>JARJLE010000030.1:600000-1122120 GCA_029289555.1 Mycena latifolia | reverse complement strand
CTCGACATCTCGAGAATTGGCTGGAATGATGATCATAGGTTGGACAGATGAAGTCATGATATCTGGGTTGAAAAGGTGGAATACATCCAAGACCATGATACATGTTCCAAGATGAGATCTACTGCTAGTCGCATTGGATGCAGGTGAGCTTGAAGGCAGAAGTAAGTTCTTTTTGCAAGTCCAACTGTTTAGTCGTTCCGATTAGCCGTTCTATTATGTGTGGTGACCATGAGAGAAGATGTTGAATTCTAATCTCTATCCGGTGAACCTCAAGAGGTGACTCAACCACAAATAAATTCAAGAGCTGTGGATAGTCTATCAAGCCACGACGAACCAACCGAAGGTTGGTGACGATGGCGTGATTAACTCTCGGAGTCTCAGCTCCTGCAGTTTTTTTTTCTGATTGCAAAGGTCCCGTAGCGAAGCACAGGCAAACTGCTAGGAGTAGAAGAAATGAGAATGTTCGGGGATGTCCGAGTTGCCCGATGCCGAGGCTGTTCGGTTCCGGGCTATGGTTCAACACGAATTCATGAGAACTTCAAGTTTGGGTTGGCAGAATTCCTTGGGGAGAATGTGGGCAGTGAACTTACACTCTGACTGCTGAGCAACCCTGCCTTGATGTTCAACAATTGCAATAACCCGAAATCCCTTGCAAGCCCATATGTACATTACGCCGCTTGAGTTGGATTACAAGCTGCTATCAGCCATCCGCCAGCGGCTTATAGCATGTTGTCATCCACTGTAAGCCGTGAGCCTGCTCATGCCGTTATAACCCAAACAGGGTTATTCCGACACATCAATCGGCAGTTTGTCCAGCACCTCGAGATCCTCCAACGCCTGCTCTTCATTCGTAATCCTCCGCGGAACCGGATCGGGCTGAAACCCGCTCGATCATGTGAACTAACCCATCGTAGTGTTCATCACATTCAAGTCTGCAACGAGCGCTGAATAAGGATCAAATTCCACCAAGGAACTACTCCTTACTGTCGTTAAAGGACTGGAGACGATATCTCTCAATTTACACGCAGGGCCACGTGGAGATCCGAAGTCATAAGGTCGTAAAGTTACTCTATTGTATACATTCTGGTTCGTTTCGTGAATGCTCTGCCTACGGTGGTGACGCTGCGACGAAGGCATTAAAATTGTACGACGGCGGCTTTGTGCTGAAATTCATGCCCGCAGGCGCGAACGTCACCACATCGCTCCCGCCCCGTGTTATCTTCGCTGCGATGTTGCAGTCGTCCTTCAGCTCGAGCTTCTGCTTCGAAATTCCTACCGGAACGCTGCTGAATGTCTGCGTCGTGAGCCGCACGTTAGGGTGAGGTCTGCGGGCTGCGTGAGATGGAACTGCGCCCAAAGCATGTTCGCCGCCCAGTCCTGCGTGAAATATTTCAGTGCCATGCCACCCCTAGCAGCGTGGTACTCACCGCGTCTCGTGGCGGACCAACTGGGTCCGGCGCCGTGGCAGCGGTGAGATAGAGTTTCGCCCAGGAATATGCTATCCTTGGCAATCGTCGGTGCTGCTCCAGTCTTATAGTACGCGATGTAGTATTCCATGACATCCAACCAGCCTGAAATGTTGCGATTCAAGCCCGCGATTTTTATTTGGAAGGAGCTGACAGACCTTGGTAATCAAATCCGTTTACCCAGGCCTGTGAATTAGGCTGCGAGCCCTCGATCGGACCCACGTAGTGCGATTCGCCGTAATCTAGGAACAGGGAATGATCGGGTGAATATCGGAGATGGTGGGTGGGTTTTGAAGTGGCCATACCGTTCCAAGTGATACCTCGACAATGGGGACCTGCTCGCGGTTCTTGATGAGGACCTCCCAGCGCTCGCTGAACAGCCAGTCGTCAAAGTTGTAGATCCAGTTCTTGTTAAAGCTGTCTGCGCCGTAGTGCGTGAAGAACCACGGCGACACGGCGCCTAGTACGTTTTCCCGCCGAGACTAGAGACGTACGTCGTATCGGTATCGAAGCTCGTGTCCACCTTCGACTGCGGCCACCCGCCGTTCCACTTTGCCACAATGAGCAATTTAATACATTGGAACTAAGGAGGAAATACGCACGTTAAACGCGCCATCGATGGACTGGTATGTGCCGAGCGTTGTGGGGTCAACGAAAAACGCGGGGATGAAATGCACCGGCGGGCCCGTCTTACTGCGCTCGTCCATCCAGCGTCGACCGAGCTGCCCGAAGGTGCACTTTTCGCCCGAGAACGTCGAGATGAGCATCTTGCCCGCGAACTGCAGCACGTTCGGATGCGCGCTGTAGGTCGTGATGTACTTCTGCAGCAGCGCCGCATCGTCGCGGAGTGCAGGGCATCACCGTCATGTCGAAGTGAAGCCGATGCGGAAGGCGCTGCCCGCGCTCTTCGCCGCGGTGAACGCGTCCGCGACCTTGTCGGGCTGCCAACTGTCTGAGCCCAGATTCAAGACAAATCCGTCAAGACCCTTGGATGAGGCGAGGGCAATGTCTAGGGCGGGCAGGTGGATATGATATATGACGCGGAATGCGCACCGTTGGCCCAGTTTTGCACGTGTATGAGGCGACGTTGCCTACCATAAAGTGCGCGATGACCAGGGATCCGGACGAGCGGTCCGTTGGCTGACCCAGTGGAATTTGCAGGTGGAGCTGTGGAATTGGAGAGCGAGCTGGGGAGCGCGAGAGAACTTGTCGATGTAGCCGAAGCCGTCACGATCCCGCTGGCGGAATCTGATGCTGAATTCGCAGGGGGCGCCGCGACAAAACTTGTTGACAGGCGCTATTGCTTACAGCACCGGACATTGGAGGGACACCGGAAGACAGAGGAGGGGAAGGCTCAGGGAGAGGACGAGGGGCTGGAAGAGGTCAGCAAGCTCGATATTGACACGATGCTTGATGTGCTGGCCATTGACGAAACCCCAGTGCCATTCATGCCGTCGCGCATATGGATTGGCCGCGCATTCGTGGATATCGGAAACGCTACAGAGAGTAGCAAAGAGGCTGAAACATCTTGCGTGAGGATAAAGCTGACAGATCAACTGTGGGCGAGGTGGGTGGAGATCAACTCTAAAGTTTTTTCGCAGTAAGCGCAGGTGCTACATAGCCCACACGGCACTGCCTTGAGGGACCAGAGCGTACCTCCCCATGTTGGGCGCGGAAATGGTGCGGAAAACAGCTGGTGATTTCGGATCTGCGTTGCGTATCGCAGCAGGTTACGATTCTATTACAAGTCTCAAACAGTGTTGGCTCTTAACCCTTATGGACCCTCTCTCGCGGCCGTTAAGGGTTATTAAGGCTTAAGGCTTAATCGTAAGGGCAGGGTTAAGGGCTTATCCATTTTAGGAAATAGTTTTCTTACGCTCAATTCTACTGCTCCAAGCATTGCACGAAGGTGCCAAAAGGTGGCCAAGGCAATGAGGAGCCACTCTCATGGTTGGTTGTCATTCAGACAGGCTTGGATTGTCCTCTGTATCTGGACGGTAGCTGGTTTAACTTTTAGAAGTTCAGCCTGATGATGTATTGTCATCCAGAAAATTACTGGCCGCACTGTGTGCTGTAGTTATGCTGGAAGAGGTCCAAATGTCCCATTCCTTCAGATCTGTTTCTCAACTGCGTGAATTTTGGTTGAAATCCGGCACCACCCGAAGTCCGGCCGCTCCCGGGCTGGATCCTTAAGCCTTAACCGCTCGGAGGCTCCACCATTAACCCTTATGTTAAGGCCTTAACCCTTAACCAAATTAAGTCCTTAAGCCTTAAGCCAACACTGGGACTCTCAACCAGAATTCACTCGCTCTATTGATAGATCATAGCTCTGTGGGGACTGTTGTCTCTTGCAAATTTCCGCAAGGGCGGGTTGCCTGAAAGGCGTTGGTGACCATCCTAATGGCTCTCCCGAATCACGAAGATGGTAGGAAGCAAGATGAGCGTTCCCGAGCCGCGCGGTGTGTTGGGATCAACTGTTGGTTGATGGCCGCCTTGCCGGAAGTCAGGCTGAGTTGGAAGGATCCATGGTGGATCCAAAGAACCTCGTCGATTCCAGCTTCGATGTAGTACCTTACTGAAAGAATTGCCAGCATAATAAGCTGGCCAGGAGTTGAAAGCATCGGACATGGGTATGGAACACGGCCTCGTCGAGGTGTTGTCAAGGCAGTTTGGGGTTCGATTCCTCGTGTCTGAATTACGATATAATATTGTATCTTTTTACCTGTTGTCGGTCCAGTGATCCAGAGGCCTTATTCTTTCTTCGTAGCTCCCGTTCTCGTACACGGCTGCGATGCCGGTGAAAGTAATGCCAGATCAAAGCCTATTGAGGCTTATAATATTAACTTATAGCCGTTGCTACACTCGGCCGGTGATAGCCGGATGGCTGAGTCATATCGACCCACGTGTCCGAGTCCGCGCAATGCTGATCCTCCCTTGATCCTCCCCCCCAAAAAATCGCCCCAGTACTGCAGCATGTCCTCATTGGCCAGGCATGTCCCATCCCTCGATATACGCGCCTGGCGTATTCCCACAACGGCCGCGATCCTCCCGATCGTTACGCAGAGTTGCAGACCCTCCGGTTCGCGCCGACGGCGGGCAAGGTCCTCACACTGCTCCTCCTCAATACCGGGTCGTGGCCGCTTGTCTGGAATGATACGTGTCCTCGTGCAGGATTTCCTGAGCGGTGGACCCCTCGGCGCACTTCACAGAATGGCTCCTCGCGCGCACAGGTGTCATTCTGCGGCACGCCTTCTCCAGCCGAGCAAAACGGACGGCGGCATTGGAAAAGTGGTACAAGTCGCGCATGCCCGTGCGTGTGCACCCGTTTCGCGCCGTGCGGCCATATCGGAATTGGGCTAGTACGTCCTTTCCCATCGCGTCCTGCGCGGTGTGGACGTGGGTGAGATGCCATGACAAGCGGCCGGATACAGATGCCCGGCCCAGAGTCTCCGGGTGTTGAAGACCAGTCACTCCCACTGGCACACAGCCCGAATGTTTTGTAAACAGGGCGCTGCTGCGGTGAAGGGAAGAGGCCCGGCATTCGGAGGTCATCTGGACTGGTATTCGAATCTGCAAGACTCTTCGACGGCTGTGGGTTTGGAGTTGGCCTCGTGAGAATGGCACGGATGAGGCTCGAGGCATGTGATGAGGGCGACAGAGAGGTGGGGCAGGAAGTCTGCATGTTACGGCGGCTTAAGCTGTTTTTTTGTGCGGAATGAGGAAGAGAGGCGGCGTTGAGAGCTGTCGTTGTGGAAGTGCCATATGGCTCCCACGTCGCCATAGGCCCCTTCGGGCATTCAGCGAGTCTGGCAATCGCGATCACCTGACCGCGTCGAGTGCTATTCCGCGTGCGCTGCCCGTCTCAACCATCGAATCGAAGCGAGCACAACATATCAGCATCTCCGACACCCCCGATTCCCTCGAGCGCTATATACACTCCTTCGTATTCCTTCCAATGCTTCTGCACCGAGTCTCCGACCACGGCAATAAATATTGGTTCCCGATTGATATGTTTCTCATCTCACATTTACACTCTCGCACTCGTTTATTTACTTACCTATTGACTCTTTACAGACATTTCCTTGTTCCATTTACGTACGCCAATGCGACGAGCGCAGACCCGAGTCTTCGGCCTTCTCGGACTACGCCGGGGATTGAGCCGACTGTGGCCTGGGCACCCACAAGTCACCGTTGAGCGGTGCAACGTGCTCTCCCTATTTCGTCTATGCGCAGCTCCCGGTTGGTTCGACGGCGAGAGTTCTCGCTCTAGCGGAGGCACATATACTACGGACTCTTTACCTATTTTTGGACCGATCGTATTTACTGTCGTTACCGCTGTCATGTACAGGGGTTCGCTCCTTGCTTCCCGCCACCACCATCGATTTCTGAGCCTCTTCCTGCGCTTTTCTGAGCCATTGCGAGCCTCTGAGCTGAGTTTCTTCTTATCCTGAGTCCAGATTATAGTCTACTCTTACTTCAGATTCTTCCTCCGGGCTCTCGGCATTCTACGGCACTCTTATTCACAGATCCCAGCACGACCAGGCACCTCCTCAGTCCACCCCCGGACATACCCTTTCTTCTACATCGTTGATATGAGCACACGGTGCAGCCAAGGCCTCCTTTGGGGAGGGTTGTTGCGGGCATGGTCGAGAGCTCGGGTTCAAGGCCAGAGGAAGATTATATGCGCGACAAAGTGGAGGGATCAGCCAGAATGTCGTGAGGAGATCGCAAGCCGACCACTGGGTGACCTGTGACCAACGACATCGGCGCGACCGTCAATTTCGATATCTTGCAGGGCTCTCAGCTTTCGGATCTCAATACCGGGTCATTTGTGGACCTGTACAACATTGGTAGATAATCTCCATGCAACAATTCTACGGTGACTCAAATCGAGACTCAGGCTGGTTGGTGGTGTAGTAATGACGTACTTTGCATCCCGCGTTTCTATACATCGATGATAAAAATTTACATTTCGGTTTCAGATGTATTTGTTTCAAACCAACCATTCATTCGTCTAAGGGTCACGTCGCTCAGCAGCGGCGACGTAGAGAACTCACCAATTCAATCCATGTTGTCACTCAATGGCCCAGAGACCCAACTGCATTTCTTGCGGCTCATGTGACGACTACGGACAGACTCCTATGCATGTCAAGTTCAGTGTATCCACTCTCAATTGAAGGTCCGGGTATGCTGTTAGAGATCCCGCAGCAGCGGCAGGACACATCCACGGGCACCGGATCCGTTCCTAATTCTCGCTAGTCTGCCGAGAGCAGGGCCGCTAGTTCCGGCCTGGCTATGTAACAAGTCCATTTCCTTGCGGATATTGCTTCCCGCCTTCATATATAAGAGGCTGATTTTGACACGGATAATTCACTTACAGAATGTTGAACAAGTTCATCTCGAGCGCTCTCCTCTTCCTTGTCCTCGCCCAAGGAGCTATGGCCATTCCCTGTGAGTGTCGTGGATCTTGTGTCGCATTTTTAAGATGACTCATAGAACTGTGGGCGATAGGTGGTGGGCCCACTGTATGCGTTTCTGCGCCGTATAGTGACCGTTGATCTGATACCTTTCATAGGAGGCCGCATGCCCGCCGCCGTGTGTATGTCTCGGTTGCTATCATACGGTTTATGAGTCGACTTCTGACCTTTCATGACAGGTACCCGCATGTATGATCCTGGATCGTGATGTTTCATTCTCAGGTTATTCACCCTCACTTCAACAGGCACAGACACCGAGTTTTGCTGCGGTTCATTTACGACTAGGCGAGTCTTTACATTCCATTACCAAAATATATTGTGAATTGACGTCGGCGGAAGTCACTGCGTTGCCTTGGGAGGATTCTGCCCCAAAATCGGCTAGGCGCGCGACGTTTGATTTAGCCAGAGCCAAGGAACACGAGTCAAATGTGGTGTTACAGAAATTGTCTACATGCGTTTAACCACCACACTTCCCCGGCATATACACTGCCCTAATGCCCGGTGAAATAGAAATGGAAATAGACACCTTGAGAATCGCATTCCATCTACAGGGACCTAAGTGAGGCGGCAGCGTTAACGTAAAGACGTAACGGTTGTCCCCCGGCATACATTTAATTTCAGTAAAGTTGAACTCGTGGTGGAGCTCATCGACGGAGGTTGCTGTGCAAGATACTTCGGAATCCCTCTGAGTCATCGGTTCGGTGCTGTCGAGATCAAGACTAATGAAAATGATTTGCTCAAACCCTGGAGAGCAACCCACCTTCTGAAAAAAGATCCCCAGCGGACATTGAAAACAATCAACATGCCGGTAAGGAGGGCACAAACCAACAGAATGGTGGCATTTCCGAACGACAGCGTTGACTGTGGTGCTCGGCCGTCGAAGTAGACCGAGGGATCTAGTGTAAATTTGGGCCGTAAATGGCGTTATTGGGATTGAGTAAATTGCAAAGAGAGACGCCCAGGGCAATAGAACTCAGTATAAGAGCCCCAGTATATATGATCCAGTTTGTTCGAAATTTGGCCGCCACCCGACCCGCCATGTCCCGGCCACCCCCGCCGGTCCGGCCGCCACAAGCCAGCCAAATGCCGCCACCACCCGGCCCGTCCCGACAATCCCCATCAACGCGTCCTCGTCCTGTCCATCCTCCGCTGCCTCCTGCGATGGCTCGACGCGACGTGTTTGTTTGCGCCTGTCTCCCATCAGCGTTGCCAGCGGATCAATGTGCCCCGTGCCGTGCTCTACTCCCGCCAATTAGCTCAATCCCTTGCTCAACTACCCGTATCCCTTGTTCAACTAGCCACGTTCTCCGCTCAAATAGCCCACCATCCACCGCCATCCACGACCCTACAGAAGCTTTCCTCGGCTGCCCGCCACCCATATCTGGCTCAAGTCCCGTATTCGCTGCATAACCCAATGTGTATTGACATCTCTCGTCTGCAATCCGTGCGCGTGCCACCTATCTCTACCTACGCCTCGCCCGCCGCGCCTTTCCTCTAGAGATGTTGTGCACACCGAGTCTTTGACGAAACGGTGCGCAAGCATACTTTCCCGTATCTACTGCTCATACTGACTTCTGCGCGCTCTAACAGCCCTACCCCGTCTCTCACACCATCCTTGAACCCGCTGCGCACTGCTATACCCCGTATGCCATCGCCGCAGTTCTCCGCTGCGTCCACTATCCTCCTGTGACCGTCCGCGCTGCAATCCCCTACCCGCCACCACGCCCCCTCCGCCCTGCAGCGACACTTCCTCTGACGCTCTCACCGCGCCCGTCGTCATCATTGGACCCACCCCCCATCCGTTCTCCGTGCCGCTACGATCGCACTTGTTGCTTCATGCCTAACCCGCCGAGCCGCATCCAGCTCAAGCGTTGTCCAAGACGCACGTTCCCCATCCGCTGCAACAATTCCCGATGCCGTATCGCCCTTCTTGTTCGGGGCCCCCCTCTGACACCATGTCCGCGTACGCCTCCGTCCCACGTTCGCCTACAACCCCATTTCTTCGTTCCGGATGCCGTGCCCCCGAATCTGGGTAAAGGTGCGCAATCGAGACTGCTCTATCTACCACTCCCACTCACTGGAAGACTTTTCACTGGCGCTGCCAGTCTACACCGCGCAGTTCTAGGCATCGCCTCTTCCTCGCACCGCTTATCAACGCCTGCGTTCTGTATCCACTGCTGCTCCAGGTACGTCGCAGTCTCTCTTATTCGGCGAATGGTTGACCTGACTGTACCTATGTGCCGTGGGCTCCGCATTCGCAATCGCAATCGTCGCCTGCTCAGCACGCCTCCGCAGCCGCGCGCAAGACCACCCACCCATGCCGCACGCGCAGACCCTCCCGTCTTGGCTAGCGCGTGGTCTCTGCATGATGCGCCGCCGGCGGAAGGCGTGCAGCGGGGGCCTTTGTGCTGGTGTGAATGGTGAGAGCGTTAGCGGCCGCGAGACGCTATCCCCGGTACTTTCCCCCGCCACCCCGCGCTTGCACATCAATTCCACCGGCTCCCTACGCCCACCCGGATCCGCTCCCTCGGCCTCGCAATTGCAAGGGCGGACGGCTCCTCGTTACCCCCTTCTCATCGTTTCGGCGTCTCGCCGCTCAGCGCCTCAAAGCCATTGACTGTGGGCCATCCAGGCTCTTGATCCCTTCCTCGGGAGGACGCGGATGCGCTCACCTCTGCGCCAAGATCCCGCCGCGATCTGCGCCGATCTATGCACTAACGAATCCGCTGTGACTGCTTAGCTTTCCCTCAGCCCTGGACCTTCGACCCTCCGTCCCTCTACCCGCCGCCCACTGTGGCGTCTCCCCTCCGTCGTTCTCGCATAGATGAATACCTGTATTTAGTATCTTTCATATATTATTTCGTACTTAATCATTCCCAATTCATTCCTGAGCTCCAATATTTTGCAAATTCCAGGCGCCCCCCCAGAAGTAGAACGACGGTTGAGATCGTACGACCACCAAGGGACTCCGCGCAGAGGAAACGAGACGAAGATGGCGGAACCGGTCAGTCGCGGAAAGTCCGAGTTGCTGCGCCACATCCATTCAGACTTGATACAAACCAAGATGGAGGCGAGTCAAAGTGAAGCTGGCTGACGAGGGAATAACCGAAACACGGTGAAGGGATGCAGGACGGAGGCGGGCGTCTCGCATGGCAGCTTTAGATTCCATAACTCAGCCTGCACTCGTACGTTCTTCCGATTTCACGCGATGTACAGTTGCCCTGAGATCCGTAGAGCGGCGCGTTGTCTGGACCATTGAGAGACACCGATGTTGTAGAGTCGAGGAGCAGAGGGAATTTGAGCTTGATGCACCTGTGACGAACAATGTTATGGCTCCATTCTATGCAGTTTATCGGTATAAGCAGGCGAGATGGATTCTTCTGCCGTCGTTGCACACTCGCACTAACCCTCCCATCTCTGCGATGCTCAACATCGCGGACGGCTCGCTCCGAGATGCTTCCAAGATCTATTTCTTTCTTCGCCGAGGCCGATGACACAGTCCCCATTTTTTTGTCCTTCGTCCTTTGCTTCCTCCGTCCCGATTCAGCCTTTCACTGGGCTTCACTTCCCTCCTTCAAAGGGTTTCAGGTTCTCGCCGCTGCTCTCGTACTACTCGCCCTTCCACCCTCGCCGTAGATGCCAACAACATCAAAGCGGCGACGAGCCTTGGGCACAGATATGTTCGTGGCACTTCAATTTGAAAAGTGCATATCACAACGGTCTGGGTCAATCGCGGCTCGGCATATTGACGCTCATCGCGGAACTCCATGCTGATTTCCGAGGTCCAGCAGTCGACGAAGCGGATGACAGTGCTATTAATGTGTAAATACTTCATGCAAGCACACTTGTGAATTCTTCTTTCGCCCCTCAAATGATATATTGTTGCGCTCCAGAAAAATCCGTTCGGTTATGCGTTGGGACGCGGCTGAACGCCGAACCGAACGCGTTGAACCTGAACGCCCGGTTCAGGTTCAAGGTTCAGGGATTTATTGAACCGGACGCGGGAGCCAAGTTCGGGGTTCAGAGGAAAGTGGGCTGAGCCTGAACCGAACCGAACCTTGCCAGCACTTAGTGAAGCGCAGACCACGGCAACAGGAGACGATTATTCGGAAGAAATGTGGCCGGTGCTAACTGTCCGTCGAGCCCGTGTTGACAACTCACGACGCTGCATGTTCAAAATTGTGGGATTAGCGGCCTCTAGATGGAGTCTTGCGTTATCATTCGATCTTTGAGTATGCCGCAGCGGCGCAGCCAGGTGAAACATAAATGGAGCAACTCGAGGAGTCCGGCATTGATCTTGCTCGCCGTGCTAGACGTTCTTGGCTACTAGTATGGGAGATCTGTCTACCTTGCCTTAAGCTAACCTTCAAAGAGGCTTGGTATCAGCTACATGCTTTTCACCCTCAAAATGGAGGATAATGATTGCAACGATAGATCTAATTTGAGGTACATGTACTTCGAGCCCGAAATTCCGGATCCACGAACGTCCATGCAGCCAGCCCCGTGTCACACACCCTATCATGGAATCCGTGAGACAGTATCCCTCGATCCATCCGCCATGGATACAGACGAGTTGAGTTCCTACGCAAGGGCCCTTGCTAGGAACATTCTGACCTTCACACCGGCGAAAGTATAAAGCTGGACTTGTCGAGGCAGGTTTTTAGTCGGTCGCCTTTGGGTTGTCTTGCCGAACTGGTCGGAGGCAAATAATATATAGGAACTTGGGAGAAGAACTGGAGAAAACGAGGTGACATGACGCTTTGTGGCGATGGAGGATGTTGTGATTAATTACAGATGGAGAGCGTGGGCCAGATATCCGCAGCCGCCCCGCCCCACACATTAGACTTGACGGCACTGAAATTACTTGCTCCTCCCAATGGGGCAAGTGACAACCCAGAACGATACTCGCCGGAGAATAATCCTGAGCCGCTTCCAGGTTAGTATTCGGCGAGTGGGCGCATGGCGGGTTCGATTTTCGAAGCAATTTGATTCTCCAGGCCTTCTGCGCCAAGAGATGAAGCTTCAAGTCAAGAGAGACCAATACAAGGCGTGCACTGATCCATGAATCCAACGAGCAGCGCGCGCAAACCAGATTACTTGAAAAGTTCAATAATCAGAGCAGGTAGTTTCCAGGGCGAACGAAGTCTGGATTTGGGTGAAAAGAGGAGTTCCCGAGGGCTTGCGGGTTGCGGCTCGACTCCTCAAGCGCCCAATGGATGTTTAATAGAATCTGAATCAGCATCCAATTTTGAAGAGTCCACTGTAGGCACTGTACGATAGGTGAAACTGAACCTCAAGCAAAACAGGGGATTGCGGTGTGAGCTCCGCGCTTCATCTGAAGACTTCTTCGGAGAATGTGTATATTGTGGAGCAAAAGATACAAATGTATAAAGTTTGAAAGACACTTTCGATCAGCTACGAAGATGCCAATCCAGGATCTCAAGCCGGTTCAGCGAATGTCGAACCGATGGGTCCGAACTTGATGTTCGAATAGATGACCTGGGCGTTGGGGCTGGCAGATTCCACTTGAGAGGGAACTCCAGAGCTCGCCGAGCAAGTTCCACGACTGGAATCGTGAGGAGTGCCATCTACGAAACGACTGGAGGGACTCACGTAACACCGGGAGAGCTGGCCGCTTTGGTGGGCGGGTAAGGAGCGTCGAGCCTACAAAAGACAATCAGTTTCAACAGAAATCCAGTGAAAACTAGACGGTACCAGAGCATATCGGCGGCATAGTCATCCTGCAATGCGGATTTAGAGCGTTGTTTCAAGGTAAAAAAAGAGAGCGAATACCCAGATAGACATGACAAGGACCATTCCAGCAGCGGCAGCCTCCGACATGCCGGCCAATCCACCCTTGGACGCAAAGGTGTTCGTGTCACCGAAAGCGGTCTTTTCTGTGATGTCCAAGTGAAAAGTGGATCCGATGAATGCGGGATTATCTTACGAGCGGCACAGAAACTGTCCGAGATGGAATTCCCGGTCACACCTGAATTCCGAGTGTTATTCACGCCTTTCAAGATCACAAGGAGAATTACCAGCGATGTTGCTGTTCGAATTGGGAATGACTTTGCCGTTCTGGACGTAGAAACGTTTGATGGAGGTAATTGGTGAACCGACAAATTGGGTGACGACGGTGATTTTCTGCTTCGTGTCGACGGTGAGGCCAGGACCATAGAACGTCGTGTTGCCCATGCGATACGAGTTGAAGTCGCAGCCGGCCTGGTCACAAGTACCTTGGGTGCTGGGGTAGTTGTCAACTTTTGAATGCGTCCACGCAAGGGTTCCTTACGAGTTTGCTGCAGAACAGGTGGTTCCGGTGCAAGTACTTTGTCCGAGAGTAGCTATGATGGATATTAGCTCCAATTGCGCTAGGAAAATGGCCAGACATACAGCAAGGATGCGGGGTAACTGCGGCGGAGACCTGCAAGAGGTTAGGTCCAAATTGTCGAAATTTGGTTTCCGACGAACCGAGTTCGCTTCCTATGAGAGAACGATAAGTTCAGAGACGCCTGAATAAGCTTTTCACGCACCCAGACATCCATTTCTGGGCAGCAGGTACCTGGAGACCGAAATTAACAGCGGCTTTGAGCGTTATTCCAATTGTCCACCCACCCATACTGCCCTGGCAAGTGTCAGCGATCAAAAATAAAAATAACAAACAAAAAATGACTTACAGTGCCAGTATTCGCTGTATAAACTCATATTAGCTCCACTGAAGTCTGGATGAAAATCCTGACGTACCGTTATTGGAATCGGGGGACCATCCTGCTACGTTGGCGACTCCGTTGATAAACTTCATGTCTCTGGGGCACTGTGAGTCGCAATAACCCGTGCCAAAGTTGGCCCCGGCCTTGTTAGTTCCAGCAGATTTCGCCACACCACCGTCGGCGTCCATTTGGGAGAAGTAGAGAGCGCCGTTGAGACCACAAGGCAGCTAAAGAAGAAGGATCGTGGGTCATCTCTGGAAAAAAAAGACGATAGACGAACCTGGGATACATCAACGTCGAATCTGTGGCCATTCAGACTCATGTCTTGATTAGTTCATGAAACACTTACGTCTAAAGTGAAAGCGACAGCTTAGCAATCGAAAGGCTGAATGAACTGCGAACGACTCACGAATTCCTGGTTTTCGAAGTTAAAGGTTTGGTACTCCGTTGTGCTGCCCGGAGCCATCAAATAGACACGACTACCGACGTTTGAGCCGGTGACGAATTTGAGAGTGAGCGCATTTCCGCTGGTGCTGATCCCGTATGTCCCTGAGTAGTCAGCGCCTGGGAGAGCAAATGAGTCTTGATCGGTTATTCGAGCGGATAACTCACCATCGAGAGCGCAGTTCGCAGCGCAGGTCTTGCCGTCGGGGCAAAATGTAGTGTCCCAGGTATTCCCTACAGCGACGTCGGCAAGATGTCTGGATATTCCCAATATATAGACCAACCTGTGTAGCAGTTTGTGTCACCACTAACGCCATCGTGAAGCCAACGCCAGTTGGAGTCGAGAACGACCGTGGAAGACTGGGTGGTGCAAGAGGTCCCTGAATGAAATGATCAAACACCGAACTTCATACAACAATGTTCAACATTACCCCCCGTTCCGGTACATTTCTGCCAGGTCAGAGCCGGATGAACCTCTGGGGTGTTCGTTCCAGCCAATTGACTGAGGGCGACGGGGAGAAGAGCAGCGATTACGAGCAAACCAGATCGCGACATGGCTGCAGAAGGATTTTTGGAAGGGAGTTGGGTACTGTTAGAAACGGTACAAGGTTAGTCGGTTTTATACTGTGGAATTTCCTCCTGATATCACCACATTATCGACCTCGTGCGTGAGGAAGAGGTGGAGTAGAGAAAGGAAACATGGGAGTAGCAGGATACTTGTCGGAGCTATGGTTTCTTGGGGGACGCGCTTTCCTCGGGAAGATAACTCCGGGTCAATCCCCAGGAAACAACAGACTGCGCTAAGATCAGTGGGCCTCCCAAATCTGCCGCCCTGTCAGATGTTGCAGCCGGTGGCTGTCGGTCCAGGAATGCTTTGTAGATGGCAATCAGGAGACAAGCAAAGAGGAATATCTGTCGCCGGACCGCCGAGTCATTTTTTTTCGCACACAAGAAGTGACCTTCGGCCTGCTTTCTTCGTGCACTGTTCTCGCGTCCTCATCGACGGAATTCCTACCTCGACGTCACGTTCAACCTCGTCTTCATCATTGGGGAAAGAATAGAGGTGATTTTCAGTGTGATACTGTGTGCGGGTTACCTCGTCCAGTGCCCTAAGGATGGCGCGGAGTATAACCGGATGAAACTAAATTTGGGTGGATTGAGACTGAAATAGGTGATCCATGTATCGCATTATTTTAATCCGCTGCAGTGCCTCGTGGCCCTCGTCCGTCGTTACCGTCTCGTATCGAGTTCCACGAAAAGATCCGAAAGTCAGCCGCGCTCCACCCCACGAGGGCCCATACGTAGCAAGGCTCCACTTGCGGAGTGAGCAGTGGATTCCACTGCCGACCACTGCTGAGAAGCCGGTTGACAGGGCATACTACTGCGGAGAGCCTCATCGTGATAACCGATGTTCTCGAGGTGATATCATCAAGCCGTAGTGGGGACCTCCGGCATCATATGCCGGCCGCAGCAAGCTCGTTAGCAAGAGAAATAGAACAACGGCCAAATTTAATGTTCATTGACCGGCAAACCACCGTGAAGCCTGAGAAACATGACAATAGCGCGCTCCCGGAGCCATTGGATGACATAAGTCATGCCGAGGTCTGCCGGAATACCCGAAGAAAGTTTTTGAATGGATATCACTGCAGTAATTCAGAGGGTGCTCTGTACGGTGTTAGCAAACGCCAAATCGTTGGTGAAATCGTCGGTGAAGCTCAAAAATAAGTTTTCTGTGCAGTGCTTTCGTTCATGGGTTCTTCGCAACGAAACATGAATGTTTGGGCGCAAACCTCTTTATTCCTTAGCCTCCTTTCAGAGCAGTTCCGAGCATGATATTTTCCATTTCGTCGACAAACTATTCATGTACATCATGAAGGCGCTGAAATGCATTGACCAAGAGAGGACCCCGGTATGTGGTGCACCTCCACCACCTTCCACCCGCTCTGCGCCGCCAAGGCTACGAAATGCCCAGCGTCCGTTCTTGGCAGTTCCCAAGCACGAACATCTTCATACGAAATCCCAATTAAGACAAATGTGAGCGAGAGGACGTCGTGAGCGCACTGACCTGGAAATCAAGGCAATACTTCATATTGCTAGCGGCGCCTCTCGGGCAGCTTGAGGTCGACGGGCTAGAAGGGGATCCGCGGGTGTATGATGCAGAGTGAGGTGAGCGGCGGTGGAACGTGGGCTCGCGGAAGGCGGCTGCGGTGAGCCGCGCGCTCTGGTGTGGGTTCGCACTTACGAGGCCCTGCGGGGTGAGCGAGAGGGGAGCGAGGTCCAGGTGAAAAATGGGGGAAGGTGTGTCGCCGTTGAACCGGGAGTGGATCTGAAGTAGCGTGTGCGAGGTGCTGTGGAAGTACGTATTCGCGTCGTTCGCCCAAGACGGCAGCGGCGGCGTTTTCGCGGCGCCCCAGGAGTGCGACCGCTTGTGTCCAGGTGTGACGTACGCAGACCGGCTGTGGAGGAAGGCGGGCGGCTGAGGGAAGGTGTACAGCATCTGAAAAAGAAGGCGTGAGCGTTCAGAATCCAAAGGAGGAATAGAAAGCAAGAGTAAAACACATACCGGGTTGACGCCGTCCAGGCCCAGCCGGATTCCGAGGAACAACAGCATGGGTTGGTGACCGTTGGTCGCACGCATCCGCGTCTCTGGTTTCATGTGCATATGCGTCTTGCCATGCGAGTGACTCGACGGCGACGGCGACGCTGACGATCACTCACCATGCCCGCGCGACGAGCTGTGCCCCGAAGATGCCCGCGAGTGCGATTGCGCAGCGGCGAGGTCGGGGGGCGAGTGTAAAGCCGCGAACACCTCCCTTGGTACAGCGTGCCGTCTGTAGCGACGAACACGCCAAGGCCGCACATGGAGTACGCGTCGACGAGGGTTCTGCGGACGAGGTCAGTAGGATGAAACAGAGGATAAGAGGGGAAAGCAATGCACCTCAATGCGCCGCGGCTGCATTGGGTCCAAACCACATTCCTACGTCCCTGCGCGCGGCCTTCCTCGCGAGCACCATCCAAAACACCCCAAACGGTGCCGCGGGCGCGTCGAGGAATACGGACGGGAGGCGCGCGTGGGAGGGCGTGTGCGGTCGTCGCCGTTGACGGGAAGACCGGCATAGAGGTTGGTGTGAGTGGCGGTTCTAAGGAGAAGATAAGTTAGCATGTGTATGACGCCGGGGGAGAGGGATAGCAGGGAACGAACGAAAGCAGAAAGAGGGATATACAAGGGGTATACGCCCCGCCCCGCCAAGAAAACCCAAGTACAAATGACGCGGGAAGAAAAGTCGAGAGAAAATGCCTCGACTCGCAAGGTGCTCGCGCGCAGGATATCCACCCCGCGGCGCAAACGACCACCGCTGATGATGTCCGGCACAGCCATGCGCTCACCCCCCGCAGCGCTAAGCAACCATCTTGCCCACGACCGAATACGACCAACATCGTATCCCCGCGCCATCGAAAGCGCTCGTGCCTCACCAGCGGATCGAGTGGCGCTCCAGCGGCCCCAGAGAGCACGGGCACTGACGCGACCCCCCGCGCTGTCATACTGGGATGGCTAGGGTGTTGGGGTAGAGTGTGGAGGACGATGCAAAGTCTCAGGGGTTGTGTGACGTGCCTGCGTGAGGGTCACATACAGCGGCGACGAGGACGAGGCGAGACGGGCGGACAAACGAGGGGGGAACGGAGGAAGAAGAGCGGAGTGGAATATCAGGAATGAAAAAATAAGAAACAAAAGCCAGTTCAACGCTGCGAAGCTCCCCACCAAAAACGCAGCGTGCAAAGAATATAGACGAAGAAAAAGAACGCTCGCACGTGGAAGCGTGAACGGGGAGAAGACAGAACAAAAAAAGGAACGAAAACAAATAAAACCGAAAAAAAACTCACCACCAACCCATTACAGCGGAGCATACACCTCCATCCCGCGTCGCTCGTCCAGCCTTTCGTGCCGCCCATAGGCCACCACTTCTTTTTGTTCGTCCCCGAGGCGGAGAACGCGGAGGTGGAGTTGTAGGATGCGTATGATGCATTCCTAGGTAAAAGCGAGTGTCGTCGCGGTCCTGACGCTGTGGCTCAACATCCCCTAGATGATGGACGCGAGAGAGAGGTCGCTGCCTGCAAGGTGCGCAAACCACTCGCTCAATCTTGCCGCGAGTGGGCCGTCAGCGCCAAGACGGCTCGGCGTGCGCTGGAGTTGCAGAGTTTCCCTGCTGGCATGGCCGTGCCCGGACGAGGAAGAGTGTGAATAAGAGGACGGCGTGCTTGCGCTAAAGTGGCGCTCAGAGCGTGTGCACGGACGCGCGGTACCGCCGTGCTACGTGCTGGGTGGGCTACCGGGCGGGTCGTTGTAGGAGGTAAGGGATTGCAGCTCGGACTCGTTGCTATTGTCGGGGTACTCGGGCTGCGAACGTGAGGGCAGACGGGCCGAGGCGTGTGCGCTTGAGCTGGGAGGCGGGCAGCCCAGCGCGACGAGGACTAGGATCGGGGTGATGAGGAGAAAAGTGTGCTCGTGTTTGGCAGCAGCGAATCGGGTGATGTCGGACCGATTCCGAGTTCCGTTCAAGTTGTCGTCAAGTCCTTGCTTGCCTAGCACTTCACGGTTCCGGCCTCTAAGTATCCCAACGCTTCTTTGTCTCCTACGCTGCCAACTTGCACTCCGAAATGAAATCATCGCCTGGCTTGATCGGATCCAAACATGCCCTGCTTTGCCATCGATTCTTTCCGCTGGGATGAGCCCGCCGTTATGTACCCCTGGCTTCCTGTCTTCCCCCCTCTATGCCACGCCGACGTCATAGTTATTGCATTTTCTACCTCGTCTCCGTCCTCGAAAAAACGATCGATTACCTTGTGGACAAACTTCGTTCCTGCTCTCAAAATAACAGCTCCTCGCTCGGTTGTGCTGTTATAGAATATACCTATGTAATGGTCGTGTATTCGTGTATTCAAATGCAAAATTGCCTAAGAGACGTGTTCGAGATCACTCTGCGCGAGGGAGACTTGGAATCGGCAGAATTTTGTTTGGGGGTGATCATGAGGAGGCCGTATGGTCCACGTGACACAAACACGAGTTACGCGGGAACCAAGCTGCGCCAAATACGGTGCTCGTTTGCGCGCCCAAGTCGTCGGTATAGCTACTGGTCTTTTATGGCGAGTGCAGGATACTCCATAAGACATCGTTGGCAAGATCAAAAAAAATTCGCATTCCACTTGCAAAATCTCACTCTTCTCTTGCCAAAGCCGGCTTTGAAATATTCGTGCGAGAATAAATCGCAAGGTACATCGGCGAAGATGATCCATGAGAGATGGAACTATCATCAGCTCACAAACTCTGGCTGCTTTCGGATTAAGAACAGCAATGCCAGAGAAGCCGAAGCGCATTCGAGAAACTTTATCTGGACGTAAAATAGTGATATATCATAGCATGCTGGCGAGAGACGGCTTCACATGCGCTCCAGGACTATTATCTCGATGTGCTATGTGTATAACGTGCGTCTTTCCAAAATCAAATTCTGTGTACAATTCACCCCACGCACAAGTTGACATTCCAGTCGTCATATATGATCGTGTCTAAGTATCGTAATACGTGAATATGCCAGAACTGCGTAAGAATGAACCGTCACTTCTTATTTTAAGGACCTGCGGCAAAATACTCCAACCACATTACCTACCATCGACGTTAGGTCCTCATGCAAAACATTCTACTCAATCGCGACTGTGCCAAAGAAATCGAAGAGCTGTGCCGCGGCACCCGTACAATCCTCAAGGGCGATCGTCACCCCGTCTTCCTCGATCGTGACGCACTCCCCCGGGGCAAGAACAGGACTGATCTCGCACGCGCCAGCCAGATGCGCGCCGTCGGGCAAGCCCGTTGGCGTGAAGCATACGCCACACGTTATATTCCAACTCTGCGGATTAACCCTGAAATTTTCGTATTCAAAGTCAGGAAAGACTCGTAAGAGTTGTATTTGATCAAACGTACCCCTGCTCGATGGGTTCGAGATGCAAGAAAGTCCTGGGGGAGACCTCCGAAGTCACCACTTGCAGGTCAATATCGTTGAATGCCCTGACAGCGACGAGAAATTAATTAATGAGGGCTTGCAACGGGCGGAACAACGTACTTGAACACGTAGCCCGTAGGGTGAAAGGTCGAGCCCACTGACTGAAGAAGCCACTTCGCAGCTGTGTCAACTGGGGCCGTGGTCTGTTCGCCCACGAGCGCCGCCCCGGCCACTGCGGACGCACTCAGCGCCGTTTGCCCGGATACGATGGTTACGAGATCGCCCCCAAGGATCGGGGCGGGGCACGGCACGGTATCAGCAGTGGTGACACATGCTGTTGTGAGGACGAGCAGAACGGACGCCAGAGCGGGTGAGAGATGCATTTTGAAAAAGAGAGAAATGGAGACGAATGGAGAGAATGCAGTCAGCATCCGAGTTAAATAGCATTAGAAAGGCAGAGAGCTCACGTGCACTTCATGAGCGGTGTGGTGAGACTGACAGGATACTTGGCGGGTATTAAGAAGGGCCGTGGCGTCGGCTGCGGTCAAGATCGGGAAGGTTGGTCATATACCAATTAAAAATCCAAGCCTCGGCAATCTACCCCGGGCAGCGTCGAACGGCGTCCCTGAGAGAAACAGTGACAAGCGTGTATGTCTATGTTGAAAAGAAAATCGCACCTCGCCCATTAGGAACGCGGGAAGCTTGATTCACGCCAGAATATATGCCAGTCTTTTCAATCACCGGTGGATAACAAACCGGCCGCTGCTACGTCTCGCGATATTCGTGGGTCGGCAACGGACCAGAACCAGAATTTCCGCTGATAAAGATCCGATTCCATCCGCGTTGGTTTACCCTGCGCTCCCACATGGCCAGGTCCAGCGAATGAATACTGAGTACTCGTTCAAAGCTCTAAAAATCAAGATTTAACTACTACCGAGAGGATGAGTTGCAGGGAAGACAATTGAACAAGAGAGCTTGAGAGCAGAATTTGAGGAAGTGAGCGCCGACGAGAAGATAAATGACCAGATGAGCAAAGGCTAAAGGTGTCACTGCGTCCAGCCGGTCTCTAGACCACTGACTGGTCTAAGCGCCTAGGCTGAGTTAAGCAAGCAGGCCTAGATGCCCACATGCGTCTAGATCGACCAGACTACACGTGACGAGCCTAGTCTAGGGCCTTAGACCTGACTAGACTTGACTAGACTGACCTCGACACTTCGTCTACGCGTCCCGTCTATTCCAAGCGTCTCAGGGGAGATCCTCTCATCGTAGCTCACGTTCTCAGAAGGTCGGGATACCCCGCTGTGTCCCTGAGAGTGGGTCAAGCCAAATCTGGCTCCAAATCTGACTCAGTGGGATGCTCTCTGTACATGTTACATAGCTTTGCAGCAACCATCTTTCAAGTCTCATGTACATACAGATGAATAAATGAGCTGTTGGGCTACGGGCGATCATGGTTGATCACCCTGCAATCAGTCAGCTCCCTGGCTTTACCAGTCGTAGCCACAGGAAGCCGTACACTGATATACACGCATTATGACTCGTGTTAATATTCACGGACAAGTCGTTGCGCAATGGTGAGACTTTTGGTCGAGGATATTCCAATTCCATATGATACGTTAGACATCATGCTGGATGCCGCCATTCAGCGATGGCGCCGACACCGCCGACATTACGGAAGGTAATATAATATCCCCCCCGGCTCTGAAGACCCGAGGAATCATGGGACACACACGTTGACATCTTACCTGACTTGAAGTTTCTGCTGCTCGGTTGAAAGCGCCGGGCGAGGGATCCAAGAAATTGCAGGTGCGTAGGCGTAGCATCAGCTGAATTGGATGATCTTAGGTGAGCGCTCGAGTGTGGCGGGGGCCTGTCAAGGTGACTGCGGACCGACTCGTTCGCTTCATACGGCCGAATACTGGCCCAGCGGCTATGTGGCAGCAGTACATGTAGCTGCGGCGTGTCTGCAAGCAACGAGTGGTGTAGTGCGCTGGATACGACTGGAGGACGGCGCTTGCGCGAGCGCACGAGAGCCCCTACAGGCTCAAAAAGGATACGATCTTGGAGAAGTCAAGGTCGTAGGCGTACATCGGCAGCCCCAGGACGAGACGCTGCTTGCGCGGGCACGAATCCATGAGCCCTGCCGTAAACTTCAAACTTAAGTAGAAATGTCGTACGACTCAGTGAGTGTTTTCCTGTTGCTCGGACGGGCGCGGCGACCCCGAATTTGCGTAGTAAGGCGGCGCGCGCGCGTTCTCGTACATGGCCAGCCGCCAGAGAGTGCGCGTCCGTGGGGTTTAGGACAAAGAGAGCGGCGCCATGCTAAGGCTCCAACCATTTCCGTTTGTAAACTGTTTTAAACGGTTTCAACCGTTTTTATTTTCGTTTTGTTTGATGAGCGGCCCAAACGGTAAACAAACGGTTTTTAAACGGTTTAAATGGTTCTCATAGAGCATCTCAGCCGTCCGGTACCGGCTTGTTATGTTAGTCAACCAACCTCCGGCATTCAAATATAATGCAGCCGCTCGGATCCACCATCACCATCCCTCTTCAACATTTGCGCATCTTGACAACTGGGCCGCAAAAAAAGTGACTCCACCCTTGCTCCACCCTCCCGATTTGTCCCACCATGAGTCGTACAAACCAGCCAGATCCACTCACAGAGACTCACACGTCCCGTCCTCGGAACGCGTCCAGTCGCCTTCTCGATGGTGCCAATGGCGAGGCTCCCAGTGCGGCACATCAGGCAATTTTGGATCAGACGCAAGCGCGGCTTGTCGCCGGTGAGCCGGGCTTCTTTCTGGCAGATTGACGCGTCTCATTCAATAACTCTTCGAGCCTCGGACATTGCTAAGCTCATCAAGAGCATAGACGCGCTGTCCTCCCTTCTGCCGGATACAATTGCGAACGGGACTGAAGAGGACAGGATTCATCATGTCATCACCAATGTCCACGGCCACGACGAAGGCAGTGCTACCTCTACGTTCAATCGGCGTATGGATATTCTATTTAAAGAAGACGCACAGTGCAGGGATAAGAATGGTCGCCTGCACTTGATCCGGCGCGGCGACATGGGGATGAAGATGGTCGTGGGCTACCTTCGAAGCATCAAGTGGAATGCACCCGATATGGATCTAGGCGGTGCACAGATTAAGCTGGAACGCATCGTGAAGGAGATGGAATTTCTCTGGTGCGTGACGATGTCTGTATGGTCGATGTCCAGGACATACCTTTTGTCATTGAACCCGAGCGAGGGGAGCTCGAGCGCTTTTGGGACGCATTCAGGACGTGGTGCGGTGACCCAAATGCCCCGTTGATGTGGTGGAAGGTGAGTAAATATTTATTTCCTGTGGCCGTTCAATTGCTGAACACTATTTCCTAGGAACATGAACATGAGTTCCCGATTGTTTCGAAGATGGCCCGCGACTTCCTCGCCATTCCTGGAACCAGCGTGTCTGACGAACGCCTCTTCTCAAAATCTCGCCATCTTTGCCACGAGGCCCGCGGATCATTGAAGGCGCAGACAATAATAGAGGCGATGCTCACTAAAATGTGGATCAAGGTTGGGTTTCTCAAGTGTGCGTCGTTGGACTGCGGGAGAGGTTAGTATATAAGTAGGCTACTCCGGGTTTCTACCCCTAAAAATACCATTTTAAACCGTTTTAAACCGTTTTTAAACTGTTTAAATACCGTTTCCGTTTGATTTGCCCGGCTCATCAAACGAAAACTAAATGGTTGGAGCCTTACGCCATGCCAACTGGGCGGCAACAATCAGAAAGCGTGAGAGTCGTGAGACCATAAATTAGATGATTTTGCTTCCCGATTGAGGAGTGGGCCGGTTCGTATTACGTGCGGAGGGTCATATTGCAGCCATCGTGGCGGTGTGGAAGTACGCCTTGCCCCGCTCGGCGACTTCAGTCATCATCATGTTCCCACGCACAAATCAAACACGGTAATGTCCGCGCACGCAAATTTCTTTCTCTCTTCCTCCCTAGAATTATTCACCATTCGAGCATTACCCTCCATATTCACTCCCCTGGTCCCATCACAATACTCCATGGCTCAATTTCGTCAGTTCACTCCGAGCCACTGCTGAACTCCTGCGGCCCGGTATTAATTGTTCTCCACACGCAACAATTGGTTTCTTGGCGGTATGGTCTGGGCCCTCAGAATATATTACTTACACATTATTGCAGCCCCTCCATTCTCCGTATTTGTTTCATTCCTCCCCGATCAACGATTACCTCGGAATATTTTACTTTTCAGGTAGCAATCCCGAAGTGACAGCAGTCTCGGATGTGGCGGCACACTCGGATTGGGCTGGGGATTGACCTTCGACCTGGCCTGGTCACCCAATGTCGACGCTGAGAGGGGCAGCGAGTCTCCCTATTCGTCTTTGCCCATCTCCCGGTGTGCGCACACTGAAGAGTTGCTTTAGCCGAAGGGTTTACGATGGTTGCTTTACGTACATTTCTGACTTGTTTCATGTATTATTCGCGGGCTCCGGTGTCGCAAGAGTACGCGAACAGCCGTCCCCTCATGTATAAATTCGCTAGGCTTATTACCTAGGACCTTACCTTGTTTTCCCCCGAGCCTCATCTGTGCGAGCCCCCGAGTTTGAGCGCGCATCTATTTTTAGCTGAGTTTTTCGTGTTGAGTTGAACTGTCGACTACTCTACCCCCAGATCCCCTTTCTTGCAACCCAAGAAAGAAACCCCCTTCAAGCACTAGACTTCGCAGACGTGCACGACCTTGGCATATCTCTGTCCCCCTCAGGACAAACCTTTTCTTCTTCAGCGGCGGTGCTCGGAAGCAGCTCGGAAGTTGCAAAGAAGCCAAATGGCAGAGAACGGGCGGTAGGGTATAGACACGAATTGGCTAGGAGGTCAGGGAGGGCTAGACGATGCAACCTCGACTGGCCTCCCGGCCGCTAGTCGGCGGTTAGTCCAGGTGGTGCCGAGGCGGCTTAGATCACCATGGTCTAGCCCCATAGCCAAAGGTGTGTGTGTCATCGACGAGAGTTCGATGCCGCGACGAATCGCCGATGCCGAGGATGCAAGGCTGCCCCATCAGGTTTGGATTACAAGTAGAATGAAGAGGAGGAGGGTATATTTCAGCGTGTCGCACGCCGCAGTCCTACCTCGATCCAGTATCCAGGCGAGACACAAAGTTGGGAGGCGGGATCAAGGCGGGATGGCAAGCCTGGTCGTCAAGGGAGATTCAGGGAGATTCGGATCACGCCCCTATCTGTTTCTGTGGATGCTATCGGCCACTTCCGGTTCCCGACTTCCAGGTTGCATCGGGATGATCCACTAACTATCTGAGCTGACAAGTTGGGCCCATGTTGTCGGATAAGATAGATAGCGCTGTCAAAGATTACGACTTCCCATTCTTTCAGGTCGCCCTCAATTTGTTGGAAGGTGGTATCTTCGTCGAACACCTCAGCACCGCTATCATTGAGGAGAGAGCTAACTCTCGGTGAAGCAGGTAAAAATAATCAAGCCGCCGTCCGACATGTGTTGAAGGGCTGGGTGTAGAGCTCTCCGACTCGAGGTCCTCCCGATCCCGTGGATATACGCCTGTGAGGAATATCAGCTGGTGAGTCGGTGGGCAAGCGGAAAAATTATATTTTCACCTGCGACACCGAGAGTGGCAGGGCATTCCTTCTTCTTCTCCTGGCGAACGGGATCTCGTCGTTTGTGTTTGTCCTGCAGCTCCGGCGCATATCATTCGGGCATCTGGTAATAGAGGAGGAGGGTATTCGACACCGCTATGGGAGAATTAGGGAGCGTCGATTTTAATAGACATTGATAACGACGATACTGTTATCGACCTTGGCGACCGTAGAGCCAACGAATCCTACTGCTCTGGCGCATTTTGGACGCTTCCATGCGGATTGATGTGATACATTGAGTATCGGAGGGATTGCAGAACACATTTCGGGTGGAAAATGAGGATGCCGCGGACCGTGGACCGGGACGTACAATGCGACTTGAATTGGGCACTTGTGATGGACGATGGGACACTGAGAGACAGTTTGACCGTTGATAGTGCGCGGGTGTCCTATACAAAAATTTGAAATTCAATGAGGAATTCAACATGCCGAGCGTGTAGGATTTACCTCCGGCAAATTTGAGCTTTCTGCCATTGTGGGGATGAGCAATGGGGCAGCACGGCTCCGAGTTCACGCTCCTATCAGCAGCCAGCAGTTTATTTGCAAAGAGTTCAACTACGAGTTCTTCATTGGCGCTGACGGGAATTGAGTAGGTACGATGAAACTGGGCGTCCAACCATCGCAAGGAACCAGTATATTTTACCCCGGCTTCTCTACGTTCGTTTCAGCGATCATGGTTGCAGAAAGCTCGGCATATAGGGATACACTGACCCGCATGCTCTTCGTCGGCTTAGGCTTGCCGCCAAGGAGCATTCCGTCGCTGTGCTTGGCGCTGCACGGCGTCGATTTCAACTAAGGCTGGACGATTATGATTAAATACGCTCTCAGCCTATAATGTAATATAATCATAATATAATCTTAAGGATCTTGGGATATTTAATGGTAGCAGTATCATAATGTATTGTAATGACATTATAATGCTATTTAATCGTAATTAATGAATGGTAACACCCTCCAGGTAATCCAAACCTTCCCCGTACCCGGCATTCAGCAGCTCCTTCAATTGATGTATCCTGCGCGCGAGCATCCCGACGGCCTCTGTCCCCTTGATTCCCTTCTGCGGGGAAAAGAATTCCAGATATGGGCAGACAAGATCAAGGCCATATTTGCCGCGGACGATCCGCCTCTGCAGCTCCTCCGGCGAGACTTGAAAGGCACGCTCCCACTGCCGGTTTGCCATGAAGGCCGCACCTTTCTCATATGCATCTATCGAGAGGTCGCCAAAATAGCGCAGTAGGTAAGAGTTGATGTCTATACCGACTACGAAGACTACAAGTAGGCCATACTGGACAGTGAGATTGCCCTAACATTACGATTGAATACAGGGTCCGTACTGTAATATAATCGTAATTTAATGTAATTTACTCCTTGGTAATCCTAGCCACTGATATTACGCTCAGGTCATACTTAATCGTAATTTTAGCATTACAATACATTATAATGGAATATAATCTAATTGTAGCCAGCCTTAATTTCAACCTGTCAAAGAAACTAGATCGAATGTAGCGCAGGCTTCCTAAAGAACGAGCTGCTCGTCTGGAATCTCAGGGAATTCAGATTTGAACCCGAGAGCGCGACCCATGTTGGTCGCGGACAGCGCCATGCATGGCGCCGTCGGCGACCAGCGCAGCCTGTGACCTAAAAGTACAATTGAAACGAGTTCGTCGAAGAATGAGCAGGACATCGTACCCCTGAGACCTCGAACTGCGGATTCCGCGCATCGTAGTCGGCGGTGACGCCGAGTGCAACGTTGACGCCATGCGCGAGAAGGGGCGCGGCTTAGATTCGGCACGCGCGAGCACTGGATTGCTACCCGTTCCACCAGCGCACGGACGGCGCGACGCCGCCCTGCGTCACTTGCTGTCCTGTCACAAAAGAGTACAGCATCTTTGTTGGACTTGTCTGTGGAAAAATCGGTCATCCAAGGGTTTCAAATGGCCAGAAGTGGCATTGCAAATCGGTCTCGCGACCGATTAAAAGCGACCCATGCCGGCCGGCGAATCCCTCGGCAATCTGATGCCACTTCCGGCCATTTGAAACCCTTGGCACCGTCGATTCGCCTTCTTTTGTGCCGTCGGCGTTCCTTGAGTGACCAGTAGCAATCTTGTGGAAGTAGTTGCAAAGAACTAATATTAATATCTTGATTCTTGTGGACCCGGCTAGCTTCTCTGATTATTAGAACAACAACACTGTCAATCCGCCTTCTTTTCTGCCGTCGGTGTTCCTCCAATGACCGGGAGCAATCTTGCGGAAGCAGTTGCAGAGAACTAATATTAATACCTTGATTCTTGTGGACCCGGCTAGCTTCTCTCACCCCGGGATTACAGGAATTTCGGCGCGCCCCGAAGTTAGTTTCGATACGGCACGTGTTCGTTCCGGGTGCGCCGAAATGCTTCGGGCTTGCTATATATGGGAAGGCCGATTCATTTCGGCACGCCCGAAATGGTCACATGCCGCATCGATACTAACTTCGGCTGCCCCGAAATTTCCGTAATCCCGGTGTGTCTGATCATTAGCACAAGGAGAGCCCACGAGGTCTGCCGCCAATGTATCTCCATTTCTCACGGCATCGAGCATAAAGCTCTCACCCTTAGCATTCAAGGAGACAAGACAGCCATCAAGATGTCCCCTCAGCGACCTCTATCCCAGATTCGCTTGAACAATACGGCAAAATTTCTAGATCTTGCCGTGAAGACACTAGAAGTCATTTCTACAGGCCTGGAGACTCCATTCTTGTTCCCCATTGCAAGCACCATTCGCTCTCTTGCGACTGCCACACAGGTGAAGCTTGCAATACAGATGTGCCCTGGGCTGTTACCAATCCTTGCGAGACTGTCAATAGACGCAAGGATGACTGTATCCAAATGCTCGAACAAATCCACGAGCTCCTCTTTGCCATCATCCGTCTTTATTCAATGTCGGCTACCAGTGGTGAATTGCCACCAAATATGTTGTACAACTTGGGGAGATTTACCGAGTGAGTTCCTCATATCCCACTCTGGCCGCACGGGTTCGTAAATCCAGATAGGACTCTGCATAAGGTCCACACTTTCATCGAGGCCCAACAGGAGAAAAGCCGAATCAAACATTTCTTCCGTCAAGGGGAAATGGGTAATTTATTTAGGGATTGTCATCTGGGTTTGGAACAGGCCCTCGAGGGGTTCAAGGTGAGTCCCCGAGCGGTTGGCCGCGAGGCAGTAAGTTCAAGAAATCATCCAGGTTCAGGATATCCATATGTCAAGTGATGTAACAGAAATGCGACAACATGCAGAGGAGGCACACCAGGAGGTCCTGGAATTAATTGCCCACTGTTCAGAGGAAGGAACTTCTGACAGAGAATCTTGGGTATGTGCTGATTCCAGATGTTCTTATGTCATAGATAACACTCCCCTCCCTCAGATCAGTGGAGCCCTTTCTAGTATCCCAAACAGGTATGTATTCAATGCTTGTTAGAGCCATTCTGATACCCCAAAGTTCAAATTCACTGTCACTGTTGCCCTCCGAACCCAAGATATTTCACGGCCGTGAAACTGAAATCTCAGTCATCATCCCAATGTTCAGCCAGGAGAGCCCGAGGATCACAATACTGGGACCAGGTGGAATCGGCAAGACGAGTTTGGCAAGGGCTGTCCTCCATCACCCTGCCATCACTGGCATATATAATCAGCATCGGTTCTTTGTTGCATGTGATGCTGCAGCAAGCAGTCTTCAACTTGCCGGCATGATTGGAGCACATTTGGGGCTGAAGCCAGGCAAAAATCTCACCAAACCGGTTCTCCATTATATCTCTAATAGCCCACCATTGTTGCTGATTCTCGACAATTTCGACACAATTTGGGAGCCCAGAGAGTCTCGAGGAGACGTCGAAAAGTTCTTGTGCTTACTGGCACGTATTCAACACCTGGCATTGATTGTGAGTAGGCTAGTTCTCCTGATTCCTGTCCTGAAGAAAATTAGATCACAATGCGTGGAGCTGAGAGGCCTGCCAATGTTCAGTGGACTCACCCCTTTCTGGAACCCTTGAAGCCCTTGGCACAAAATGCTGCCCGTCAAATGGTCATTGATATTGTTGATGACGGTCACGCTCTTGAAGACATCGACAAGATCCTATTCCTTGCAGATAACATGCCGCTTGCAATAGACCTCATAGCTCATTTGGTGGACTATGAAGGCTTTGAGAATGTGTTGTGCCGATGGGACACAGAGAAGACCTCACTGATCTCTGAAGGCCACAACAAGAGTTCAAATTTGGATTTATCCATTTCTCTGTCGCTTGCAAGCCCTCGAATCAGGTCTATGCCTCAGTCACAGGATCTCTTGAGTCTACTTTCCATTCTCCCTGATGGGATTTCAGACATGGAACTATTGCAATACCAGCTGCCGATCAACAATATTCTGGCTTGCAAAAGCACTCTACTTCGGACCTCATTGGTGTACATTGATGACCGAAGGCGGCTGAGGGTACTGGCCCCTATCAGAGAATGTGTTCTCAAAGTACACCCCCCGGGAGCACATCTTGTCCAAACCCTTCTAACACATTTTAACCAACTTCTCGAGCTTTCTAGAACATATCTCGGAACTGTTTCAAGTCCTCAAATAGTTCCTTAAATAACTTCAAACTTTGCGAATATCCGGAAGATTTTAACATCTGGTTTACACGACGGCAACCCTGATCTCCTTGATACCATCATTCGCTGTACCTGCGATTTTGATGCCTTTAGCATTCGGGTAGGACTTGGACAATTCCCATTCATACACAAGATCCCCCATCTTTTGCCTGAGCCCAGGAATCATGGACTGTATGTCAAGGTCATCACACAACTCCTGTCGGGACACAGATATCATCCCCTTCCAAATGCGGACCACTTGCTGAACCAAGCTCACGAATCCTTCCTTCACTTTGATGACCCTGTGCTGAAAGGTATGTTGCATGCCAGGTAGTCATTCAGATACTGATAAACTTCTGTAGCTAGATTCTATGCGACTGCCGCAGACTTCTACTGGTTCCATGTGCATGATATTGCGAAAGCTATGCACTACTCTCAAGCTGGACTGTCGATTTCGATTTCAACCGGAAATACAAGAAAGCAGTCACAGTTGATGACCACACTAGCATGGATTCACTACCAGACTGGGAGTTATTCTGTGGCCCAAGTGCATGCTCACGAGGCACAGAGATTGGCAATATTTTCTGCACACTTGTACGAAGAGGCCAGAGCTCTCCGAATTGAAGGTGCCTGCTGGGAGGCCCTTGGTAGCTATAGCCATGCCATTAACCTCTCCCACAGAGCCAGGGATCTTCTTCATCACTGTGGTATGTCTGGAGGGGAGTTAGATCAGACTCTCTTCATCTCTGAGGCAGAGGTCCACCGCTTAAAATCAGAATACGCAGAGGCTGCCCAGATTCACAGAAAAATCCTACACAAGCTTGATCAAGAGCCATACCAGCATGCATTTGCCTTGCTCAACATTGCAGAACTTGATGTCGAAATGGGGACCTCAAAAGAGGAGGTACAGAAGAACATTGATATAGCCAGCTCGAGATTCAACACAACAGGACATTCAATGGAAAATATGCTCTGTGATACCATCAGAGCAGCTCTCAGCCTGAGAGGGGGGGACCTGCTCCCAGCAAAGGCCCTGTTCCAAAAGTGTCTGGACGTTGCATGGGGAAGAGAAACTCAGGCAGCAAGCTACTGTTTGGAGCGACTGGGTGATGTCCAGCAGTGGGGTGCACTAGGTCAGACTTCACCCACCTGGACAGTGACATTCTTGGTGTATAGCCTCAAATTCAAACAAAAGCGGCAGTTATACAAAGCCCTGCAATTTTTCGGAGATGTCTATCTAATCGATGGTGATACGTGTACAGCAATAAGCCTGTTCACTGTCGCGCTAGAGGGACTCACACAAATGGATATTCACCGCAGCAGGGCGGAATGCATGCTTCGCTTTGGAGATCTGGCAAAACAAGATGGGGACATGGTCAGAGCAGCGTAGCTTTGGAGCACAGCACGGCCATTGTTTGAACGATCCTCACAGGCAAAGCACGTCGCTTGGATTGATGAGCGACTTGCTGGAATCATTGACAATCAGGGACCACTCCAGAACATGGACCCAAAATGAATTTAAAAGACTTGAATGTCAGGCACGGGTTAAATCAATGGAAATCTTGTTTGGACGATAATCTAGATCGTGTTTTGCTGATACTGATTATGTTGATTGATATATATACCTGTCTTTATTCTTCGTTAGATGATACGAAACTTCAAGCTGGATGAGATGCAAAACGAAATTCCGGAAGAAGCATCGCTAACTGACGTGAGACCCACCAGAACAACTAACTGACAGCATAGACCGAAAGAAAGCAGAAGGAGAACAAAATAACCACTGCCTTCCTCATTCAGACACGGGGAGTCAAACCCCGGACTGCCTCAAGTACTCTATCGCCTCTGGAGGCACAATATGCGAGCCGATATTCCATACTCCATGTCGGATCTTTTTCTACCCTGGTACACCAAATTAAGCATCATTTAGCACGTTGACTGATTCCCAGTGCCTCGAAAAGTTGAGCCTAACCAACTCGCTAAGATACGATCAGATAAAAATAATTTGCGCCTGGTACGATGAAATTGGAATAAAGCAGCGAGCCCGAAAAGAAACCAGGAGCGAACAAAAAGGTGCGACTGAGACACCCATTCAGACACGGGGACTGGAACCCCGGACTGCCTCATTACCAGTATACCTGCTACCCAGGAGAGTATAGTAAGAGGCGGTGTTCCGTACACCATGTCTGATGATTTCTATGCTCTTACACTGCATTAGAAGGCAAAGCCCAGACGGCCCGCATCTATTGCATGGGCCAATATCTGAAAAGTTGAACCAAACTAACTGGGCTGAGATATGATCAGGTCGAATTAATCCACGCGTAGGGCGATGGATGGAAGATGAAAGCAACCAGTCCGCAGAAGAAGTCAACAAGGGGATTCCTATTTCTTTTTGAAAAAAAACCGCAGAAAATATGCCCAATTCAGACACGGGGAGTCGAACCCCGGACTGCCTCGGACTGCCTCGGTACCTCTTGCCTTCGCGTCAGTTCGAGAGGCGATGTTCTGTCCACCATGTCTGACTATTCTGGATGCCTTTGGACTTGATTATACAAGCTCGGGCTTGACGCACGGCGGAACTCACACCCGGGTATGAGACCTCCTCCCACTACGCGCCCACTCCGTAAAAGCGTTACTCTATTCCAAATTCCTGGAACTCCCCTCAACTCGCTCACTCCGCACCCTTCATGTCCTCCGCTATCCATCTAAATTGTAAATTCTAACCTCTAAACTCTAAATCCCCCTCATCCCTCCATCTCGCCCTTCAAACCTCCACCTCCCTTCCCATCATCTCCACCACTGAGAGGCCTGACCCTCTTCCTCCTCTCCCTGTCCGCACCAGCTAATACCTCCTCCCACCACCAATCCTCGCGCCACCCGCCCGCATAAAAGGCGGTGAGTGCCGGGACGGAGGCGCGGAGCGCGGCGGTGCGCGGCCAGTGTGTCGGGACAGGATGGGGAAGGTGGACGTAGGCGAGGTCTGTGGATGTGGCCTTGGAAGCGGGCGGAGAAGCTCCGTCTGCGGGAACAGGGACGGTGGCCGGCGCAGAGGCGGAGTCGGTGCTGGGGTCTGAGGTGCAGAGCTTAAGCGGCGCAGAGAACTCGCTCGCAGCGAGGACGACTGCGGGGGGGACGGTCCGCCGGCCGAGCTTCTTGCAGAGCTGGGCGACGGTTACGGCTGTTCGATTCGAGCTGGTGAGTGAGTGGTGTCGCGCTAAAATGATAGAGGACGAGGAGAGGAAGCAAAGAAAATGAGCACGAAACGAATAAGGGGAGAACGAGCAAGCTTTCCGGCGAGAATGCAGGGGCATATACACGGGTACGGACTAACGGGAAGCAATGAGCGCAAGAGAGCAGAGCTCGGTGAGGGACAACGCAAAAGCGAGCCGGTGTCACGGAACTGAACGAGCATACGCATGCGGGCCGCGGCAAGGACGGGCGGGGCGATGCGATGGTGCGGGGTGGGAGGAGTGAACTCTGCGGTTCGTCTCCCGCTGCATATCGCGTTAGTGAGTTCGGCCGCGAACCAGCGAGTGCGCCGATACACTTGGCTCGCCCATTCAAGCACGCGCTCTCTCTGCGACACATGAGCTGCACCGCGCTCATCCGCAGAAGAGCGGCATCGCATTTCCGCTCGCGACGAGCAAGCTCCGGCGCATGCGTGAGGAACACGCGGCGAACGAGCTTCGGCTCGCGAACCGGTCCATCCGCGTCATCTCCCGCCCACTTCATGGCTAAGAACCTCATCTCGAGCGCCACTTCGCACTCCACATCGTGCGGGCTCCATCCAAGGTCACCACGCTTCACTCTCCACAAACTGATGCATCGTGAAAGAGGGACGATGATAAAGCCGGGGAAGGAATCCTGGCTCAGTCCCCCATGCGCGTCGTCTGCCTCGTTCCACGCGTCGGCGGTCTCCATCTCGGAGCTCGAACACCCGAAAAAAACAAGAACATGACTAAAAGGGAAGAAGAGCAGGGCGCACAATACAACACCGCCCCGTCCGGCTCCGTCTGCGCCACCGCGCGCGAGGAGCGCCTGTGCCGTCGGATCGCTCGCCATTACTTCTGCTGCTCCTGCTCCTGGCTCAACGGCAGGTGTCGGTACCTGCGAGGGAGTCCCGGATTTATTGGAGCGCGACTTGGATTTCTTGAAAGCAGGGCCGACGAAGCGCGAAACGACCCAGATCTGTGGGGGCGTATCAGCATTCATGTTGCAGCACTTGGGGTCCCGCAGAAGCGTGGGTAAGTGTAACTGTGGCCCTGCGTACGCTCGCGGCGCGCGCACGGAGGCGGCGTGCATGGTGCGCATGGTGCGCTACGTCGCGAGGGCTGGTGGTGAGGGCGCACGCATTCTGCTCCCGAGGCGTGCGTATGCGCATTTGCAACTGGAAGCGCGAGGCGCATTCGCTGCTGGCAGGGGTGGATGCTCCTCCGCGCTCCCTCGCGCTATGACGAGGAGCGCTGCGGCACCCAAGAAAGCGCTCTACGAGCCGAGCAAGCGCCGCATCGCAATTGGACCCAAGATTCAAAGAAAGACGTGAGGGTGCAGTACTCACCCATTTATCGTCCCACGCGCCAACGCTGGCGCGGACCTCGTAGCGCGCGAACATGGGGATCTCGCGGATGAAGTGGAAGTGCATAGCTATAGTCTGTGTTAGCGGCCCGGACGAGCGGGTGAGGAGATCAGTCAAACGGAGGGAAGCCGAGGAAGCAAGGAGGGTGGACGTCAAGAAAAGGGTCGCGCGCAAAAGAGTGGGCCCCGGAGATCAAGGGAGGACGAAACGAGGGAGGAGGAGGTAAGTGAAGGGTGACTACGGGAGGGGCGGGGGCGAAGGAGAGAAGCCGAAATGGACCGGTGCGAGACAACGGGGACACAGACGAAGGGAGGGACGCGACGGCCGCGCGGTCAGCGCGAAAGGGCTAATGGAGGGCAGTGGGAGTGCCGAAAGGCAAGGCAAGCGAAGTGAAGGAAAGAGCAAGGCAGAGCGCGCCGGTCGAGATGAAGCAAGCGCACAACGCGCGATCCAAGGCGCACGGGGGCGAGGACAGGTACGCAGCACGCACGAGCAAGTGGTGCCCAGTCGCCGCACCTCAAGAAACTGGGAAGATCTTGATCGCGAGGCGCATCCGCGCGCGGTCGAGGGCCTACACAGAAAACATGCGACGGTACGAGAGGTGGGAGATAGCAGAAGAAAGCGAGGACGTACTTTAGCTCGAGTTACCATGCATGAGGAAGTCGCAGTCGTCCGGGGCTGTGATATCAGCCTCATCAGCAGCTATGAGTACACACTCGACGGAGTGTAAGAAAAAGACGCACAAGCCCAGTTTTGATACGTCCACACCGCACGGAACGGGTGCACGCCGACGGGCATGCACGACTCGCACCACTTTTCGAGCGAAGCGCGCCTGGAGAAGGCATGCCGCAGGACGATACCTGTGCGCGAGAGCAGCCATTCTGCGAGGCAGGATAGGACGCGGACTGCGAGGCATCGCCGAATTGTTTCAGGAAAAGCTGCAGTAGGAAATAAAGGGGCAGGACGCACCATGCCAGACAAGCGGCCACGAGCCGGAGCGCCTGCGTAACGATCCGGAGTATCGCGGTGGTTGTGGGCACACGCAAAGCGCAGGTGTGGGCGAGGATGCGGAGCCGGAAAGCTTCAGGGGTGGGGTTAACAGGCGCAGCACGTAACGAATGGCGGGAGTGGCCGGGGGCGTGCCCAAGGGAGATGCTCCCAGAGCCGGACAACGCGGGTGACGTTTGCCTCCTCACGCTCCTGTCACCAATGCGCAGAAGACAGACGGGTCGGCTAGTTTGCGCGCCAACGCCGAGCCTGAGGGAGCAGCGATGACGGCGGGAGGCTTGCGGCAGGCAGTCAGTGAGTCACGGTCAAAATTGAGAGCAATCACGTGTCTCGCATACAGCTCCAAACAACGCGTCTGTGCCCCTCGCGCTATTGATAACTCCGCGATACCTCGCAGTCTGAGCACCTGAAGCGAGTTACAATGTTCAATTTTCCGGAGTCTTTTCAGACAAGTTGGCCAGCTGTTCCCTCCGTCGATGTTGACCACGAGTATATGTGATCTTTTCAAGAACGGCTATTCGAACATTGCATTATCACCTTTGGCCTGCAATATCAATGATCACGTATGAATAAATGAATCGTCGATCTTCAGCTCGAGTCTCTGAAATTTCACCGTTAGGTGTTTGAGCTTGAGCCGGAATATTAATGTTCAACATTGAGTTTGAGAGTGAATATAAAAAGGAGAAAGACACTGCGCCTGAGTTATCGGTCTATTGGTCCAGGAGAAACCGCGCTGCACTGTGCACCGATCATGGAGTATTGGATTTCCAGTTGAGAAAGGTTGGTGTGTTATAGGTCTATCTACTCGAGAACTTGAGTCGAATTCTTTCACCTTGTTTTGGTGTGAATTTGCAGAGAGTGTTGCTCAGCTTGGTTGGGAATCGTTAACCTGCCAGTCTCGTTCTTGTCTTGAATCCTGAGTGCTCAACTGGCTTGGTTTCCTGTTGAGTGAAGCAACGAGGCTAGTTCAATCCTTTGTGTTGCAAGTCTTGCTTGTGGTCTCGGACATCGAGTTTGTGTCTCTGACATTTTGTTCTTCCGGTCACCAAGCTTCTCAGGTTCGACACGATACACAAACATCGAGTCGGACGTGATATACATAAGGCTTGTTGAGATTCTCATGGAGGTTGGAACTGGTAAACTCTAACACTCCGTCGAGTAAAATCAAGAGTGTATAACTCACAAGGGTCCTACAGAAACAGGGACTACTGCCAAACGACTACTACACCTACCCAATATCCTACGTAGTTGTTATTTCCCCCAAGTTAAACCCCAAAATGTATGAAGGGCACCCAGTGTAAAAAAGATTTCTTCGCTCCGGGCTGCTCTCGAAGCTTCCGAACGGCGAGATGCAGCGCCTCAGCTGCCCTCGTCGAATCTGGAGGTGATGCCTCCAATAGATGGGCATAAACATCACCAGCAACTTGTGGGGCATCATTGTCCCCGATAGACCACATCGTCCCAATGACACCTCGGTATCCCGCTAGTAACATGCCAGCAGCGAGATGAACCGACTCGTCTTGGAGCCTTTTGGAACCAGTGGCAGTTTGACATGCGGAGAGGAATGCCAGGTCAGCATTGGGGAGAGATAGCCCAATAATGTTTGAGAGTGTCAGCCGTGAGCTTCCGGCAAGGAGGAGGGCACTTTCAGTCGGAGAGGTACTCTGCACACCATGGCAGGCAAAATGGACCCATCTAGACTTTTTCATACCCTTCTGAACCTCATCTATTGTCGCCTCATGTTTATCCAACCACAGAACATGAACCTTTCCAGCAGCATGTTGCCGAATATATTTAATTTCTTTCTGTGTCCCTGGGATATAGCACTGTCCTTCGGCTGACGGTTGAGTGACAGCAAGGAGTTGAAGGTCTTCTTGGGATTCAGGTTGTGGGCGAATCCCTTGGATTAAGGCAGTCAACGATGATGAAACTAGGAAGTCGGATAATTTCGAGCCAGAGGCGTGGTCTTCACCATAGAGTCCTGCTGCATGGATGGGAAGAAATGCCAGTGGTCCCGTTGCACACCACCAGATGCGTCCCAAATCCTGACTTACTGGAGTCTACAAATTAAATAAGGATGGGATTTGGTTGCTGTGATGAACATCGCTTACCGTAATTGCAATTCCATTCAAAACAGGTTGAACAATCTTGACCCAGAGCTCAGAGAGGATAATGGAAAAGATCTCATCTGGATCAATATATCCCTCCTGGGAGCCATGCAACCTATCACTGCGTCCGGAAGTCCCTACAATTGATGCCAGAGAGTTGGCCATGGCCTGTGCCTCATGGATTGTGAAGTCACTCAGTGGGACATGGATGACATCGTCTCCAAGGCCTGGCAGGAGAATCAGAGCATCGCAGCCATACTCGCTGATATTTACGATAGCAACCGGGCCCATCTTCGCAGCTAGCAAAAGCTCAGAAATCGGTTTTGATAATAGGAACCTCTCGAACCCTGACAGCTCTCTGATCTGCTGTAGGACACGATTCCTTTCAAGAGCATGGGCATGAGATTTGTTTGCAATGGACTGTAGCGACTGTGGTTTGGTAACATCAGCAACAGCATTGCTCCAGGTGCCAGCAGTTTCTAATGAGGTGGAGAGAGAGACAAGCTCATCAGAAAGGTCAGGATGCCTCTTCCTCAGTTCATCTACTGGTGTGCGCAGATTGAGAAGCTGACCCCAGATAACTGAACGACCCTGGTCAAGCCACTCCACTGCCTTCTGGTAGTCACACACTGCAATGGCAGCTGAAGCAGCATCTCTAACAACTTGGCCTGCCTGCGAGAGGTTATGATGCCGATCAGTTATAGACAGCCCGAGCCATGCCAATTCAGGAAGAAGCTCAATGGCAGTGGTATATGCACGGAGTATAGATGAGGGGTGGTGAACATGGGCATGTTTTGCCCAGTTTTTGGCTGCATCAAATCGTATGCTGACAGGGCCTGTTGTTGAGCATGCAGCTGAAGTGTAGTGGAGTAACAGCTCCTGAGAGTCTCGAGGATCATGGAGCCGTTCAAAGCGACCCGAAAGCGAATGGCCAAGGTTGTTCAACATTGCTGGCTTGTCAGGGTGGCCATCTGGTGTGAGTCTGACAGCGTCCTCTTTCATCATGATGGACTTGTTGAGGTCGTTGAGATCACCGAGCCGCTTAAAGCGACCCAAAAGCGAATTGCCAAGGTTGTTCAACATTGCTGGCTTGTCAGGGTGGCCATCTGGAGTGAGTCTGACAGCATCCTCAAACATCATGATGGACTTGTTGAGGTCGCTGAGATCACCGAGCTGCTCAAAGCGACCCAGAAGCGAATTGCCAAGGTTGTTCAACCTCCCAGGCTTGTCAGGGTGGCCATCTGGAGTGAGTCTGACAGCGTCCTCTTTCATCATGATGGACTTGTTGAGGTCGCTGAGATCATCGAGCCGCTCAAAGCAACGGGAAAGCGAATTGCCAAGGTTGTTCAACCTCCCAGGCTTGTCAGGGTGGCCATCTGGAGTGAGTCTGACAGCATCCTCAAACATCATGATGGACTTGTTGAGGTCACTGAGATCACCGAGCTGCTCAAAGCGACCCAAAAGCGAATTGCCAAGGTTGTTCAACATTGCTGGCTTGTGAGAGTGGCCATCTGGAGTGAGTCTGACAGCATCCTCAAACATCATGATGGACTTGTTGAGGTCGCTGAGATCACCGAGCTGCTCAAAGCGACCCAAAAGCGAATTGCCAAGGTTGTTCAACCTCCCAGGCTTGTCAGGGTGGCCATCTGGAGTGAGTCTGACAGCGTCCTCTTTCATCATGATGGACTTGTTGAGGTCGTTGAGATCACCGAGCCGCTCAAAGCGACCCAAAAGCGAATTGCCAAGGTTGTTCAACATTGCTGGCTTGTCAGGGTGGCCATCTGGAGTGAGTCTGACAGCGTCCTCTTTCATTATGATGGACTTGTTGAGGTCGTTGAGATCACCGAGCCGCTCAAAGCGACGGGAAAGCGAATTGCCAAGGTTGTTCAACCTCCCAGGCTTGTCAGGGTGGCCATCTGGAGTGAGTCTGACAGCATCCTCTTTCATCATGATGGACTTGTTGAGGTCGTTGAGATCACCGAGCCGCTCAAAGCGACCCAAAAGCGAATTGCCAAGGTTGTTCAACATTGCTGGCTTGTCAGGGTGGCCATCTGGAGTGAGTCTGACAGCATCCTCAAACATCATGATGGACTTGTTGAGGTCGCTGAGATCACCGAGCCGCTCAAAGCGACCCAAAAGCGAAGTGCCAAGGTTGCTCAACCTCCCAGGCTTGTCAGGGTGGCCATCTGGAGTGAGTCTGACAGCATCCTCAAACATCATGATGGACTTGTTGAGGTCGCTGAGATCACCGAGCCGCTTAAAGCGACCCAAAAGCGAATTGCCAAGGTTGTTCAACATTGCTGGCTTGTGAGGGTGGCCATCTGGAGTGAGTCTGACAGCATCCTCAAACATCATGATGGACTTGTTGAGGTCGCTGAGATCACCGAGCCGCTCAAAGCGACCCAAAAGCGAAGTGCCAAGGTTGCTCAACCTCCCAGGCTTGTCAGGGTGGCCATCTGGAGTGAGTCTGACAGCATCCTCAAACATCATGATGGACTTGTTGAGGTCGCTGAGATCACCGAGCCGCTTAAAGCGACCCAAAAGCGAATTGCCAAGGTTGTTCAACATTGCTGGCTTGTCAGGGTGGCCATCTGGAGTGAGTCTGACAGTGTCCTCAAACATCATGATGGACTTGTTGAGGTCATTGAGATCACCGAGCCACTCAAAGCGACAGAAAAGCGAATTGCCAAAGTTGTTCAACATTCCTGGCTTATCAGGGTGGCCATCTGGAGTGAGTCGGACCGCATCTTTGAGCGTCTCAACGGATCGGTTGATATCCTGCAAGCTCCCAACCCGCTCAAAGCGACATAGCAGGGACGTTCCATGATCTGCAAGATAGATGACAGACCCTGGGTCATCCCGCACTGCATCATTGTATGCACAGACTGCCTGGTTGAGGTCATCTACAGTCCCAGATTCCTGGTAAGACCTTGAAATAATGTCCCCAAGTATATTCAGCCGCCGAGCCCGGCTGTCGTTCCTTTGGCTGCACAGTAGAATCCTCTCATGCATCACCCAAAGCTGCAGAGCATCTACAGAAACGTGGGTCTTCTTGGAGTCTTCAAACATCTTCTGCAGCTCATTTCCGATCCTGCGACCTTTGACAGAGGCACCTGTGGATAACTCAGGCAATGGTCCAACAATATCCAGGCAGTCTTACTTGAATTTGCTGGCATGTCAATGAGATCTAAGCCAGATACCTGCTGGTACGGCAACTCGGAAACTGAGAAACCAGCACTGAATTTGAGAGAAGGGCCATCGGGATTCACTTTATTGAGCTGGAGCTGGAAGGCTGCATTGGAATCTTCAGTAATCATGCTCAGAGTAAGGGATGCTGCACCTACACCTATTCGATTCCACAGATTCAAGGACTTCACCTCGCCCAATTTCAACATAGCCGACAAGCCGTGTTCCCTCAGTTTCACTTTGGCGCAAGACTGCAACCGAGAAAACGAGAGTATGGGGTGGGCTGAGAAGAAGTGAGGGTCAGTGAATCCTAAGTACCTTTCGCAAAGCCATCTCACACTCACATGTTACACCCAAACCCAAGTTTCCAACTCATTTGATCATGCTCCGACGCCACCGGCAAGGTTTGCAGGAAAATATTCTCTTCAATGATGAGGTGGGCAAACATTTTCATGTCACCCGGAAGATCATCATGGGGGTTAGTCAAGGATGTGACACGGATGCCTGTGAGAAACGTTTGAGTATGGTTTGCCAGCATCAACATAGGCAGGTGCTTACTGTGAAGTTTAATGCTAATTAAAGAACATGGATTAAATCAACAGTCTCGACAGGAGGTACGGGACACTCACACTCTTTTCAACTCGGACATGGTTGTGAAAGGAAAGGACGAGAAGCTGGAAGGCCAGGAGTCGATCTTATATATGTCAGACGTCCACGCCGCACCAACGTGGCTGCAAGGTGCTTTAAAGGCATGGAACCATCGATATCTGATTGCTCCGGATTCTTTACTTTTGAGCCCCATCTTGGGATAGATCCCGTCATATCGGTATCCACCACGCTGAAAGCATGCCCCGATCGGCCATGCAATATACATGTCCCGTGGCGTCCATCGGCGCCTATCTTGCACCCCGAAGACAAGGCGCGGCGGGAAGGTGGCTCCCATTCGAAACCTCCGTGCAGATAGACCCCTCCCGACATTAACGTCGGCGAGCCTCACTCCGGTGGCGTACTGCGGAACATCATGCATACCATAACATCCTGTTAATTGGCAGCAAACCCCAAGGATTTGCTTTAAATCACACAGCAGTACAGCTGTCTGACGGTGGCGTTTTCATTTCCCGCTCGGTAATTCGGCATCGGAGTTACGATGCTGTATTGTGAGGCATCAGGTTCGACATAACGATAGCTGTAACCTGCTACATACCTCGAAGGCTGGGCACCACGACCCGAGACTCTGCAATCTAAACAGCTTGCATGTTACAGGATCAAAACATGGAAATTTGAGGGACGTCAATTTAGCGCAGGGGCCTAGGGGCCCGCGCTAACGGAACCTGATTGAGCGCTGAGCATTAAGCGCCGACAATGAGCGCCGAGCTGTTGTTGTCTAGCGCGCCCTGAAGCGGAGTTAGAGTGAAGCGTACTTACTCGGACGCAAGAAAGACTCGGAAAAACTCGAAGAAGACTGAGTACCCTTACTACAAACATCCCAAAAAAACCTCGAAGGCAGTGTCCGCTGTCAATCAAGTGGGGCTGGGTGAAAGTGCCGCGCGTGCCGAGGCAGTGAGGCGCACTGAGGCGCACTGAGGCGGCAGTGCGGCGGCGGTGGCTGTGCAAATTGCCGCGGCAGTGCGGGGCGACTTATAACTAGTTCCGCAACGCTCCCCCTGCACCAAATCGAGTGCTGGGGGTGTTTTTGACACTTAATACATCGTTTGACACCAAAAATACATGGTTGAAAATTGGGTGACTTTGGCTTAATCCATGCAAGTATATCACTATACACAATCTAATTCCCGACCCATGGCTTTCCAAACTATAAATCAACCTTGCGAGAGGTTTGCGAAGTTTTATACATCATTTAGATTGACGAAAGCATATGTGCACTCTTTTCCACCGGACAATAATGATAGTTCCGCCATATTTCATCTCATCATGCGAGTGTTCATTAGCTCCAATAAACAGGGTGAATCTGCAGCTTGATTTGCCTTGTTTCACCCGTAATTCTAACCATAGGGATGAAGAATCAACTTGGTTTGCGGACCAACTTCAATCTAGGTTGGTGAAGGTGTCCGCACTTGAGGCGACTGCGGCTTTTTTTTTTTCTTTGCCGCAGCATGGCCAGGGAGCCCATGCTTGAAGTTTCTCTTTCTACAGCACAACTTGGACCTCAAATTCGGGGTGAGTGAATCCCGCAGTGATATGGACTGAAGCGCAGTGAGGCGGCCGTGAGGCGGCGGTGGCTGTGCAATTGCCGCGGCGTGAGGGGTAAACTGCCGCGCACCGTTTAGCTCCATATAAAACACTTCCGAAGTTTCAAATTGAGTTCCGGGAGGGTTTGATATATTCATTACATCGTTTGGACACCAAAAGCATGTGCCCTATGGTGGGGCATGAGAATTGAGTTCAGCCGAATCAACATCCGCTCTTTCAAGTCAACTGACACCTGGTACACACTTGATTCCATCCCAAACTTGGTGGAGCAAGGCCTAGATGATAATCATAGCCCTTTACTGTTGTATTTGCTCCATCCGGCGCCGGAGAAGAAGCTTTTAAAGTAGTTCAATGATATACTCGTGCACCCAGTCTAAGACATTGAAGCAATGCACACATTGATTCTCAACCATCTGATATTATCGACCCAACTCACGGGAAATCCAGCAGTTGAGTCCCCTTACACATAATGGACAGATGTTGGCTAAGATTGTATTCGGTTGAAATGTCCCCTACGAAGATTGTTGCCCATCCACCCACTCAGTGTCCTACTAGGCACTTAGGACTACGGAGAGTCAGATGAGGATAGTTATCAAGGTATGAATTTATAACGCCCTTCAAGAGGACCTCTTACCGATTACTCGCACTTGGAGAGAGTGCTTAGATTGTTAAGAGGTTCCTACTCGCAAAGGACCGAGACGAGATTAATATGCCATTCCGTGATCTCATACGGATCAGTTCCGTGCTCATCAGTTCAATGGGAATGTTCTGGATTGAATTAACGAGTCGAAGAGCATGCATGAGCAGGAATTTTTGAAAGACAGTGGTAGAAGTCTTCAATAACTAAAATCCCTTCAGATCCGCTTTGCAACTTCGCTGGTACAGATGTATGGTACCACAGCTCCTTGATTTGTTGCACTTACGAGAGACAGTCTGAGCAGTGTTCAACATTGTCTTCGTATTATCTGGTCGTGAGTTAGGAGCATTGGATTCTGTTGAGCTTCATCCTACATGAAGAAGGACTTGGCGCTGTCTGCAGGCATTTCAAAATTCACATTTGTGTGAGGTATTGGTCAGGGATCCAGTAGTTCCTACCCAGTTCGCAGAGAATGAATGGATGGTTCAAATGCATGAACATTAATGAATTCGGTACTAAAGGCTCCTTCAAACATATTCGCTTCAGCCGTCCCACAGTCTCTGCCAAAGGAGGTTGCAGTCTCACCAATAATGTATATTTGGAAGACTTTCGTGCTGCAATATTCGGTTAAATCCCTCTGACGTGGTCCCGAGAAGTGGGGAGCAAGGATGTTGCGGAGCAGTGAGGCGATAATCCAGGGCGATGACTCGATCTTGTTGTAAGAGTAAGGAATTCTGAGACACTTTGATTCTGACTGGAAATGGGTTTAAACCATGAAGATTTCCCTTTAGAATCACGATCTTCAACTACAAACACGTCTGACCAGACAGATTGTAGCAATACTTTGAGGTATTACCGTTCAGGATTCCTGAGCATCCTTCTGAGTCCTAAAACGATGATAACTATCAATCTGAATTATGAGGACTTTGGTTGAGGTTCTCGGAATTCTGCTCACTGCCCAGCAGTCGCGGCATGTCTACCGAGCTCCATTTTACTGTACCAATGATCTTGTTCATGTATATCGAGCGAACTGACATTTTTATGACAATACACAGACCAAGAATCAGGCCAAAGCCTCTGCAGATCAGGCCATGGAATGATTGAATATGCCTTGAATGTAGTTATTTTCGCGGATTTCGTCTTATTTCACGTAGGCCTGAATTATCACAGTACCTAACTCTCAACTTTGGATTGGACAGTGGCAAGTCTGTTACTATTATCCAAGTACTCTGCACGGCTATCTGTGGCCTACATTGGTGTCCATTCGAATGTCTCCATAGTTTGGCCATCTTCACACATATTTTGACTGGTTGATGATAGGGATTTTTCAACCCAGGAATATCTTGATATGGCCCGAGTTTTCGTGGTTTTCTGGGTCCATTTTGGATGCGGGACTCATGCATAGTAGTCGGTGCAGTGAGGGGTATTGGCGTGTTAGTGACGCGGCGGTGCGGGGAAGTGCCGCGGCAGCGAGGCAGCAGTGCGGGGAAGTGAGGCGGCAGTGAGGCGCCACAGTGAGGCGGCACTGCAATGACTTTCAACCTAAATTGTACTTAATTATACCTTATAACATTACCATTGAGGCATAGACTACACTGAGACAGGCAGAATGCATTGCTGAGCTCAGAAGGTTGTATTACAAGGTGGCTTAGGCCTACGGCGGAACCTCGGAGAATTGCCGCCTCACGCCGCCTCAGTGCCGCGGCACTGCGCGGCAAGCGCGGCATTTTCTCCAGGCCCAATCAAGTGGCTGTGATGCCATCTGCGTTGATCCCGACGCCGACGCACAATCGCGCCTGGTAGTCAGCAAGGGGGTACCTTTCTGTGAATTGTGGAACATATGCTGAATATGATAGATAGTGACCCAAAAACAACGAAAATCGACATCCGAGCTTATTTGAGCCAGCGGTTCATGCGCAATATGCGATATATACATCGCCTTTTATGGGCCGCTGTCATGCCATATATAGTAATTTACTTACGTAATTGCTTACGTGGTTAGTCGGCAGACCGGACAATTTTTTTTTTGAAAGTGACGCAGAATCACCCAATCTGTTCAGAAAAAAATCGAGAAAAAATATTTATTATTTTGGATGTCAAAAGTGCCTATATCTTCTGAACCATTGATCCCACAAACTTTTGGTCTTCAGATTTGGACTCCCAGACCCAATTTCCGTCAAAATCAGCATATGTTCCAAAATTCACAGAAAGGTACCCCCTTGGTAGTCAGTGGTGTGTCAGACGCGGATGTTGGATGCGCCGCCAGCCCCGCTTCCTTCGTGAGCGCGCTGTACATACATATCGCCATGTCCCGCCCCTGGATCAGCATGCTCCCGTCGATCCCCTCGTGCCCCTCTACCCCGATTTCGCTTTCGACGTCGACGCCGCCTATTTCTCGATCTCGACGCCATGCACGTGCAGCAGGCTCTATCCCACCGCTGAGCGCTGAGCCCACGCCATCCGCCGTACGGAACCTTCCTTGTTCTTTGCCATATGCGGCGCCGGGCTAGTGCCCGCTCGTCCGACTTCTTGTTCCCGATACGCGCTGGCTCGCCCTGGATCTTAACGCGCTCGTCGCACGCCACCCGCCGCTTCTGTCAAAGGTTTTTGGATCTCCCTCTCGACACCGCCATGCACGTCTGGCCCCCTGCCCTCCGCGTCCACACCGATGCCGACGTGCTCGCCCCGCGCCCCACAGCTCCCGGACTGGCCGGCGCAGAGGCTGAAGGACGCGCCGCCCCACCCGCGACGTATTTCATGCACCTGTGCTTCGTCCTCTGCGCCGAGCTTCGTCGTGCAGGGAGCGTATCCGCTGGATGTCTGGCAGTGCTACTCTGCTGCACTCGAACACGGTGCGTGGTGTCCCTTGGATTCCGTCTACTCCTCATACATCCTCCTAGCCTACTGTGCCCAATCCCAGCTACTTGTGCGACTGGGCTTGGACCGCGCCTCCAAAGATGTGTCGATATGTCCCCGCCGCTCGCGGGCCTCCCACGCACGCCGTCCTCTGGTGCCGCCGCGAGCAGTCCGTACCACCTCATTCCTTCGCAGATTGATGCCAACACCGAATACACGCTCTCGCACGATGCCGGGTCACCTTCAGACTGGCAATCCTACCGTGCGCGTCGTCCTGCAGTGCCGCCACGTCTCGATTTCGCCCCCGCGACGCGATCTCATGGTGAGTACGCCCTCCTGTGCAGCACACGCAATATCTCGAGCACCCCTTATCCCCCGCGCACCCACGCATTCTGCGCGGGGTGCTCCGCGTCGCGTAGGCGAGACGACGCCGCGCCATCATGACATTGCCTCCGCTACAAGATGAGCCTGCCCCGCATCTCCTCACGCTGCGTCGCTGGACCTAGGCCCGTCTGGCTGTGGGTCGATGACCCGGACACGCAGCGACTCACCGCCGCCGTCGATACCATGCGCCTCCTGTGTCGGCGCGCCTGCGCCACTTGCAAGCGGGACTGTCGCTTGCCCACGATCGCCCGCGCTTCCGATGCGCGTGCTGCCGCTCCTACCCCCTCGCGTGCGCCTGCGCGCGCTTCCGCGGGCCTCGCTGCAGCATGCCCCGGCTCGCATTCACGCCGCTTCGACGCGCGCAGCCTTGACCGCCCTATTTTCCACGCCTGTGCAGGTAGTATCCCGGCGGTGGATTTACGCCCGTCCCGCCTTCTGGCCAATACCCGTCCTCCATGACTTCAATTTCGGGCGTAGATGGAGACGGAGTATAAGCCCGCGTGCGCGACATATCTCTTCATACTCATACTCGCACGCGACGGCCCCGCGTCTCGCGCCTCGTCTCCCTCCCGTGCGCTGCACGCCCGTACTGCGACCGCCGCGCACATCCTCCCACTAGCGCATTGGAGCCGGGACTGGTCGCTTTGTCGCTCGCTCCCTTGCTGCACGCCGCGTCTTGTGCAACTGGGTTGCGTGGGGCTGGTACGCACTGGAGAGCATGTCGCGCGGAAGAAAAGCCACCAAGTACAAGCAAAGCCCGACTTGCCTTCCACCTCTCCACCCACCACTGTTCGCCGCCCTCCCTACGCAGTATTCCACAGCCAGTGTTACAATTATGACGAACTTGACGGGAATATCAGTCGACCATCTTTGAATATATCAGGTGAAGTGCGCGCTTGCCTCTTATGGAAGATAGCGCCATGTTGCCCAATAAGTGGATAGGTCCATCATCCACAGATTCTTCCTGCTGCAATCCCATCACGGAACCATGCATTCCCGTCAGATGATATGAATCTTGCAGAAAAATGCGCATCATCTCCATATATCATGCCCCCCAGCTTCAAAACACATCTTTGCCCTACATGGTTTGTTGTCCATCTGCAGCACATGCTGGACACCGAGCCAGTGTCCTTCGCAGAGAGTGTTTAAACCAGGCTTCAATTGGCACCCCTCCAGAGTGTTGACGCAGCAAATGATTACTGGGAACTGCGCACAAATACGCTTCCCACTCCGTCCGTCCCAGAGACTCTCCATTTGGTCCAAATGGTACTACTATAGATAGGATCTCCCGTGTTCTGGTAGATGAGAAAACATATGCCAGGCAACAAGGTGTGTCCTGGTTGTGGTTATGTAGATCATGAGAGACAACATATCCGCATATGCTGACGAACAGCCTCTCTCATCTGCTCTGGGGAAGTTGATCCACTGAGATATGCTCAAAGACACGATACAAGATGTAACATTATGGGTCCCAAAGAACAAAAATTCAGTGTCCATTGGTCAGGATTTTCTAACCAGAGGTTCACCAATATTGTATGCATGGCATCATACCCACAGCTGAAGTTCTGGAACGAGGCTGAGACAAAGTTGATGCTGTGTCAGACTTCACCTTTTTGCGTGAGGAGCGTGGACCACAGTCATTGCTAGTGTCACCCATAACTTCATTCTCTGCATAACCCAGAAAAAATCGGATGCAACGAGAAGAAAGGACGACGAATGATCAGCGGACGCACAATACAACACCGCCCCATCGGGCTCCGTCTGCGCCACCGCACCTGTGATGAAGCTTGCGCGGTTGGGTCGCTCGCTTGTACTTCGTCTATTGCAAGTGTCGGCACCTCCGAGGGAGTCCCGGATTTATCGGAGCGCGACTTGGACTTTGACTTGTTGGATTTATTGGAGGCAGGCCCGTGGGTCAGCATTTATTTACACTCACTCGCAGGACATGAAAGTACTCACCCATTTGTCGTCCCACGCGCCGACGCTCGCGCGGAACTCGTAACGCGCGAACATGGGGATCTCGCGGATGAAGTGGAAGTGCGTCGCTGTATTATACATGTCATCAGCTAGGCACTCGGGGACCTAAATTCGGTCAGATTGGTTTGTCAAATTCGTAAGATGTATGCCTTCATTCTGAACGACAACGGACCCTGACAACGCACTAATGTCCTGTGCCCACGGGTGAAAACCCCTGGGTGGTCCAGTACCTAGTCTTCAATAGTATTGATTTAATATTCTCCGTGGGGTTACGTTCCGACTGTTGTACGTTTTCAAGATCTCTCACAAGCTGGGAGGCTAGGAATTGTACTTGGTTCATGAATTTCCTAGACTTCAGGAGGTACAGAGGTAAACTCAATCTTCCATGGCCAGGTTGCTCATCGGGTCTGCATGTCAATTGAGTTATAACCAGTCGATGGTTACTTTTAACTGGGCAATGTGTGATTGTCCAGTCTCTATACGATTTGAATTGTTGTTTATCCACGCAGATTCGTTCGAGCCGTGAGTAAGAGGTATGTATTTCATCAGAATTTTTATCCTTTCGCTGTTGAAGACAAGTGTATTCTCGTTATCAGGGAATGTAGCGCGCCATCCGTCCTGCAAGCGTAATAAAATTTTGAGTCTCTTGAAACTTTCTGGGACCGTCTCCGGGACACCAGAATTTCTATCTGCAGGATCCTCTACAAAGTTCCAGTCGCCTAATGCAACGTCTAGGAATGGAAGTTGCGGGTCGTTAGCCCAAAGTTCCCAAAGCTGTTTCCACACTTTGTCTCTCTTCTCTAGATGGTTCGGAGCATATATGTTCAGGATGTTCAGATATTTACCATGGTGCCAGGGAATTACAGGCATTAGGGCGCAAATCAATTCATATTCCCGGATATTATCCGTTTCCAAGTATTTCTTATTTATCATAAATGCCACTCCTGCCGTTGAGCAAGGTTTATCAGGGTGGGAGGAGTAGAAAATTTTGAACCAGCGATTAAATACATTGTTGAATTGTGTCGCCGCTTCCAGGCCCAAGTGGGTTTCCTGCATTCCCAGGACTTCTAGATTGTTTATATCGATCGTTTGTTTGAGGAATTTAAATTTGTGGTTTCTGTTATGTATAGATAGGTTTGCATCGCGACCCGCGATGTTCAATGAACCAATAGTTAAGTTCGAGTGTGTAAACTTGCCCGATTTTAATACTCGTGGTGGTTTGTTTCTTCGTCGTATGTGCGCAATACCGAGTTGCGGTTTGGCGCGGCAATCGACAATTGCGAGCTTGGGCCGGCCCGTACAACGGTTGGTTGCCCAGGATCCAACAACGAGCGGTGCGGAAGCGGCGGCACGCCTCTGTGGAGCATGCAAACTGTTCAGCCGCACTCGATTTTGGACGTGCCAGCAGGAAATTTGGAACGACCTTCCCGCCATCTTCGGGCTTCCGTCCTGGGCTGATATCTGTCGCGGTGGGTCCTGACTTCCTTCACACTGAGTAGGCCCCTCATCTGGTGTCGAGCAGACTGTAGTTCCACGCGTAGTCTCATCCCGTGCCCAATTAGGTTTTGAATGAATGATACCAGGTTTTGATGATTCTCTCTCGCGTTAAATTGGCGATACTACCCCGCCCCCACATGGTCGAGACCACTTCTTGATAAATGTTCTGTACATATTTACATTCCACCTACGCCAACGATCTTGCTTTTTAGAACCTATGTGCCCTGTCTATGCCCATCCGCCACAAACAACGCCGCAATCCCCGTACCCGCATTATTCAACGCTCAAGGCATTCATGTTTCAACGATTTGCGGGAGATGATCGATTGCGTAGTTCACTTTGCTGCGAATGGGCTGTTGGAATTTGTCGTACGATGCCTACCCCACGGGTGTTAGGGGAATCGAGCGCGAAGAAAAGGTCGAGGGAGCCAACGGCTGGTGCAAGTATGACGAAGAGGAGGGCGAGCAATAAAATCAATTCAGGCCTCAGTCATTCAGATAAATCGAAACAAAATTGCCGACAGCATGGAGTACATTTAGGACTCGGAATCAAATGGAAGGAGAGATGGAGAGAAAGAGGATACGGATCAACGCGCTCTCATTCATGGACAAACTCGTTCTGAGTAGTGGGATCTACAGAGAAGATATGAACAATATAGATAGCGAGAGCGCTTCACTTACATCCGTGGCATAGCAGATGCATAGGCGGGGTGTTCGCAGTTAAAAGTCGAGTTCCAACGTGACCTGGAAGGGCCTTGTGAGGGTTGATCTGCACGCAGCACATGATACTCACCGCATCGATGGCCGCAGCCACTGCGGGGGCGTATGTATCTACTATAAATGCCGCCAGGTCGCTGGGTCCGGAAGTCCGGCAAAAACTTGTACATGCTGCTGCTTTTGCCTGGGTGGGAGCGAGGAATTTTAAATCCATGATATTGGCCGCAGGTGTCTCCTTCAGGAGCGCTTGAGCGCGTATGACGCAGTCAAAAATCCAGGCTCTCGGGGGAACACGAACGGTCGATCCGGGAACCTCGTACGCCAAGGAATAGGGTGCGCACATGGTGCAGCGGATCCACGCCCACTGAGCTTTGGACCATGGTAACAACGACCCGGCCGTACCTGCAGCGATGCTGCATTTCCGATGATAAACAAGGAGGGATCGGTAAAGGTGGGCGGAGATGTGCTTCAGATGTGGGGCCGTGTCCCCATCGAGGAGGGAGCTCAACGGAAATTTGAGCGACTCTTTGGCGGCTGCGGTCGCCAATTCTGTCCATTGATAGCGGCATGCGATAGCGAAGACGCCGACGGGGTCGGACAGATATTCGAGAAGGTGTTTTTGAAGGATGGGGGTTAAGAAATGTAAGTCGTACTTGGCGAGCGCGAGTACGATGATCTCGTTCAATTGATCGAGACTGTCGAATTTTATGACTGGCGCCGCACCAGGGTACCACATTCGCAAGAATCGATCTAGGAGGTGACTCCGCTCCGTCACCGGTACGACAGGCACCTCGGGCTCCGACTCTGGCTGCGGGATAGAGAACATGTCCTTGAAAAATGGGGATGCCAGCGATAAAACTGCACGATAGACGCGGAAATCAGAGCCATCCGAAGAACGCAGGATTGTGTCCGCGCTGGCATCATCGAAGGGAGACAGCGGGTGAAGAGGAGTGACCTCAGTGTCGAGGACCGAAGATTCCGTAGTGGACATCGGGTTTTGAACAAATGAGCACGAAGCGAGCACTGGCAAGGATGTGGGCGAGGCAAAGGCAGCGAATGCCACGCAGTTACCTGTGACACGGCAACCCGGCGGCAACTTTGGCTCGGCACTGCATCACACGATCAACATTCACGCGCACGCTCAATTCTTATCTCCCTCCTTCATCGCGCCTGGCGTACGTCCACATGTGCACAACGGCCGCGATCCTCCGGATCATTACGCAGAGTCGCAGACCCTCCGGCTCGCGACGGCGGCAAGGTCCTCGCGCTGCTCCTCCTTGATGCCGGGTCGCGGCCGCTTGTCTGGAATGGTACGTGTCCGTGTACCTCCGTCGTGCCGGATTTCCTGAATGTTGGACCCCTCGGCGCACTTCGCAGAATGGCTCCTCGCGCGCACAGGCGTCATTCTGCGGCACGCCTTCTCCAGCCGAGCAAAATGGGCGGCGGCATTGAAAAGTGGTACGAGTCGTGCATGCCGTGGGTGTGCACCCGTTCCGCGCGGTGTGGCCATATCGGAATTGGGCTAGTACGTGCTTTCCTTCGCGCGCTGCGCGGTGTGGACGTGGGCGGGTGCTGATGGAGATGCTATGACAGCCCCGGACGACTGTGACTTTCTCCTGCATCGCAGTAACTCGAGCTACCCAAACGCTCGACCGTGCGCGGATGCGGCTCGCGACCAAGACCTTTCCCAACTTCCTGAGGTGCTGCGAGTGGGCGCCGCTTGCTGGTGAGTTTCCGCGTGCTTTCTCTGTGTATCTTTTTCTTCGACTCCAAAGGCTGACGATGATTATAGCGACACTTCCACTTCATCCGCGAGCTCCCCATGTTCGCGCGCCACGAGGTCCGCACGAGCGTTGGCGCGTGGGGCGATAAGTGGGTGAGTCCTCCTTTGCTTCCCCCCCTCCTTCTTCGTCTTTGGGCGCCCGTCTGTGTGCGCCGTCCACCCATCCGCCACGCTCCTGCACAACGCATAGATGGCTCGCGGAGGAGCCCTCGCCTCAGCGACGAGAGCAAATGCACCCTGCGCTCCCCACCGGGAATATCAATGCGCATACGCGCTTCGCGGGTTAGGTGTCCGCGCGCGGCCCCTCCGAACGGGCCGCAGCCGTCGACTGCCCACGGTACGCAGAGTCCACGACGGCACTGCTGTGCGCTGCGTGGGCGACCTCGCCGATTTGTGCACCCTCCCGCTTCCCGCGCCTGCGCTGCACGGCGGAGCGCGCGCACGCGCCTCCCAGGAGGGAGCCCGATGCCGCGACCGAGAGCGCATACTTGCATGCATTCCTCCTCCGCCCGCCATTGTATTCAGATTATGCTGACGTTGACATTGATGCTGCGCGCAGATCTGGGTCGTCACGCGCTTCGTCGGGCCACCTTCGAAAAAATCCAAGTCGCGCTCCAAGAAAGACCCCTCCGAGTTCCCCTCTAGCGCCAAATTATCGCCCGAGTCTCCGTCTGGAACCCCCACAACTGCCGTTGACGCAGAAGCAGGGGAAGTAACGGCGCAGGCGCTCCTCGCGCTCGCGGTGGCGCACACGGAGGCCGCCGGGGCGGTGTTGTACTGTGCGTTCTTTCTTCTCCTCTTTCTTTTTCCCCTGGGGGCGAGATAAGAAATCGAGGTGGAGACCGCCGAAGAGCGAGGCAGATGACGCTCGCGGGGGCATGAGTCGGGAATGCTTCCCGTCTTTGCGCATCATCCCTCTTTCGCGAAGCGTTGGTTGTGGAGGGTGAAGCGTAGCGACGACGGATGTAGTGCGCGCGATGTGGAGCTCGAGATGAGGCACCGGGGAATGGGCGGACGATTTCCGCGTTCGTACTCATGACCAGGCGGGAGATGACGCGGATGGAGCGATTCGCGAGCTGAACCTCGCTAGCAGCGTGTTCCTCATGCCTCCGGCGGAAATGTCGCGAGCAGACATGCGGCCGTGCTGTTATTCCGATGAGCGTGGCATAGCTCATCTGTTGCAGAGGAAGCACGTGCTCGAATGGGCGCGGGGGTGCCGCGTGAGGTGGAGCGAGCCAGGTGTACGCCGATTCACGGTCGAACTCACGAACGCGAGATGCGCCTAGGGCCTCAGATGCAGTCCGAGATTAACCACATTCAGCACGCACGAATTGGCTTTCGATCAAACTTGCTGCACCACTGCGCCTCGGATGCTCGTTAGTTCGGTGTAGACGTTGACTCACCGGCTCGCTTTTGCGCTCTCCCACGCTGAGCTCGGCTCCCTCTTCTGCTCATTCTCTCGGTAACCTCCCGTTCGTTCGCACCCACGCACATACCCCTGCATTCTCGTGGCAAAGCTTGTTCGTTCTCCCTCTATTTGTTTCGTTCTCTTTTTTCTTTGCTTCCTCTCCTCGTCCTCTATCGTATGGGCGGGACACCACTCCCTCACTAATTCGAACCGCACAACTATAACCGTCGCGCAGCTCTGCTACAAGCTCGGCCGGCGCACCATCCCGCCCGCGGTCGTCCTCGCTGCGAACGGGTTCTCCGCGCCGCTTGAGCTCTCCAACTCCAACTCCAAGCCCGCCGCCGACTCCGCCTCTGCGCCGGCCCCCGTACCTGTTCCTGCAGACGGCGCTTCTGCACCCGGTTCAACGCTCGGAACCGCAGACCTAGCCTACGTACACCGCGCGCACGAGTGTTACCTGTTCCGCCGTGCGTTGAGCTCCGAGTCGAGCTGGTATAACCGAGTCCAAATGCATATAAGAAAGCCGGACATCGTGTCCGGAACACCGTCTCTAGTCTCCGGGATCGCAAGTACACTTGTAATGAGGCAGTGTGTCTGAATGAGGCGGTCCATCGTTGTTTTGTCCTTCTTCTTCCTCCTACGGACTGGCTGCCTTCATTGATGGTACCGTCGTCGGGCGGGAGGTAATTGATGTTCAGTTCATCTCAGCTACTCCTGTGTTCAAATTCTTGAGGCCTCCGGAATCGGCCGCTCAGTCCACCTGTTTGAGGTCCAGGCTTCAAGCTGTAATTCGAGTGTACCCTAAACATAGCGTACGGAACTTCGCCTCGTATTGTGCATTTGAGGGCCATACAGTACTCGAAGCAGTCCGGTGTTCGACTCCCCGTGTCTGAATAAGGTATTTTTTACTCGCGATCTGGCGCTGACTGAAGTCTGTACTTCGCTGGGGATCCCCTGCCCTTCACATCTCCAACTGAATACAAAATAATCACCATTGTCCGCAGCCCAAGGTATGGATGTAGGAAAAGGCATCTCGGCAGATCGGATCAAGTCTTACCGCGTGACCGAAGCGTGACCATCAAGCCTACCGCCGCTGTCCCTTACAAACTCCTCCGTCACCGTGCCACTGACCGTACGACCCCGGCCGATGCCTGTGCTCCCTCAAGAACTCCTCGACGCCATCGTAGGTGACGTAGACGACGTCACCACTCTCAAATCCTGCTCTCTCGTCGGAACGATGTTGTGCAAGACCAGCCAGTGCATCCTGCTGCGCTCGTTGACAGTACTATCGACGGGCGGAAAGAATTATACGAAGGCCAGAGGACTCCTCGAGGACTCACCCCACATCGCAGGATATATAACTCGGCTTAAAATCCAGATACCAAGGCGGGATGACGATATCGAGAGCCTCCAGCAGGTGCTTCACAAATTGGTGAATGTGCGCCGATGCATTCTGGACGGCGTATTGGACGACTTTGTGTGGGATGATATCACTCCGCCATTTGCCTCATCTCTCCTCAACTTCATTGAACGCCAGCCACTGCACGAGCTGCATCTGGACGGCATCGAAGAGCTCCCTATGGCAGTGTTTTTGCGGTTGGTCGCAGCAGCCCCAATACTGTCCTTCTACTTCGTGTCCGTGAAAGCCGACGAGGATCTTCTACCAATCAGCCCACATCCGCTCGCTATCGAGCATCTTATTCTCGCAACACGGTCGGAGGACATCTGCACCATCTTTGCTTGCCCGGACTCCAGACTGGACGTAATGTCGCTGCGCCGACTGTCCATCATGGCTCACTATACTCATGCTGAGGCGTTCATACGTGGCGCGTCGCTCACGCTCCAGTCACTTCGTCTCTACTGCGACGGTGCGCTTCTGAATACACCAGTAGTGAAACGCCTAACCCACCCTCCGTAGTACCTGGGAAGCCACTGGCCCTCTCCCTCCCATCGCTTCCCATCCTCCACTCCCTAGAATTAGTACTGGATTTTGCCGACCACGCGGCCCCATGGTTCATCGAGACGCTCGTCCGTGTTCTCACCCCTACAACGAGTCCCGTACTCGCGGAGATCACTGTCACGTTCTCCCCAATCCTGCTGGGCTTCGGCGTCCGTTCGTACCTCTTGGGCCCGGAGCTTATGGCCCCTTTGGACAACGCACTCGCAGCACACTCGGCTTCCCCGCGTATGCACTGGAGAGTCCGCTTCCCTACGGCCAAAGGGGCACATCATTTTGCCGACTTCGTGCGGGCGACGGAGCGTGGGATGCCAAAGGTACATGGAGTAGGGTGCCTGACATTCGAGGCGTATCGTGTAAGGTTCGAGGCATATGTCGACGGACTGCCGGAGGAGGTGGAAGCTGCCACATGAGATCCAGTTGGGTGCGTCAGCGTCAGCCCACCTGCGACTAATTGTTCATTTTTCCACGGTCATCGTTTAGGATGTTTACTCTCTCTCTGTTAATACCTTTCGTTTATTCTTTCTCTCCGAGTCCGAGGTGCCACTCCTGCCCAGTTATTCTCAAAAGAAATTGCATGTGTCTTCGTGTTTGAGTGTCAAATTTCGCTCACCTCCGCTCCTGGGAATAGTATTACGTGAGTCGATCAATGCACCCTCGTCATCGCTCTCGGCCAGCAGCCCCTTTCAGATTATTCAATGTAGGTATAACGACACCGTCCATTCGCCTTCTTTTGTGCCGTCTGCGTTCCTTGAGTGACCAGTAGCAATCTTGCGGAAGTAGTGGCAGAGAACTAATATTAATATCTTGATTCTTGTGGACCCGGCTAGCTTCTCTGATTATAGCACATGGATATTACACAATAACACTTTCGATTCCCCTTCTTCTGTGCCATCGGCGTTCCTCCAGTGACCGGTAGCAATCTTGCGGAAGCAGTTGCAGAGAACAATAATATCTTGATTCTTGTGGACCCGGCTAGCTTCTCTGATTATTAGCACAAGGAGAGCCCACGAGGTCTGCCGCCAATGTGTCTCCATTTCTCACGACATCGAGCATAAAGCTCTCATCCTTAGGATTAAAGGAGACAAGACAGCCATCAAGATGCCCCCTCAGCGGCCTCTATCCCGGATTCGCTTGAACAATATTGCAACATTTCTAGATCTTGCTGTGAAGACACTAGAAGTCATTTCTACTCTGGAGACTCCATTCTTGTTCCCCATTGCAAGCACCATTCGCTAGGTGAAGCTTGCAATACAGATGTGCCCTTGGTTCTTACCAATCCTTGCAAGACTGTCAATAGACACGAGGATGACTGTATACAAATGCTCGAACAAATCCACGAGCTCCTCTTTGCCATCATCCATCTTCATTTAATGTCGGCGACCAGTGGTAAATTGCCACCAAATATGTTGTATAATTTGGGGAGATTTACCGAGTGAGTTCCTTATATCCCACTCCTGCCGCACGGATTCTTAAGTCCCGATAGGACCTTGCAGAAGGTCCACACTTTTGTTGAGGCCCAACAGGAGTAAAGCCGAATTAAACAATTCTTCCGTCAAGGGGAAATGGGTAACTTATTGAGGGAGTGTCGTCTCGGTTTAGAACAGGCTCTCGAGGGGTTCAAGGTGAGTCCCCGAGCGGTTGGCCACGACTCAGTAAGTCCAAGAAATCATCCAGGTCCAGGGTCTCCGTATGTCAAGTGACGTGACAGAAATGCTGCAACATGCGGAGGAGGCACACCAGGAGGTCCTTGAATTAATTGCTCACTGTTCAGAGGAAGGAACTTCCGACAGAGAATCTTGGGTATGTGCTGGTTTCAGATGTTCTTATATCATAGATAACACCCCTCTCCCTCAGAACAGCGGAACCTTTTCCAGTCTTCCAAACAGGCATGTGTATTCAATGTTCGTTAGAGCCATTCTGATACCCCGAAGTTCAAATTCACTGTCACTGTTGCCCTCCGAACCCAAGATACTTCACGGTCGTGAAACTGAAATCTCAATCATCACCCCGATGTTCAGCCGGGAGAGCCCGAGGATCGCAATACTGGGACCAGGTGGAATCGGCAAGACAAGTTTGGCAAGAGCTGTCCTCCATCACCCTGCCATCACTGGCATATATAATCAGCATCGGTTCTTTGTTCCATCTGATGCTGCAGCAAGCAGTCTTCAACTTGCCGGAATGATTGGAGCACATTTGGGGCTGAAGCCAGGTGAAGATCTCACCAAACCGGTTCTCCATTATATCTCTAATAGCCCACCATTGTTGCTGATTCTCGACAATTTCGACAAAGTTTGGGAGCCCAGAGAGTCTCGAGGAGACATCGAAAAGTTCTTGTGCTTACTGGCAGATATTCAACACCTGGCATTGATTGTGAGTAGGCTAGTTCTCCTGATTCCTGTCCTGGAGAAAATTAGATCACAATGCGTGGAGCTGAGAGGCCTGCCAATGTTCAGTGGACTCACCCATTTCTAGAACCCTTGAAGCCCACACAAGATGCTGCCCGTGAAATGGTCATTGATATTGTTGATGATGGTCATGCTCTTGAAGACATCAACAAGATCCTACTCCTTGCAGATAACATGCCGCTTGCGATAGACCTCATAGCTCATTTGGTGGACTATGAAGGCTTTGAGAATGTGTTGTGCCGATGGGACACAGAGAAGACCTCACTGATTTCTGAAGGCCACAACAAGAGTTCAAATTTGGATTTGTCCATTTCTCTTTCGCTTGCAAGCCCTCGAATCAGATCTATGCCTCAGTCACAGGATCTCTTGAGTTTACTTTCCATTCTCCCAGACGGGATTTCAGATATGGAACTATTGCAATGCCAGTTGCCAATCAACAATATTCTGGCTTGCAAAAGCACTCTACTTCAGACCTCATTGGTGTACACCGATGACCGAAGGCGGCTGAGGGTATTAGCCCCTATCAGAGAGTGTGTTCTCAAAGTGCACCCCCCAGGAGCTCATCTTGTCCAAATCCTTCTAAAACATTTTAATCAACTGCTCGAGCTTTTTCCTACACATCTCGGAACTGTTTCAAGTCCTCAAATAGTTCCTCAAATAACTGGCTGATTCCCAGTGCCTCGAAAAGTTGACCCTAACTAACTCGCTAAGATACGATCAGATGAAAATAATTCGCGCCTGGTACGATGAAATTGGAATAAAGCAGCGAGCCCGAAAAGAAACCAGGAGCGAACAAAAAGGTGCGACTGAGACACCCATTCAGACACGGGGACTCGAACCCCGGAGTGCCTCGTTACCAGTGTACTTGCTACCCAGGAGAGTACAGTAAGAGGCGGTGTTCCGTACACCATGTCTGATGATTTCTACGCTCTTACACCTGCATTAGAAGGTAAAGTCCAGGTGGCCTGCATCTATTGTATGGGCCAATACCTGAAAAGTTGAACCAAACTAACTGGGCTGAGATACGATCAGGTCGAATTAATCCACGCGTAGGGTGATGGATGGAAGATGAAAGCAACCAGTCCGCAGAAGAAGTCAAAAAGGGGATTCCTATTTCTTTTTTAATAAAAACCGCAGGAAACATGCCCAATTCAGACACGGGGAGTCGAACCTCGGACTGCCTCGGTACCTCTTGCCTTCGCCTCAGTTCGAGAGGCGAGCGGGACGGTCTGCCGGCCGAGCTTCTAGCAAAGCTGGGCGACGGTTACAGCTGTTCGATTCGAGCTGGTGAGTGAGTGGTGTCGCGCCAAAATGATAGAGGACGAGGAGAGGAAGCAGAGACAATGAGAACGAAACGAATAAGGGGGAGAACAGGCAAGCTTTCCGGCGAGAATGCAGGGGCATATACGCGGGTGCGGACTAACGGGAAGCAACCGAGCGAATGAGCGCAAGAGAGCAGAGCTCGGTGAGGGACAACGCAAAAGCGAGCCGCTGTCACCGAACTGAACGAGCATACGCATGCGGGCCGCGGCGAGGACGGGCGGGGCGATGCGATGGTGCGGGGTGGGAGGAGTGAGCTCTGCGGTTAGTCTCCCGCTGCATCTCGCGTTCGTGAGTTCGGCCGCGAACCAGCGAGTGCGCCGACTACACCTGGCTCGCCCATTCGAGCACGCGCTCCCTCTGCAACACATGAGCTGCACCGCGCTCATCCGCAGAAGAGCGGCATCGCATTTCCGCTCGCGACGAGCAAGCTCCGGCGCATGTGTGAGGAACACGCGGCGAACGAGCTTCGGCTCGCGAACCTGTCCATCCGCGTCATCTCTCGCCCACTTCATGGCTAAGAACGAGCTCCGCCGAAATCATCCGCCCATTCCCCAGAGCCTCATATCGAGCGCCACTTCGCACTCCACATCGTGCGCGCTCCATCCACGGTCACCACGCTTCATTCTCCACCAAACTGATGCATCGTGAAAGAGGGACGATGATAAAGACGGGGAGCGAATCTTGGCTCAGTCCCCCATGCGCGTCGTCTGCCTCGTTCCACGCGTCGGAGGTCTCAATCTCGGAGCTCGAACACCCGAAAAAAACAAGAACATGACCAAAGGGGAGGAAGAGCAGGACGCACAATACAACACCACCCCGTCCGGCTCCGTCTGCGCCACCGCGCGCGAGGAGCGCCTGTGCCGTCGGATTGCTCGCCATTACTTCTGCTGCTCCTGCTCCTGGTTCAACGGCAGGTGTCGGGACCTGCTAGGGAGTCTCGGACTTATTGGAGCGCGACTTGGACTTGTTGAATTTCTTGGATGCAGGCCCGACGAAGTGCGAAACGACCCAGAGCTGTGGGGGCATATCAGCATGTCGCAGCACTTGGAATCCGCAGAAGCGTAAGAAAGTGTAACTGTGGCCCCGCGTACGCTCGCAGCGCGCGCATGGAAGCGGCACGCATAGTGCGCATCGCACGCTGGTGATGAGGGCGCTCGCATTCTGCTCCCAAGGCGTGCGTATGCCCATTCGCAGCTGGGAGCGAGAGGCGCATTCACTCCTGTTGAGGTGAGGGGCGTGCTCCTCCTCGCTCTCTCTTGCTGTGATGGGAAGCGCTGCGGCGTCCAAGAAAGCGATCTACGAGCCGAGCAAGCGCCGCATCGCAATTGGACCCAAGATTCAAAGAAAGACGCGAGGGTGTAGTACTCACCCATCTGTCGTCCCATGCGCCGACGCTCACGCGGACCTCGTAGCGCGCGAACATAGGAATCTTGCGGATGAAGTGGAAGTGTGTCGCTGTATTCTTTATCAGCTGCACAATCAAGGCGATAGAGTCGAGGGAAGGAAAACGAGGGGAAGGCAAGGAAGCAAGGAGGGCGGACATCAAGCGAAGAGGCGCGCACAAAAGAGTGGGCCATAGGCAAGGAAGTAAGAGAGAGGACGAAAGGAGGGAGGAGGAGGGAAGTGAAAGGTGACTACGGGAGGGGTGGGCGAAGAAGAGAAGCCGAAATGGACCGGTACGAAACGATGGGTATGCAGACGAACGGAGGGACACAACGGCCGCGCGGCCAGCGCGGAAGGTCTAATGGAGGGAAGTGGGAGGGCCGAAAGGCAAGGCAAGCGAAGGGAAGGGAAGAGCAAGGCAGAGCGCGCTGGTCAAGATGAAGCAAGCGCGCAAACGCGTGATCCAAGGCGCACGGGGGTGAGGACAGGTGCGCAGCACGCACCAGCAAGCGGCGCCCAGCCGCCGCACTTCAAGAAATTGGGAAGGTTTTGATCGCGAGGCGCATCCGCGCGCAGTCGAGGGCCTACCCAAAAAACATGCGACGGTACGAGAGAAGGTGGGAGTAGACAGCAGAAGAAAGCGAGGACGTACTTTAAGATAGCTCGAGTTACTCAGGTGCATGAGGAAGTCGCAGTCGTCCGGGGCTGCGATATCATCTCCATCAGCAGCTATTCTTACACACTTGACGGAGTGTAAGAAAAAGACGCACAAGCCCAGTTCTGATACGTCCATACCGCACGGAACGGATGCGCTCCCACGGGCATGCGTGATTCGTACCACTTTCCAGGGATGCCGCCCGTTTTACTCGGCCAGAGAAGGTGTGCCGCAGGATGACGCCTGAGCGCGCGAAGAGCCATTCGGTAAGGCAGGATAGGACCCGGACTGTGGAGTGGCATCGTGTTAGTTCTATGGGTAAGAGTAAAATTAGTCAAGAGATGACGGGCGCACCATGCCGCACTGGCGGCCACGACCCGGCATTGAGGAGGAGCAGCAGCACCACGGCGACCTTGCCCACTGTTGGCGCAAGCCGGAGGGCCTACGTAACGATCCGGAGGGTCGTGGCGGTGGTGGGCGCATGCAGCGTGCGCCTATTCAAGGACGAGGCGCGCCTAGCCAGTGAGGACGTCCTCCAGCGACTGACTCGGAGGGGAACTTTTTGGAGGAGGATAACACTTGAGCGACACGTGGGTCGAGATGACTCAGCGAGCCGGCTATACCCGGCCGAGTCTGGCAACTCTGAGGGAAATAAAATTGGCTTGACTTCGACTAGTACACGTATGTATCTATATATGACAGCGGCTCATCCTTGATCTGGCACCAGACTTTCACCGGCATCGCATACTTGTATACGAGAAGTCAGAACGGGAGCTGCGAAAAAAGGCAATGGACCCACGACAGGGGAAAAGATGCAACAGTATATTTTATTCAGACATGGGGAGTCGAACCCCGGACCGCCTCGGTACCCTGACAACAATTCGACGAGGGCTACATGGTCCGGTCAATATCCCCGCAAATTGTCAGTGCCTTGACAAACTTTACCTCAAAACTTCAAGGAACTCGCACTGGCCAGATCACGCCGCACGGACAATTGATTCTGCTCCCGGCCTAAAAAAAAGCAGTCTCGCAGAGCTATTCAGGCGTGAGGGGTCGAACCGCAGAGTCCTCGAGAGGGGTAACCTCGGGATTAAACAATTCGAGGCCATGTTCCGGGCGCCATCTCCGATGTTTCTAACCTGCACTCTGACATATGTTTGTAGTGTAGTTACGGCGACTCGGAGCCCAAAACTAGTACTCTTTGCAGGGAATATTTCCACCTCACTGTTTTATCTGCGATGCGGTTTCTGCTCCACGGCGAGAAGAACGAAATTGGGCAAAAAAACCACAGAGTTCCGGGCGACTGGAACACGGGGAGTCAGACGCCGGACTGCCTCGAGAAAATCTCAGTACATAAGTAGCGAGGCCGTTTGCCGTACACCATGCCCGATGCTTCTACATTCCATTCAACTGACTATCGCGGAATAAATTGAGTTGGAGCAAAATTCATCAAACTAGAGTGCTCGTCGAGGGCCTCTGTTCCTATCTCACTGTTCTCGACACATTAATAAATTATTATACAATTAAAATTGCGTGACAAATGTACATCGAAGCTGACTGTGCGAGCCGCACTTCTACGGAAGACAGAGATATTCTGCGATGAGGCGTCACGACCAAATTCATGGGGGGAGCCGAACCCCAGACCACATCGAGCACCAGGTCCAACATCTGCTCAACAGGCGAGCCCGTGCTCCGTACACCATGGCCGAGCACAATCATCCAGTGTGCTCACGTCGGCGCATTGTCGAGGAACAGTTTTGCAATCTCCTTGTTGCGGGACTTGTATGCAGCCGCTAACGCGCTACCGTATTTGCCCCCTAGGTTGACATCAGCACCACTCTGAAGCAGGATTTGTATGATGTCCTTTTTTCCGGTGAAAGCTGCACACGCCAGTACACTGCCATATGTTCCGCCTTGTAGGTTGCCATCAGCACCACTTTGAAGCAGGAGCTGTACGATCTCCTTTTCTCCGACATGAACTGACACGCCAGTGGACTGCCATCATATCCGGATTGTAGGTTGACATCAGCGCCTTCCTCGAGAAGGAAGCGCACAATCTCCATGTTGCGTGCAGAACATGCGGCCCACAGGGCGCCGTATGTCAGATGGATATTCGCACCATTCCTGAGGAGGTGGTGCACGGTTTCCATACCCCCACGAGATGACGCGTTGCTGAGAGCTCTTCCGTGCTTGGCATCGATGTTTGCGCCACTCTCAAGAAGGAGGCGAAGGAACGGAGCATAATATCCATCCGACGGCAAGTATCTGAGATTGCCAATTACGTGGAAAATAGCTTGACAGTCGAATCAGCATATCATCACTGCCCATGGACAAACACGGATGGACACTGGAGGCTGATTATTGACGGAGATTGTAGCAGCAAATACTGGGCTATGAACGGATAGGCTTTTAGTGGTCTTCTCGCATCAACGCCCATTAGACCCGACTGCGCTGAACTCCTAGTATCAAAGGTGGAAGAATTCGATCGGGAACGCAATGTAAACTTTGACTTGAATAAACGTTCATAGCTAACCGGGGAAAGGGGATACTTGAAGCCGGGCAGAAAATTTAAAACGGAGGTTGATCGGTTGATCGGCGAGGTCCAGAGTAAAACACCATTCATAAATCATCTCGTTCCCGACGCAATCTTTGATTCATTTCATCGGTCAAGTTGGCAGCAAATCCGGGGATGGAAACTGGGCTCCCTGCGTTCGGTGACTGAGCAGAACGGGGATGCGGTGGCGCGTCGGGGACGGGTACGGGAGACGTGGCCATGGCGCGCAGAGAGAGCATAGAGAAGAGGATGTAGCGTTGGAAGATAAAGATAAAGAGAAACGCGCGCCGGGTCCAAGCGCGTCAAGACAGCGCTGACCGGAGGCCAGGAGCCATCCTGCGCAAGGCTGAGAAGTTCCTGCAAGAGCACAAGCCAGAGCCAGATCCACGCGGGGCTTTAAAATTGAATGATTCTATACAGATTCACGGCGGTACTTGACTCGACTCGTTTCGATCGCGCTCCACCGGCGTAGAGGGGGCGACGGCGAGAGCGTAGGAGCGGCGGGAGCAGGCTGGAGAGGAGTAGAAGGAGTAGAGTTGCGGATCGCGGATCATAGGCTCAAGGGTGAGAGCGGGCACAAGGAGGAGAGTACCAATGGCACGGGAGGGGACGAGGACGAGGATTAATGCGGGATGCGCGCTCGCAGCGGGGAGAGGGAGAGGGCTAGCGCGCGAAGGCAAGGTCGGGTCGGCGCAGGCACGGTAGGACGGGCGGCGGAGGGGTGCGTGCGCTGATGAGAGTGGCGAATACATCTGCGGGAGTGGTGGGACGGGGACGGCCAAGTTATATAGTGAGAGGGGAGTACTAGTGGCGTGGAGAGGCAGGAGGAGTTGCGGGCGAGCGCGGATGGAGGCCGGCGCACGAGGTAGAGTGCATCAGCGAAGGAGGAAAGAAGTGATGTTGAGGCCAAGCAGGATCTGTTGGAGGACGGCTTGCAGGTGCGGAGCGAACGCGCGAGAGGCGAGGGCGCGGCGGATGTGCATGACCATTGTGCAGAAGTGGTCTAATTGGGCAGGGGGTAAGCAGACGATCGACCGCATAGGAGGCGCGGACGGAGCCACAAGGTCAGCAGTCAGCGCAGACGGTGGGACAGACACGCACCGAAGTGTAAGAAGAGAGCAGCAGGCATGTGGGTCGACGCGGATGTCAGCGGCAGATGCGGATGCGGATGCGGGTCGACGCTATGGAGATGAGATAGGGTGCGGGCGTAGGTGTGGGCGAGGATGCGGAGCCGGAAAGCTTCAGGGGTGGGGTTAACAGGCGCATCACGTAACGGATGGCGGGAGTGGCCGGGGGCGTGCCCAAGGGAGATGCTCCCAGAGCCGGACAACGCGGGTGACGTGGAGCGGAGACCTCACGCTCCTATCGCCAACGTGCAGAAGACAGACGGGTCGGCTAGTTTGCGCACCAACGCTGAGCCTGAGGGAGCAGCGATGGCGGCAGGCAGTCAGTGAGTCACGGTCAAAGTTGAGAGCAATCACGTGTCTCGTATACAGCTCCAAACAACGCGTCTGTGCCCCTCGCGCTATTGATGACTCCGCGATACCTCGCAGTCTGAGCACCTGAAGCAAGTTGCAATGTTTTGCAGAGTCTTTTCAGACCCAGCTGTTCACTTCGTCGATGTTGACCACGAGTATATGTGCTCTTTTCAAGAACGGCTATTCAAACGTTGCATTATCACCTTCGGCCTGAAATATCAATGATAACGTATGAATACATGAATCGTCAATCTTCAGCTTGAGTCTCTGAAATGTCACCGTTAGGTGTTTGAGCTTGAGCCGGAATATTAACGTTCAACATTGAGCTTGAGAGTGAATATAAAAAGGAGAAAGACACTGCGCCTGAGTTATCGGTCTATTGGTCCAGGAGAAACCACGCGGCGCTGTGTACCGATCATGGAGTATTGGATTTCCAGTTGAGAAAGGTTGGCATGTTATGGGTCTATCTACTCTACTCGAAAACTTGAGTCCAATTCTTTCACCTTGTTTTGGTGTGAATTTGCAGAGAGGTGGTCAGCTTGGTTGGGAGTCGGTAACCTGCCAGTCTTGTTTTTGTATTGAGTATTGAGTGCTCGACTGGCTTGGTGTTCTGTTGAGTGAAGTGACAAGACTAGCTCAATCTGTTGTGCTGTGAGTCTTGCTCGCGCTCTCGGGCATTGAGTTCGTGTCTCTGACATTTTGTTTTTCCAGTCACAAAGCTTCACGGGTTGGACGTGACATACATGAGGCTTGTTGGAGTTCTCATGGAGATTGTAACTGGTAACCTCTTACACTCTGTCGAGTAAAATCAAGAGTGTATAACTCACAAGGGGTCCTACAGAAACGGGGACTATTGCCAAACGACTACTACACCTACCCAATATCCTACATAGTTATATTCCCCAAGTTAAACCCCAAAATGTATGAAGGGCACCCAGTGTGAAAATGATTTCTTTGCTCCGGGCTGCTCTCGAAGCTTCCGAACGGCGAGATGCAGCGCCTCGGCTGCCCTCGTCGAATCTGGAGGTGATGTCTCCAATAGATGGGCATAAACATCACCAGCAACTTGTGGGGCATCATTGTCCCCGATAGACCACATTGTCCCAATGACACCTCGGTATCCCGCCAGTAACATGCCAGCAGCAAGATGAACCGACTCGTCTTGGAGCCTTTTGGAACCAGTGGCGGTTTGACATGCGGAGAGGAATGCCAGGTCAGCATTGGGGAGAGATAGCCCAATAATGTTTGAGAGTGTCAGCCGTGAGCTTCCGGCAAGGAGGAGGGCACTTTCAGTCGGAGAGGCACTCTGCACACCATGGCAGGCAAAATGGACCCATCTGGACTTTCTCATACCCTTCTGAACCTCATCTATTGTCGCCATATGTTTATCCAACCACAGAACATGAACCTTTCCAGCAGCATGTTGCCGAATATATTTAATTTCTTTCTGTGTCCCTGGGATATAGCACTGCCCTTCGGCTGACGGTTGAGTGACAGCAAGGAGTTGAAGGTCTTCTTGGGATTCAGGTTGTGGGCGAAACCCTTGGATTAAGGCAGTCAATGATGGTGTATAGGATGAAACCAGGAAGTCGGATAATTTCGAGCCAAAGATGTGGTCTTCACCATAGAGTCCTGCTGCATGGATAGGAAGAAATGCCAGTGGTCCCGTTGCACACCACCAGATGCGTCCCACATCCTGGCTTACTGGAGTCTACAAATTAAATAAGGATGGGATTTGGGTGCTGTGATGAACATCGCTTACCGTAATCGCAATTCCATTTAAAACAGGTTGAACAATCTTGACCCAGAGCTCAGAGAGGATAAAGGAAAAGATCTCATCTGGATCCATATATACCTCCTGGGAGCCATGCAACCTATCCCTGCGTCCGGAAGTCCCTACAATTGATGCCAGAGAGTTGGCCATGGCCTGTGCCTCATGGATTCTGAAGTCACTCAGTGGGACATGGATGACATCGTCTCCAAGGCCCGGCAGGAGGATCAGAGCATCGCAGCCATACTCGCTGATATTTACGATAGCAACCGGGCCCATCTTCGCAGCTAGCGAAAGCTCAGAAATCGGTTTTGATAATAGGAACCCCTCGAACCCTGACAGCTCTCTGATCTGCTGTAGGACACTATTCCTTTGAAGAGCATGGGCATGAGATTCGTTTGCAATGGACTGTAGTGACTGTGGTTTGGTAGCATCAGCAACAGCACTGCTCCGGGTGCCAGCAGTTTCTAATGAGGTGGAGAGGGAGACAAGCTGATCAGCAAGGCCAGGATGGCTGTCTCTCAGTTCATCTACTGGTGTGCGCAGATTGAGAAGCTGACCCCATATAACTGAACGACCCTGGTCAAGCCACTCCACTGCCTTCTGGTAGTCATGCACTGCAATGGCAGCTGAAGCAGCATCTCTCACAACTTGGCCTGCCTGCGAGAGGTTATTATGCCGATCGGTTATAGACAGCCCGAGCCATGCCAATTCGGGAAGAAGTTCAATGGCAGTGGTATATGCACGGAGTATAGATGAGGGTTGGTGAACATAGGCATATTTCGCCCAGCTTTTGGCTGCATCAAATCGTATGCTGACAGGGCCTGTTGTTGAGCACGCAGCTGAGGTGTAGTGAAGTAGCAGCTCCTGAGAGTCTCGAGGATCATGGAGCCGCTCAAAGCGACCCGAAAGCGAATGGCCAAGGTTGGTCAACCAGCCAGGCTTGTCAGGGTGGCCATCTGGAGTGAGTTGGACAGCATCCTTGAACATCATGATGGCCTTGTTGAGGTCGCTGAGATCACCGAGCTGCTCAAAGTGACGGAAAAGCGAATGGCCAAGGTTGTTCAACCTCCCAGGCTTCTCAGGGTGGCCATCTGGAGTGAGTCTGACAGCATCCTCTTTCATCCTGATGGACTTGTTGAGGTCGCTGAGATCACCGAGCCGCTCAAAGCGACCCAAAAGCGAACTGCCAAGGTTGTTCAACATTGCTGGCTTGTCAGGGTGGCCATCTGGAGTGAGTCTGACAGTGTCCTCAAACATCATAATGGACTTGTTGAGGTCGCTGAGATCACCGAGCCGCTCAAAGCGACGGAAAAGTGAATTGCCAAGGTTGTTCAACATCCTAGGCTTGTCAGGGTGGCCATCTGGAGTGAGTCTGACAGCATCCTCAAACATCATGATGGACTTGTTGAGGTCGCTGAGATCACCGAACTGCTCAAAGCGACCCAAAAGCGATTTGCCAAGGTTGTTCAAATTCCCAGGCTTCTCAGGGTGGCCATCTGGAGTGAGTCTGACAGTGTCCTCTTTCATCATGATGGACTTGTTGAGGTCGCTGAGATCACCGAGCCGCTCAAAGCGACCCAAAAGCGAATTGCCAAGGTTGTTCAACCTCCCAGGCTTGTCAGGGTGGCCATCTGGAGTGAGTCTGACAGCGTCCTCTTTCATCATGATGGACTTGTTGAGGTCGCTGAGATCACCGAGCCGGTCAAAGCGACCCAAAAGCGAATTGCCAAGGTTGCTCAACATTGCTGGCTTGTCAGGGTGGCCATCTGGAGCGAGTCTGACAGCGTCCTCAAACATCATAATGGACTTGTTGAGGTCGCTGAGATCACCAAACCGCTCAAAGCGATGGAAAAGGGAATTGCCAAGGTTGTTCAACCTCCGACGCTTGTCAGGGTGGCCATCTGGAGTGAGTTGGACAGCATCCTCAAACATCATGATGGCCTTGTTGAGGTCGCTGAGATCACCGAGCCGGTCAAAGCGACGGCAAAGCGAATTGCCAAGGTTGTTCAACATTGCTGGCTTGTCAGGGTGGCCATCTGGAGTGAGTCTGACAGTGTCCTCAAACATCATAATGGACTTGTTGAGGTCGCTGAGATCACCGAGCCGCTCAAAGCGACCCAAAAGCGAATTGCCAAGGTTGTTCAACATCCTAGGCTTGTCAGGGTGGCCATCTGGAGTGAGTCTGACAGTGTCCTCAAACATCATAATGGACTTGTTGAGGTCGCTGAGATCACCGAGCCGCTCAAAGCGACCCAAAAGCGAATTGCCAAGGTTGTTCAACATCCTAGGCTTGTCAGGGTGGCCATCTGGAGTGAGTCTGACAGCGTCCTCTTTCATCATGATGGACTTGTTGAGGTCGCTGAGATCACCGAGCCGGTCAAAGCGACCCAAAAGCGAAATGCCAAGGTTGCTCAACCTCCCAGGCTTGTCAGGGTGGCCATCTGGAGTGAATTGGACAGCATCCTTGAACATCATGATGGCCTTGTTGAGGTCACTGAGATCACCGAGCCGGTCAAAGCGACGGCAAAGCGAATTGCCAAGGTTGTTCAACATCCCAGGCTTGTCAGGGTGGCCATCTGGAGTGAGTCTGACAGCGTCCTCTTTCATCATGATGGACTTGTTGAGGTCGCTGAGATCACCGAGCCGGTCAAAGCGACCCAAAAGCGAATTGCCAAGGTTGCTCAACCTCCGAGGCTTGTCAGGGTGGCCATCTGGAGTGAGTTGGACAGCATCCTTGAACATCATGATGGCCTTGTTGAGGTCGCTGAGATCACCGAGCTGCTCAAAGTGACGGGAAAGCGAATGGCCGAGGTTGTTCAACCTCCCAGGCTTGTCAGGGTGGCCATCTGGAGTGAGTCGGACTGCATCTTTGAGCATCTCGACGGATCGATTGATATCCCGCAAGCTCCCAAATCGCTCAAAGCGACGTAGCAGGGACGTTCCAATATCTGCAAGATAGATGACAGACCCTGGGGCATCCCGAACTGCATCATTGTATGCACAGACTGCCTGGATGAGGTCATCTAAAGTCCCAGATTCCTGGTAAGACCTTGAAATAATGTCCCCGAGTATATTTAGCCACCGAGCCCTGTTGTCATTGCTTTGGCTGCACAGTAGAATCCTCTCATGCATCACCCAAAGCTGCAGAGCATCCACAGAAACGTGGGTCTTCTTGGAGTCTTCAAACATCTTCTGCAGCTCATTTCCGATCCCACGACCTTTGACAGAGGCACCTGCGGATAACTCAGGCAATGGTCCAACAATATCCAGGCAGTCTTACTTGAATTTTCTGGCATGTCAATGAGATCTAAGCCAGATACCTCCCGGTACGGCAACTCGGAAACTGAGAAACCCGCACTGAATTTGAGAGAAGGGCCATCGGGATTCACTTTATTGAACTGGAGCTGGAAGGCTGCATTGGAATCTTCAGTAATCATGCTCAGAGTAAGGGATGTTGCACCTACACCTATTCGATTCCACAGACTCGAGGACTTCACCTCGCCCAATTTCAACATAGCCGACAAGCCGTGTTCCCTCAGTTTCACTTTGGCGCAGGACTGCAACCGAGAAAACGAGAGCATGGGGTGGGCTGAGAAGAAGTGAGGGTCAGTGAATCCTAAGTACCTTTCGCAAAGCCATCTCACACTCACATGTTACACCCAAACCCAAGTTTCCAACTCATTTGATCATGCTCCGACGCCACCGGCAAGGTTTGCAGGAAAATATTCTCTCCAATGATGAGGTGGGCAAACATTTTCATGTCACCCGGAAGGTCATCATGGGGGTTAGTCAAGGACGTGACACGGATGCCTGTGAGAAAGGTTTGAGTATGGTTTGGCAGCATCAACATAGGCAGGTGCTCACTGTGAAGCTTAATGCTAATTACAGGACATGGATTAAATCAACAGTCTCGACAGGAGGTACGGGACACTGACACTCTTTTCAACTCGGACATGGTTGTGAGAGGAAAGGACGAGAAGCTTCAAGGCCTGGAGTCGATCTTATATATTTCAGACGTCCACGCCGCACCAACGTGGCTGCAAGGTGCTGTAAAGGCATGGAACCATCGATATCTGATTGCTCCGGATTCTTTACTTTTGAGCCCCATCTTGGGATAGATCCCGTCATATCGGTCTCCGCCACGCTGAAAGCATGCCCCGATCGGCCATGCAACGTACATGTCCAGTGGCGTCCATCGGCACCTATCTCGCACCCCGAGGACAAGGCGCGGCAGGAAGGTGGCTCCCATTCGAAACCTCCGTGCAGATAGACCCTCCCGACATTAACGTCGGCGAGCCTCACTCCGGTGGCGTACTGCGGAACATCATGCATGCATGCGTGGGCCATAACATCCTGTTAATTTGCAGCAAACCCCAAGGATTTGCTTTAAATCACACAGCAGTACAGCTGTCTGACGGTGGCGTTTTCATTTCCCGCTCGGTAATTCGGCATCGGAGTTACGATGCTGTATTGTGAGGCATCAGGTTCGACATAACGATAGCTGTAACCTGCTACATACCTCGAAGGCTGGGCACCACGGTCCACAACCCGAGACTCTGCAATCTAAACAGCTTGGATGCTACAGGATCAAAACATGGAAATTTCAGGGACGTCAATTTAGCGCAGGGGCCCGCGCTAACGGAAGCTGATTGAGCGCTGAGCATTAAGCGCCGACAATGAGCGCCGAGCTGTTGCTGTCCAGCGCGCCCTGAAGCGGAGTTAGAGTGAAGCGGACTTACTCGGACGCAAGAAAGACTCGGAAAAACTCGAAGAAAACTGAGTACCCTTACTACAAACATCTCAAAAAAAAAGAAAAAAACTCGAAGGCAGTGTACGCTGTCAATCAAGTGGCTGTGATGCCGTCTGCGTTTGATCCCGACGCCGACGCACAATCGCGCCGGGTAGTCAGTGGTGTGTCAGACGCGGATGCCAGTGTTAGATGCGCTGCCAGCCCCGCTTCCTCCGTGAGCGCGCTGTACATACATATCGTCATGTCCCACCCCTGGATCGGCATGCTCCCGTCGATCCCCTCGTGCCCCCCTACCCCGATTTCGCTTTCGACGTCGACGCCGCCTATTTTTCGATCTCGACGCCATGCACGTGCAGCAGGCTCTATCCCGCCGCTGAGCGCTGAGCCCGCGCCGTCCGCCGTACGGAACCCTCCTTGTTCTTTGCCATATGCGGCGCCGGGCTAGTGCCCGCTCGTCCGACTTCTTGTTCCCGATACGCGCTGGCTCACCCTGGATCTTAACGCGCTCGTCGCACGCCACCCGCCGCTTCTGTCAACGGTGTTTGTATTTCCATTTTGACGCCACCATGCACGTCCGGCCCCCTGCCCTCCGCGTCGACACCGATGCCGACGTGCTCGCCCCGCGCCCCACAGCTCCCGGGCTGGCCGGCGCAGAGGCTGAAGGACGTGCCGCCCCCACCCGCGACGTATTTCATGCACCTGCGCTTCATCCTCTGCGCCGAGCTTCGTCGTGCAGGGAGCGTATCCGCTGGATGTCTGGCAGTGCTACTCTGCTGCACTTGAGCACGGTGCGTGGTGTCCCTTGACATGGATTCCGTCTACACCTCATACGCATTTTCATCCCCCTAGCCTACTGTGCCCAATCCTAGCTAATTGTGCTACTGGGCTTGGACCGCGCCTCCAAAGATGTGTCGATATGTCCCCGCCGCTCGTGGGCCTCCCACGCACGCCCTCCTCTGGTGCCGCGAGCAGTCCGTACCACCTCACTCCTTCGCAGAGTGACGCCAACACTGAATACATGCTATCGGGTCACCTTCAGACTGGCAGTCCTACCGTGCGCGTCGTCCTCCAGTGCCGCCACGTCTCGATTTCGCCCCCGCGACGCGATCTCATGGTGAGTGCGCCTTCCTGTGCAGCACACGCAATATCTCGAGCGCCGCGCACCCACGCATCCTGCGCGGGGTGCTCCGCGTCGCGTAGGCGAGACGACGCCCCGCCATTATCGCATTGCCCCCACCACATGATGAGCCTGCCCCGTATCTCCTCACGCTGCGTCGCTGGACCTGGGCCCGTCTGGCTGTGGGCCGATGAGCCGGACACCCAGCGACTCACCGACGCCGTCTATACCATGCACTTCCTGCGTCGGCGCGCCTGCGCCACTTGCGATCGGGACTGTCGCTTGCGCACGATCGCGCGCTTCCGATGCGCGTGCTGCCGCTCCTACCCCTCGCGTGCGCCTGCGCGCGCTTCCGCGGGCCTCGCTGCAGCGCGCCCCGGCTCGCGTTCACGCCGTTTCGACGCGCGCAGCCTTGAGCGCCCTATTGTCCACGCCCGTGCAGGTAGTATCCCGGCGGTGGATTTACCCCCGTCCCGTCCCGCCTCCCGGCCAATGCCCGTCCTCCATGACTTTAATCGACACCGACATGGTCGCAGCGCGGAGTTTGTCGGTTTCGGGCGTAGATGGAGACGGAGTATGAGCCTGCGTGCGCGACATATCCCTCCATACTCGCACGCGACGACCCCGCGTCTCGCGCCTCGTCTCCCTCCCGTGCGTTGCACGCCCGTACTGCGACCCCCACGCACACCCTCCCACTAGCGCATCGGAGCCGGGACTGGTCGCTTTTGTCGCTCGCTCCCTTGCTGCACGCCGCGTCTTGTGCAAATAGGTTGCGTGGGGGTGGTACGCACTGGAGAGCGTGTCGCGCGGAAGAAAAGCCACCAAGCACAAGCAAAGCCCGACTTGCCTTCCACCTCTCCACCCACCACTGTTCGCCACCCTCCCTTCGCAGTATTCCACAGCCAGTGTTGCAATTATGACGAACTTGACGGAAATATCAGTCGACCATCTTTGAATATATCAGGTGAAGTGCGCGCTTGCCTCTTGTGGAAGATAGTACCATGTTATCAGGTCCATCATCCACACAGATTCTTCCTGTTGCTATTCTGTGTACTCAAAGGTCCTACAGAGCCTTTGTGAGACAATTCTTTTTCTCCACTTCATACTTCTCCGTCTCTTGCTTGTGCTCCAGGCCAGGACATTTATTCCTGCTACCGTAAGGTACAGGTCTTATGCGAGCCCTAATTTGTGCTTTTGGGCGTGCATCACATTTTCGTCAGCACTTTTTGCGTAAGCACCCCTTCTCCCTGCCAAATTCCTTCGGCTTGTCCACGGCCGAGCTCTTTGCCGGTGATGGCAGAAGCTCCTCGTAAGCATGCTTATTGTTGTTTCTCATAGATGTCAAGCGGCGGGAAAATGCCGAGACATTCAGGAAAGGTCAAACCCCTTAACATGAGGATCCAGCCTTTTCTTTTTTTGGACTGAAATGGTATGTACCATTTAAAATTTGCCTACCTAAGTAAACAGTAAACAGATACTAAACAAATGCTTTATATGTAAACACTTGTGGAAAATCAACCACAGTTTTGTTGGGGTATTGGGTGAATTTAGAGGGTCCAATGAGACAGACAAACCTCTGACGACACCACAAACAAGTTTACTCTCATCTGGTTCTCAACTAACACTGTGTTTCTTGCACTGGTAGTCCTCGGGCATCTCGGCTGAACCAGACCCTGGGATTCAAGCTCAAGGTCGACCTTCCAATTTCTCTGGCCATTGACTTCTCAGACACAGGGTAGTTATTGTTATAGTATTGAGTACAACCCCGCTACTAATCCCGAGTACTTCGGTGAATCCATCTGGTAGAAAGGGACTACCACTATTCATAGAAGGTTTCAATGGCTCTTTGATAACCAGGTGCTTTCCCCATTATCATTACTCGTATATTAAGCAGATGGGTCGAATCAGTATGCACCTGTTTTCGCTGATCCACGCCACGAGCGCTCGCCAATTCCCGTGTAATTTATCCTTTTCTCGCTCTCCGGGTCACTCAAAGCCCTGCGAGGCCCGAAATAATTTGCTAGGCTGCCAGCTGACCTATGCACAATTCCTGTGCATCAATTATTAGCTTTTGTCTGGGAAACTGGACGCTATTTTGAACCTCGCCGATGCGTAGTATGTGCGTACACCCCTCATCATCCTCTTCGTGTATTGAAACATATCTGCTCAATATGCGGTCCACCATCAGTCTCTCCCGAAGGTCCGATTCCCAGTCGCAATCCGACGAGCCCAGTGCAAATTTTCTGTCCGCCGCCGCTGTGCATTCCCATTGGCCTCACAATGCTTGGCAATTCTAAACTGGTCAAACACTTCCCCGCACTGCTTACGGCCCTCAAGAAACGCATCAAGTCACTCCCCTCCTCTCTCCCGCTCGGCGACGCAGACGGACACCTTTCACGTTACATTGTTCAATAGATTCTCCAGAAGGCGACCCTCGATCTCTCGAAAAAGGGAGTCCCTACAATCTGCAAAGTTCTGCCGCTATACAAGATTGTGCAACCACATCTCGAGACCAGTCTCGCCGCCATTGATCCAGCTGATGATACTTGTAATTTACGCCCTGCGATCAAGGCCGGTCTTGCAAAACTCCACAAGCACACGGAGAAGGTGCTAATCAGTGATTTCCCACTTATCGGTGCTGGTACGAATCTCTGTCATTCCAATTCCATCCTCTAAAAAATCATGGCAGTTCTTCACCCGGCAATATGTCTGACTTATTTCAAGGATATCAAGTCCGGCTGGGACTCCGACATTGCGAGCCGTGCCGAGATTATTCTCGGACACTTGTACAATGTTTACAGGGAGGACACGGCTGAGCCCGAGCCTACCCCCTCCACCACAGCTCCAAACCCGGTCAAGGTGTCACCATTCAAGGGCATTTTTCGTCGTGCAGTTGGCCTGAAGCGTTCCTCGCTGCGCGAAAAAACTCAGACGGAGTTGCACGTATATTTTAGTGGTATTTACCCAATGGGTGAGACTGACGATGATGTTCTGGCGTGGTGGAAGGTGAGTTCACTCCTTATGGTGTGATCTCTATGTTCTGACTCCTCCTCTCAGCTGTATGCGATTCATTTTCCGATCCTGTCCCCTATTGTGTGCAACATTCTCTGTATCCCTGGTGTGAACATTGTGGTTGAACAACTATTCTCCAGCAGCAAGCACACCATGTCCGATGCACGGTCGTCTATGGCGGCTTCAACTGCATCCTCGACTGTCGTAACAAAGGAGCTGCTGAACACCAGCTTTGGAGAAGGGCTGGACTACTTGGAAGGGATTACCATTAATTAAATACGATTAAATACAATTATCCTACGATTACAATACATTACGATACACATACAATTAAGTATCGGCCGATCCTTAAAATTATCCTACGATTACGGTACATTACGGGTCCAGGTCGTATTTAATCATATTCTTCCAGCCCTAACATTGAATTGTATAGCATACAAAAAATTCAAACTGATCCGTCAAGTTCTTCACCTCGAACGGCACATGAGAACAACACGTGCACAAACCTACCTGGGAAACCAAAGCACGCACCCACATCAGATCACTTCAAATGCCCTGATACCGCTGCTGAGCCCTCGAGTGGCCCATCCCAACGCGATGAAGAGATGACATCACTCAGCGACAGCGAGCAGGGTGATACCTCCGGATCCGGGTCGGAACCCGAGGATTTTGAGTCAGAAGAAGAGCTACAGGCCAAAGGTGCTTAGATTAGGCGTAGAACAACTCATATGTGCGAGCACGACAAAAGTTTCTGGTAATCAATGCTTTCTTAATGATGTTTGCGTGGTGTTGCAAGGAGCGTTGATGGCCGAAAATCCGGCCCGCAAACATAACACTTAAACTCTCAAAAATGGACCACTTCTCCTAAATCTTTTTGTGGATCCGAGGTCTACAGTTATGGCGGTCCGTTTGCACTTTTATTCATCCAGCATATTTTCTGGCTTTTCCAGTGTTTTTTCAGTCCTTTTCACCTATTCACTAACTTTTGCTGAAAACATACAAACTTTCATTCTCACCAACTTTTTTTTTTGTACTTGAACAAGCACACTTTTTTTTACGCACCTGCAAGCCATTGTTTTGTTTTGGGGTGATCGGAGTCATCCGGAGACCATGTGACTGGGTGCCCGTTTGGGATATCTTCAGTCGTACAGCCCAGCACTGTCAGAACCTGAGGCAGAAAGGGACTCGGAGGTGTGCCGTAACATTTACTCTGATACTGATAGCCATAAACTGCCAGTAGCAATACAAATTGCAGTGTAGAGCTGGATAGAGCCATCTTGGAGTCATCAGAGCCTTTAATTCGGAGGTTTTCATGCTCTGGGGATATTCCATGATGCAGGGCTTCATCAGTGAGACTCAAGAAGGAGTATGAACTGATTGGAAGTGCATCTGAGGGTATCCTGAGCTCATATGTGCTACCAAAGCTCTGGTAACACCTAGAAGTTGTGTTATTTGCTAGTATATCTTGATCCCAAATGGACGTGTCTGATCACGTGATCTACCGTGCTGTACACAACCAAAATAAAACTTTTTTTTGACAAGGGTAGCAATATGTTAGGGAGACAAGGGAACATGTATTTATGACATCCAAGAAAACTTTCATCGCTAAAGTCTGAGAAAAAACACAGGACAGTGAAAAGGACTGAAAAAACACTGGAAAAGCCAGAAAATATGCTGGATGAATAAAAGTGCAAACGGACCGCCATATACAGTAGCGTGCGTACCCCCTCCGTCTTTTGTCTGAGCTGAAAACCTTTAAAATACACCAAAAACGCGGGGTTTTCAAAAAGTGTTGCAACGGGCGGTGGTTTCCTGTAGCCATTTCTGAGTTGACAAGTCAACCAGTATTCATAAGGGTGACACTGGTTAAACATTTCAAATTTTTGACTGAAAAAATTAGTGAAAAATGTTTTGAATTTTACAGAAGTTTTTCACCAAAAATGTAGGTGAAAAACTCAAGTTTTTCAGCAGTTTTCCTTTTTATTTTGAAATTTTCACCTCAAGTTCAAAAACTTTTGAAAATGATTCAAGTTTTTCACCTACATTTTTGGTGAAAAACTTCTATAAAATTCAAAACATTTTTCACTAATTTTTTCAGTCAAAAATTTGAAATGTTTAACCAGTGTCACCCTTATGAATACTGGTTGACTTGTCAACCCAGAGATGGCTACAGGAAATCACCGCCCGTTGCAACACTTTTTGAAAACCCCGCGTTTTTGGTGTATTTTAAAGGTTTTCAGCTCAGACAAAAGACGGAGGGGGTACGCACGCTACTGTAGACCTCGGATCCACAAAAAGATTTAGGAGAAGTGGTCCATTTTTGAGAGTTTAAGTGTTATGTTTGCGGGCCGGATTTTCGGCCATCACCGCTCCTTGCAACACCACGCAAACAACATTAAGAAAGCATTGATTACCAGAAACTTTGTCACCAATTTTTTCACTCAAAAACTTGAAATCTTCAACCAGTGTGAATTGAATATCTCCCGCGAATTACCTTGACCCATCGCTCAACTTCAATTTGGCGTCGGCTGCTGGGTGAGTAGGTCTCAGATCCTCGACCTCCTGATCATCATAAGACATTATATTAATAGAGTGTGACAAGCGCACTGCCCTTCCATGCCTTCCGCCTCCTCTGGTCGTATGCGCTACCCCGGAGGATTCAATACCGGGCGGTCCGACCGTAGTAATTATCCAGCGTGCCCCACACAGTCGTTGTGGAAGTCTTCCGGCTTCCACAAAAAACCTTGAAGAAAACCAACTGTGGTGAGACTTTCAATCGCCCCTCCGCCCATTGACATCACTGCTGCTTCCGCGCCATATCAGACTGTTTCAGGTTTCAGAGCGATTGCTTCCGCCGCCCATCTATAAAAGCCTCCTCGTTTTTCGACGACATCCAACATTTCCCCGCATTCACACCGCGGACAAACTTCCCGTTAACTACCCACTTCATTCACATCACCTTCACCTAAACCAAATGTCGTCTACCATCGCCAACTCCGAGTTGTGTATCTGGGTCGCTACCACCACCACAGTCACAACGAGCACAGTGCAGTGGGACGAAGTCGAGGACCCGGGTATCAGTCAGGGCGGTGCCTGGCCCGCAGCATCCCCCTCGCACGAGAGATTCGGTGCCGCCGTGGGACCTCCGGGCGCACACCGATGTGCCCGTTGATGAAGCGCGAATGCGTTTGAACCGTGAACCTGGCTTCCCGCCCTGCCTTCCATTGTATTATCTCACCTGCAGATTAGTTTGAGAGCCCAAATTGAAACTCCAAAGGATTAGCAGTCGTCGCATCCGCAGAATGTAAGTACCTCTATTGTATCATCAGCGTATATCAGCAATGCACACTGTACTTCGGATCTTGAGCTGGACGATGCGCTTCGCAGAGAAGCTGGCCCCAAGTTTGTAATTCATGGTGGGGTGTTTGAAGTTATCTCGTCGGGTTCAACGGGCGGACACTCCGTGACGTAATTCAAGGGCTCTTGGGGACGGAATTGTCGCGAGGTGAACGTGGATAGGCTTTCATGGCGCGACAAGGGTCATGTGAGATCCGGCGTCAACGAAGCAGAGGCTCCATTTGACTGATGGATGGACCTCGCGGGATGAGCCCTACAATGCGAGGATTTCAAAGGTATACTGGGACCTTATCCTGAAGGCAATCTGCGAGCGTCGAAAACTCTTCTCTCCAGCCTGGATGACCGCGCAAAAATTCTTGACTGAATGGAGGTTGAAACTTTAATTGTCTCCAGAGTCGTGCAATGTCATTGAATATGGATGCAGGGCAGTCTCATTTGGGAGTATGTATGAGCTGATTCCGCGACCGTGTAAACGTTGACAATTAGCTCGACTGTCCAAGACCCTTTCGATGCGTCTTAGCGGCATAAGACAAGCTGGATTCAGTGTGCATATCCGGCGCAAGATGTGGAAGCAGTGGATGCAGGCCTGGACACAGTATAGAGCGATCCGTTTGGAGTCTTTTCTAATGGCTCGACATCGAGCACGAATAGCTTGAGCCGTGATTCATTTAGGCGCACAATTCAGATAGAGTTCACCCAGTCCAAGGCGTAGCACATGACGAGCCCTAGCTCAAACGCCATATTTCGTGCCTCGAGCCACGCATCAGTCTGAGACGGAGAGGGTCGTTCTGCATACGGCGCCGCTTGAGAAGTTTGCGGCTGATGCTATGGGGCGCGGAGTAAACTGTCTTTGGCTGCTTTGTAGAGCCATCCAGAGAGATAATATGGTGAGGCAGAGTGACTAGCGCCAGCGAGGTGGGGGTTTGGGATCAGAGGACATCAGTGGCAGTGCTCGGCTAGTGCCGACTCGGCAACTTCCGCTTCTTTTTGTCCATTTCGCTCATCTGGCAGTTTCAGACTCATCCACTGGCAGTCTATTATCAACGAACCCGGGGGTGTGCTCACGGCGTGCGGCTGAAAGTACGAGAAATCGTAGTCTCCAGTTACTGTCAATATTCACGGTTCCCCCCCACCAGGTACTGCAGGATTATTCTGATGAGTCTGATCCGCATGATGCTTCTGCTGCAATTGCAATCGTCCGCGTCCGTTAGATCGTCCCACGCAACGCCTCAACCTCCCGTAGACTCATCCTCTTCAATTCAAGGGGCCCCAGCGGCTCTGGCATCGATATGGTGGTCAACGCGGGTTCACAGATTGCCACCATCGTCGGCCCTGAATTCGATGTCATTGGCTTTGATCACGAGGTGAGTCGGGCGCTCAGGATCTATCGATCATCTTTACAACTACTCTTCATGAAGGCACTAGTCGATCTACACCCCGCGTCTCGTTCTGCAAAACGTGATCCGAGTGCGAGATATGAGGCACGAACGCGGATGATTCCAAAGTGTAGTCCATGAATGCCTCTGCAGGCGCGCTAGCTCGTACATGGGCCGAGACGGTTCCCACAGGACAGTTGGCAGGCGAACGGGACGACGGGAGCCTCCGTTTTATCAACACTGACAACACGGCGCGCGACATGCTGCGGATTACGATGAAATTGGAATAAAGCAGCGAGCCCGAAAAGAAACCAGGAGCGAACAAAAAAGGTGCGACTGAGACACCCATTCAGACACGGGGACTCGAACCCCGGACTGCCTCATTACCAGTGTACCTGCTACCCAGGAGAGTATAGTAAGAGGCGGTGCTCCGTACACCATGTCTGATGATTTCTATGCTCTTACACTGCATTAGGAGGTAAAGCCCAGATGGTCTGCATCTATTGCACGGGCCAATACCTGAAAAGTTGAACCAAACTAACTGGGCTGAGATACGATCAGGTCGAATTAATCCACGCGTAGGCGATGGATGGAAGATGAAAGCAACGAGTCCGCAGAAGAAGTCAAAAAGGGGATTCCTATTTCTTTTTTTTTAAAAAAACGCAGGAAACATGCCCAATTCAGACACGGGGAGTCGAACCCCGGACTGCCTCGAACTGCCTCGGTATCTCTTGCCTTCGCGTCAGTTCGAGAGGCGATGTTCTGTCCACCATGTCCGACTATTCTGGATGCCTTTCGACTTGATTATACAAGCTCGGGCTTGACGCATGGCGGAACTCACACCCGGGTATGAGACCTCCCACTACGCGCCCACTCTCGTAAAAGCGTTACTCTATTCCAAATTCCCGGAACTCCCCTCAACTCGCTCACTCCGCACCCTTCATGTCCTCCGTATCATCTAAATTGTAAATTCTAACTTCTAAATCCCCCTCATCCCGCCCTTCAAACCTCCACCTCCCTTCCCATCATCTCCCGGGCCACCATTAAGAGGCCTGACCCTCTTCCTCCTCTCCCTGTCCGCACCAGCCAATGCCTCCTCCCACCACCAATCCTCGCGCCACCCGCCCGCGTAAAAGGCCGTGAGCGCGGGGATGGAGGCGCGTAGGGAGGCGGTGCGCGGCCAGCGTGCCGGGATTGGGTGACTAGGCGCAATTGACCCAGCACGTTTTCACGGGTCATGTGATTTGCCGGCCGCCGGCAGCCGTATATAGCCGTAGTGTAATCAACAACAAATACAACGCGTCGCGTCGCGTTTTTTTCACTCTCACGTCAAGGACAGCAATCAGCTTCTATGCTAGTCGAAGATCTTGAAGAAGCTCACTTCTGCTCTGGCTGTAAAAAAACCAAACCCACCGTGGAATTCGCGACCACGACGAATGGAACGCGCCGGAGGACCTGTCTTACCTGCACGAGCCGCACTCGGGAGGCAAAGCAGAAACAGAAGCAAGATGCCGAAAAAGAGAATGCAGGCCCCGATGTCGACCCAGATGATGAAGATCTCGACCGCGGTCTCGGCGTGCTGCCATTACACGACTTCCTTGATGCTCTTACACAACAGGATGAAAATTTGAATCTTCAGGCACGGTCGATGTCGCGACTATTTCGGGATCACGCCGTCAGCGCGCGGACGCGCTCGCAGCTTCAATTTGGAGTAAGATGAAGTACCGCTTTGTGTACGTCTCAATAGTTGGTTGTGTCATCTACTACTGTCTGACGCTGACACTTCACCGACAGATACCACAGCAAATGTGATCATAAGCGGACACCCTCTTCGCGATATATGTACCACTGCGCTCAAACTGCATCACGTCAGCATGCTCCGAAGAAGAATCACCGGGCAGGAGCCAAACCACGGGACAAAATTGCGATGGATTCATTCCCATGTAAGGGATGGTTACATATCACGGTGAATGACTGGGACAATGTCGCATTTGTCAATATCAAGCACGCGGACGACCATATACCGTACTGGAAAATTGATGTACCTCCCGACATTGCTGAAATTGTCCATCAACACTCGAAGCTTACCCCTACTCAAGTGCGCAATTCATTCCTATTAAAACCATGTTCTCACATGATTTAGCTTTGGGATGAAATTTTGAAAATACATCCGAATCCTTCGTTCACGCGGAAAGTTATTTATGCCATCTGGGCTGAGATCAACTCCTCCGAATGGAAGCGTGACCCTGACGAACTCAAGTCTGCAAATATACTGCTGGAGGAGTTCAGTCGCTCTGACCCGGATCCGACCACTGGCAAGCAGCCTCTGTACAGTGTCGAGGCAATTCCACTTACGGAGGAGCCTGGTTTCACTGCCATCGCATTTGCTCTCCCGCAGCTTCTCCGCGAGGTGGGCGGGCGCATCCGCGAGCTTTCCTTGGACTCTGCTTGTATGTGGTTTAAATTTTTCGAAGTCTTGTGCTTAATTTTAAAAGGGAACACGAACGGCTCGCGTTATGAGGTATACGCACTTCTGGGGGAGGTTTATGGATCTGGAATGCCTCTGGGCTACCTCCTTGTGCAATCCTAGACACCGCCAACATGGAAGAAACCCAGCGAGTACTTTTCCCGTCCTTCGACAATGGTGATAGTGAAGATGAAGAGGAGGTGAGTCTCTTCCTTCCACCATTTATTTTGAATGCTCACAAAATTTCTGCTCGGCAGATTGAAGCACATGCACAGCACCTTCTTCGGCGAGCCGATGAACTCCAGAGAGCAGCCGAAATTCTTCGTGCACAAGTTCTGCACCGGAATCGGTGGTGGATGTCAAGTATTGCTAAACGGGACATTGGGCGCGATGTAAGCTTGATGGTGGCTGATATTAATAGGCATGTGAGAGACAAGCAAAAGCAAAAAAACAAAAAAAAACAAAAAAAAAAAACAAAAAAAAAACACCGAACATGTGATTTGAACACAGAGAGTGCCCAAAGGAGGAATAGACCGAAAGAGAAATAAATTGTAAGACAATAACCGCTAGACTAAGAAGTCTTTATATGGCAGCCATATATTCTCCCTTAGGTCTATACCATCATCCCGAGCTGAAGGAGCTCATTATATTCATTTGAGACACCTCTCCACTCAATAATCCATGGAACTATGTTGAAGCTCTAAGTGTACATCTAACTCAGGTAGAGCACTATACAGGTAATTTACTGGTCATAATGCTTGCAAAACACGTCGGAAACATGTAGGTTACCATATGGAGCGTAGGGCACATGCCCGTGAAAATGTGCTGGGTCAATTGCACTGACTGATTGGGTGAGGGAGGTGGACGTAGGCGAGGTCTGCGGGTGTGGGCTTAGAAGCAGGCGGAGAAACACCGTCTCCGGCCCCGGGAACAGGTACAGGAGCCGGCGCGGAGGTGGAGTCGGTGCTGGGGTCCGAGGTGGAGAGATCAAGCGGCGCGGAGAACCCGTTCGCAGCGAGGACGACCGCGGGCAGGACGATGCGTCGACCGAGCTTGTAGCAGAGCTGTGCAATGGTTTCGGCTGCATAAAGCGTTCGTCAGTAAGGAATTTCCGTGAGGCAACAGAATATTGGAGAACAATCGGAGAGCTCGAGCAAGCTTGGTCGAGGAAGGACGGAGCAACCACCATTCCGCGTGCGTGCGACCAAGCCAGCGCGGCCTGCGCGTGGATTGCATAGGAAGAGCGCAGTGACCGAGGGCTGTCGCGAGCGAGCGAGGCGGGTGTGTCTGCGTTTCCGCACGAGCGAAGGCGCGCATGGCGCACCAGCACGGGCCGCGCTGCGCGTGAAGACAAGCGAACGGAAAATGCGAGGAGGGAGGCGCAAGCAGACGAAGCCGAATTGGATGCGGGGAAGGCAGACAGCCCCGTGGTGCGCACGATGGATGAACGCACGAGAGCGGAGCGCACCGCACCTCCCGCCGCATCTAGCTTCGCACACCATCTAGCGCTCTGCTCGCACTCGTACTCCCCCGCTATTATACCCAGTCCCGGACAAGAGGGCATCCCGCTCACGCCCAACAGCGCCGTCATCACGCAGCTTTGAGCTAAGAACGCCGCGCCCCACCTCGTGCGGGACGCATCTCGGACCATTTCTCAATCGAGCTCTCATTACCTCGCACGCACAACTCCTTGGCGCAAGCACGAACTATAGCAACGTAAAGTCGGTCGCAAACAAACGCTGCGTGCGAGCGCAATGCTGCGATAACGTAGAAGCAGAATGAACCAATAAAACCGAGGAAAGGAGGGAGAGGGAAAGATGCGGGTTGATCTCCGCGTTCGAGAAATAGGAAGGCGAGAATGCGGGAAAGGGAGAACACGAAAAATGAGCACACAAAAAGAAAAAAAAATGAAACGGAAAACGAGAAAAAAAAACCACGCAAAAGAAAAGAGCGCGCACAACACAACGTTGCGCCGCCCCATCCAGCTCCGTCTGCGCCACTGTGCGCGAGTCCTCGCGCCTGTGCCGTCGGGTCGCTGGCTCGTACTTCTTCCAATGTCGGTGTCGGTACTTGCGACGCAGATTTGTCCGATCGCGACTTTGACTTGGAGGAAGGCCCGACGAAAGCGCGAGTCGACCCAATCTGCAGGATGTTGGATTATCAAGCCGTCATCCATCATTGATGGGATTTATGATCCGCCTGGGGAACTTACTCAGCCCGAGGTTCAATTACTCATCCCGACGTGAGGACTACCTAGTTGTGGAAAGTTCTAGTATGTAGTTTGTAGAGTATATAAGCCCTTGTAATTAGCCCAGTATTTTCAGTTCATCTGTTCTTGTTCCCACTGCATCAGATATTCTCACACGGGAGCGTCAGCATCAGCATGTATCTACACGCAATGGATTCGCAGCGAAGGGAGGCGTGCGCTGATAAAGGAGCGCGCCCCGCTCGGAAAGCATGCCCTCCGGTTCTCGCATCGCGCCCCTTCTTTAGAGGCACGGGTATGCGCTCCGCCGTGCAGCGCAGGGCGGGATGCGGGAGGGTGGGCAGACGCCGCGCACAGCGAGCCCAACGGAGAGGGCGCGGGTCCCCGCTCTACAGGTGCGCACTCGGGTTCCCGCTCCAGGTGCGGAGGCCCAGCTCGCGAAGCGCTGGCACGCTGAAATGGCCGTACTCTGTAGGCAAAAGACATTGGCGGAGCTGAACGGGGCTTGCGAGCCGTACGCGCCTCCGCGCTGCCTCGCGCTCCGAAGTCGAGCGATCACCGTGTTGTGTAAGAGCCGCGCGCCGAAGTGGAAGCCAAAAAGAAGAAGCGGGGAAATACAAACGAAGCTTTATTCACTCAATTATCGTCCCACGTGCCGACACTCGCGCGGACCTCGTAGCGCGCGAACATGGGGATCTCGCGGATGAAGTGGAAGTGTATCGCTGTATTCTTTATCAGCTGCAGAGCAGACGAACGGAGGGACGCGACGGCCACGCGGCTAGCGCGGAAGGTCTAATGGAGGGAAGTGGGAGTGCCGAAGGGCAAGGCAAGCGAAGTGAAGGAAAGAGCAAGGCAGAGCGCACCGGTCGAGATGAAGCAAGCGCGCAAATGCGCGATCCAAGGTATACGGGGGCGAGGACAGGTGCGCAGCACGCACCAGCAAGCGGCGCTCAGTCGTCGCCCCTCAAGAAATTGGGAAGGTCTTGATCGCGAGGCGCATCCGCGCGCGGTCAAGGGCCTACCCAAGAACCATGCGACGGTGTGAGAGAAGGTGGGAGTAGGGAGCAGAAGATGGCGAGGACGCACTTTAGTATAGCACGAGGTATTGAGGAGGAAGTCGCAGTCGTCCGGGGCTGCAATATCTCCATCAGCAGCTATTCTTGCACACTGGACGGATAGACGCATAAGCTCAGTTTTGATACGTCCACAGCGCGCGGGTGCACGCCCACGGGCATGCGCAACTCATACCATTTCTCCAATGTTGCCGCCCGTTTTGTTCGCCCAGAGAAGACGTGCCGCAGGACGACGCCTGTGCGTGAGAGGAGCCATTCTGCGAGGCAGGAGAGGACCCGAACTGCGGAGCGTCGATGCATTTTTTTCTGCAGTAGAAAAGTAAACCCAGGACGCACCATGTCAGACAAGGGGCCACGAGCCGGCATTGAGGAACAGCAGCGCGAGCAGCTTGCCCGCTGTCGGCGCGAGCCGGAGGGCCTGCGGAACGATACGGAGGATCACGGTAGTGGTGGGTGCAGTCAGTGCGCGAATATCCAGCGATGGGACGCGCTTGGCCAGCGAGGACATCCTGAAGCTGCGCGGCGGACCTTTTGGGGAGGGCAAGAATGGGCGGAGACATGTGAGCCTATATGACTCAGCGAGCCGGCTATCCCCGGCGGAGTCCGGCAACCCAGATGCAACTTGCAGCCAACTTGCAGGAAAAATTGGCTTGAGTTCGACGAGCTGCATACATATATCGGTATATAAAATCTAGCGATTGCTCATAGACGGTCTTAAGATTGGATGGTGCATGTGGAATAGGCCCATCAATTGAATGGCTTTGCAGAGTTTCACCGGCATCGTACTTGATAGTTGTGTAGCGTATACAAGAACAGGAGCTTCGAAAAAAGTAACATCCCTCCATATCACTGGACCAACGACAGGTAAAAAATATACAACAGTATATTTTATTCAGACGTGGGGAGTCGAACCCCAAACCGCCTCGGTGCCCTGACAACAATTGGACGAGCGCTACATCCAAACCGTGGTCGCGTTAATATCCCCGCAATTTTTCAGTGCCTCGATGAACTGTGCCTCAGCACTTCGCGCAACTTGCACTGAGCTTATCATGCCGCACGGACAATTGATTCTGCTCCCGGCCCGAAAGAAAAGCACCCGTGCAGAGCTATTCGGACACGGGGAGTCGAACCAAGGGAAGTTCAGTAAGCTGCGCGGCGGTGTGCCGTACACCATGTACGATGCTTTACCTTCTACTCAGCTTATTATACCAGCCGAAGTAGGCTAGAGATTCATCAAACTAGAGTGTTCATGAGGGCCTCTGTTCCTATCTCACCGTTGTCGGCGTACTATATGCTTGAAATTGCGTGAGATATACATCGAAGTTGACTGTGCGAGCCGCACTTCTACGGAAGACAGCTGAGATATTCTGCGATGAGGCGTCACGATCAAATGGGGGGAGTCGAACCCCAGACTGCCTCGAGTACCATGTCCAACATCTGCTCAACAGGCGAGGCCGTGCTCCGTACACCATTTCCGAGCACGATGATCCAGTATGCTCACATCGGCGCCACTGTCAAGTAAGACTCTTGCAATCTCCTTGTCGCCGGAGATGTACGCAGCCACTAACGCGGTACCGTATTCACCCCCTCGTAGATTGAAATCAGTGCCATTCTGAAGCAAGAGCTGTATGATCTCCTTTTTTCCGGCGTAAGCTGTACACGCCAGTACTCTGCCTTGCAATTGTAGGTTGACATCAGCGCCATTCTGAAGCAAGAGCTGTATAGTCTCCTTTTTTCCGGTATAAGCTGCACACGCCAGTGCGCTGCCATATTCTCCGCCTTGTAGGTTGACATTGGCGCCATTCTTGAGCAGGAGCTGTATGATCTTCAATTCTCCGTTGATGGCTGCGGCCCCCAACGCGCTACCGAAGGTTCCACCTTGAAGGTTGATATCGGCACCTTTCTTTAGCAGGAGGTGGACAATTTTCATGTGGCCTCCCGCGGATGCAGCCCCCAACGCGCTGCCATAATGTTCGTCTCGTAGGTCGATATCGGCGCCTGCCTCGAGAAGGAAGCGCACAATCTTCATGTTGCCTGCAGAACATGCGGCCCCCAGGGCATTGCATGCTAGATTGATATTCGCACCGTTTTTTAAGAGGAGATGCACGATTTCCATATCCCCGCGAGATGATGCGTTCCGGAGAGCTCTTCCATCCTGGGCATCAATGTTTGCGCCACTCTCAAGAAGGAGGCGAACCATCTCGATTTGGCCCTTTCTGCATGCACGACTTAACATAGTGTCATAGCATCCTTGCCAATTGACATCGGCACCACTCTTGAGCAAGAGGGATACAATGTCTGTGTAGCCGTTCTCGGACGCGAGCGCCAACGGGCTTCTCCCGTAACCGAAGTTAGTCTCGAATGTGTTGACGTCGGCGCCATTGGCAAGAAGACGGCGTACACCCTTGATATATCCCTCCCGGCAGCACACCTGGAGAGGTGTCGATGGAAATCCGTACTTTCTGTTCAGCCGAACAAGTCGGCTGGATTGAAGCTCCAGAAGCTCCATCGCTGCACCGAACAGAACATCCCGCTCATGCGACGCCCGCAGGTGTTGGCACCAATATTTTGTTGCATATAGTGCCAATGAATCTCCGTCACGGGCTTCGTCTACGGGATGGTCGCTGAAGTATTGGAAATAGCTAATGCATGTTCGGGCCATAAATGTGTGTGAAACATTCTCGCTGAGGTCCAAGGCGAATTTATCCTTGAAGTGTGTAGAGAGGAGATAGTCCCGGACCGATGCGTGGGCAAGGACAATAACCCGCAGGTCCCCAGAAGAGCCAGCGACCAGTCCTGCCAACCACTTGGTAATTGCGATATTCCCCTCCCGTCGAGTTGGTTTGTAAATGTATTGTGCGGGGTTGTTGAAATCGAATGCAATGGCATCCATGAGCTCAGCTAGACTCATTCCGTTGAACGCGAACATTATCCACCGGAGGGTTGCTCCGACATAAATGAGATGCCTCGGAGGAATCGCCTGTATGAAACGGTCGTAGATTCCAAATAGATCATCCGGAAGTCTCTGCAGTGTTTTGTCCAATTCCTCCTCGTCTGCCCATGGGCAGCGGGAGAGTTCAACGAGGAGGCACGCAGCAAGTCGGAACCTAGATAAAACACTAGTTAGACACTTTCGCTGAAGGACGATGAATAGACTCGCATTCTATGGCTTTTTCGTGTAATTCCCTCCCTGACACGGACCGCATGAGGTCTCCAGCTGGCCAAATCGGAGTTTGTATCAAGTTCACTGGTGATGAAGAGTTCGATATCCTTTTGCACAACATCTGACTCAAGGGTGATGCGGGTTATACTGTTAAAGGCATCGGAGAATATCTTGCGCGGTTGACTGGTGATCAAGACGTGCAATGGGGTTTCCTTCCACTGTCCCAGCGACGAGATGAGATCCACGAGCTTGTTGAAATCGCCGTCGTCGCACTCGTCGAGTGCATCGAGGACAATGTAAGTACGGCCGAGCTCTCGAAGGAGCTGTTCGAGGATGTTATGTAGATCCTGGTAACTTGGCAACTTCTGTCCACTTGATAACTTGTATTGATCGTTGAGGGCCCGGTACGGATCTGGAGACTGCGCAGAAAGTTTGAGAACAATGCGACGGAGCACAATTTCTACGTCACTCCGGAAAGTGAAATAGAAGAATGCGACGGCGGGGGGCCTTCTACTGTCACCGCATGGGTTTTCGGTCGCAAAGAGTTCCTTGATCACGGTCGCACTATGAGGTTCGTCTTTTAGATATAGAATGAGCTCGAGCAGAGAAATTGCGGGTTTCACCTGAGTACAGTCTTCCCAGAACCCGCTAATTGGCGTCAGACTTGACAGTGAGCATGAAGAGGATCGCTTACAGGTGGCCTCGATCCAGAGCAATCCCGAGTTGTCCTGCCATTCCATGAACCTGTCTCCCTGAAGAAACCAACACCCAGTGCCATCCTTCCGAAGTTTCTCCATATCTCGTTGTTTTTGCTTCATGTCGGGCGGCAATTGCAGCCACCGTTCAAGCCGTTGCTCGATCCTGTCTGGCTTCAGCGGGAATGGGGCATGGAACACAGAAACCTGGGACTGACTCCATCTCCTGAACCTTGTCCAATATCCGTGTATTTGTGTCCTGATTTATAGCGAGATCAACCAAACGGTTAGTCTACAAGAGAGGTGAGTTTGGATCCAGTGTCATTGTGGTGTACTTACGCTGAACCTCGTTCGAAATGGATTCAACTCTTGATTGAGTTTATGCATTTCAGCTCCCAGTTCATCGCAATCTGCGAGGGGAGCAACCCCGCCCTTGTCATCATAACCTTTCATGACCGACCAGGCCTTCTCAATCAATCTGCATTCACTGAAGATCAGTCGAGAAAGAAAAGAGGAAACCGAACACTCAACGCGGCATATTTTCCAAGCTCTGGCTCGAGACGCCCAATAAGTTCGCACTGATTTGTTTCCTCCAGCCGTAACACGGTCGTACATATATCGCTCGTGAGGATAGCGATGTGGATGGCAAAGATGTCTCGGTTCTCATCCGCGCTCTTCGCCCCCTGATACTCGTAGGGAAAATTAAACGACAGGTTTGATCGCACGAATTGAGAGTGTACCTCATATGATTTCCCAATCTCGGATAGAAGGGCAGCAGCAGGTGTGATGAATCGGGCTACTTGAGCAATGTGCGCCACCTGCTCCGTGAGCCCAAACGCGAGGGTGAGTTTATCAATCACGGGCTCGGCCATGCTTGTAGATTCTGCGTGGAGGGGTGGTTATTAAGTCTTTGAGGCCGCCAGGTTGCCACATACGTCGAATGTAGTTGACATTACCACTGACGAATGTTCCTCCATGAAAGCTAATTCCCGCATCCTCTTGAGGACCGCCGGATGGGAAGGCTGGTTGCTCGACTAAAGCAAAATTATTTTCCACGCCTAGTCGAGGGTCACGAACATCCCAAAATAATTGGCCGGGCAAATTTGCCCGCGGCGCGAACCCTGGGTATGGGATGTCACTGTTCATTGGGCCGGCGTCCCAGTGGGATGGGACAGGATTTGGCACTGTTAAGTGGGATAGGTGCAGCGCCGGCCCCATGCCATGCTCATCTGGGAACGAGAGACGATCAGCTCCGGGATAACTGCGCTCGAAATCGCTGGGGGGATTGGGAGCTATACGATGGGCTATTGGATGGGGATTGCCAACGTATGCATCAGATATATCTGCCGCATAGGCTGCAGGATCCAAATTATGATATCCGTATTCCGATTGGGGGAACGGCGCGGTGGAGGTAGTGGACACCGAATATTCGTCAGCGTGAAGGGTGGAGAGGCTGTGCGAGCCAAGATGAGAATCGCCTGGGTCGATGGGTGGATGTTGCGAGCTAGCTATATCCCTGTCCTGAGATGGGACAAGGTTTGCCGTCGATAACGCGGAAGTGTGCGGCGGCGGCCACTCAGGGAACGAGAGATAGGGATTTCCTGGAGCACCGGGATCGGTCGCCATATGGTCTGTTAGATGGGGATTTTCATCCGCTGCGTAGGCTCCAGGATCCGAGTTATCATGCGTGTATAGTCTGTGTGAACGACTCAGATTCTGAGGCCTGAGGGTAATATCTGGAACGAGTCAGAACGAGGTCCCGTCAATCAATCTGGATTCTGTTGATGCACCGTAAGGTACCATTCTCATTTCTCTAGTGCAATGGCCATTCCTCCGAGGCCCTGAACCCGGGAGCTGGTTCTCTGGCTGCTGTATCCGGGCGAATTCGAATGCCGCTAGTGGATCGCTCTCCTGAGCCAACATAGATTGGGTGCAATGAAGGTTCACGTCGCCCCCGACATTGAGGAAAGTCCCGCCATTGAATGTGAGGTTAGAGCTGGAGTGGAAGAATGACATCGATGGTGAAGAGAGCGAGGGGACGATGTCGTAAGCGATGCTTCCATGCGTGCTGTCAACGAGGCTGTGAAGCCGGGCTCGGGAGGGTGACGGAAGGCTGTTGGTCAGCTATCCGACGGGTATCTCCGATTCGAGCCGTGGCTGCGACATTTAACCTTGTTTGATATCGCGAAAAGGAAAGGAAGAATACATTCAATCCGTGAGCAACAGCGCAACAGTGCCTGCCGGGTGAGAAGACGATGTTAGAAGCGATGCAATGCGTCCAATGCGTGCTGTCGCAGGTGCTGCAAGGGGGTCCAAAGATAAGAAAAAAGGATATCACCTACAATTTTTTTTTCCCTGGTCCTTTGGGCGGTCAACCTACCTACCCACCGTGGGAAAATTCCCCTTTTTGGGAAGAGTTATCTCCGGCAGATGCTCCAACTTAGCGCTCGAGCTCCTCATATAGTTTTACCACCTGCGGCAACAGTTTTGAGCATTTTCTTGACTCATATACGAACTTCTGCCAATTGGTTTTTGCTGTCTGTTTATTTTCTGCCGGTGCGAAGCACAACTCAACCAGCAAACGTCGAGTCAACATTAACTGGATGGTGTCGACCTGTGCTATGTATGGCTGAATATACCTCTGCTGAACTTCCCTGGGTTAGAATTAACTTATATTCAAGTCATTCAGCTGGAAACATACCTTGCTCCTGCCGTGTTGGGGCTCCACTACCGCAGTCAGGACCTCCCCAAATAAATTCTGGAGGCGGTCAGTCCCTACAAATGTGATCTGAGCGAATCCGTCTGATGTATTCCTTCGCCTGTGCGAATGTCTGGAGCTGCGAGATCACGAATGAAAATTTGCCGCGCTCACATGTGTTTGGTCTCCACATTTTTGCCAAAACACCAACCTTGTGTTGATCTACCTAGCACACCGTGTAAACATCGCTGGAAGTTGTAGAATTGTCCAAACACCAGCCATAGGTCCGCCGGACGATTATCAAGGTGGGTCGAAATAAAAGTGCATACAATTTTTTTTTCAGGCAGTCGGGGACCAACCTACCTACCCTACCCCATATGGGCAATGCTTATCCTTGGACCCCCTTGAGGTGCTGTCAACGAAGCTGTGAAGCGACTGACCCGAGCCGTAGCTGGGTTGGAGCCATCCGGTGTTCTACGATTCGGGCCGTGGCTCGGAGATTCAACCTTGTTTGATGTCGCGAAAAGGAAAAAGGAAAATCAGGAGGAGCACATTACGGCGCAAGGGTGTATCCACAATTGAACCGATGTGTCCATTCTGACTTCCTTTACTCTAAACACTTGGAAGGGTGAGCTCACTCCCAGCCTAGTCAATGCGGACATGTGCACGCTTAAAAGAGCTGAGCCAAGAAAAACTGCTAATTAACTATCAAGTAGGAGCTGAGATGTGATCAAAATTATTTACCCCTCGTATGATGAAAGCAGCCAGTCCCCAGAACGAAGAAGAACAAAGAGAACAGTGAGTTATGTCCTACTCCTTCATTGGACTGACTCGGGATCTTCCTTTTGGTTCAGTTAGAGAGCTCTATGTCTGACTAATATCTTTCCTTGGACTCGGTTATACAGCGCGGAAGAATATGTACTGAATACTCATATCCAGCATCACTGAAATAGTTTTTCGAACCGAATGAGATCCGGCGCCGATGCCATAGTGATGTGGAATTACCTCGCGCATCGTCCTATCATTCGTTGAGCCACCGACACAAAAAGATGCCGAAGAAGAAGAACCGGGGCTACGTTACTCTGACACAGGGAGTCGAACCCCGGGCTGCCTCGGTACCTTGCCTCTGGGTCAGGCCGAGAGAGGCGATGTTCCGTACACCATGTCTGACTATTTTCCATGGTTGTGGACTCGGTTATACCAGCTTGATGCACAGCAAGAATCAACTTGTACGGAGAGCTAGTGCTCCTATCACGCTCCACCTCTCAAGCAATAAGTGAGGACATAACCAAAATCCCATCTAACTATCTCGTTCTCTAAATCCCCCACTATCTTGGTATCTATCAATCTAAAATCTAAGCTCTAAATCTCCGTTACACTACTCTCTAAACCCCCCTCACCCCCTCCATCCCGCTCCTCACCGCGCCAAACACGCCCACCCGCTCCCTTCTCTCCACCTCACACCCCGCCAACGCCTCCTCCCACCACCTGTCCTCGCGCCACCCGCCCGCGTAAAAGGCCGTGAGCGCGGGGATGGATGCGCGGAGCGCGGCGGTGCGCGGCCAGTGTGCCGGAATGGGGTAGGGGAGGTGGATATAGGCGAGGTCTGCGGGTGCGGGGGTTGGCGCGGCGCTGTCGGCTGACTGTGCAGAGGTGGAGTCGGCGATGGGCTCGGAGTTGGAGTTGAAGAGCTCAAGCGGCGCAGAGAACCCGTTGGCAGCGAGGACGACTGCGGGTGGGACGGTGCGCCGGCCGAGTTTGTAACATAACTGTGCCACGGTTACGGCTGCATTATTGTAATTAGCATCGGGAGGATAGCTTGAATGGACCGCGAGCAGTGGACACAAGAGGGGGAGGTGCGGACAGCGCGCACGATCCACGAGTGGGTCGCGAGCAGCCCGTAAAGCGTATACAGCGAAGGGGAAGGATAGAAAAAGAAGGGAGCGGATGAGGTCGCGCGGCATCGATCGCAATGCGGGGAAGGGGCCGCGATGTCTGTCGCGCGAGTAAAGAAACGCACGAACGAGGGAGGCTGCCAACTCCATCTGACGCTCGCGGAGTCCGCCTCCGCCTCCTGCCACCAACTACCGCGGCCTCGCACTCAACCCTGTGCTCGCGCGCCCGATCCCGCATCCGCTCGCTCACGACCTGTGCTCGCTGTCGCTCAAATCTGCACGGGTCATTACGACGAGCCAACGGACGAGCCCTAGCGTGCGTGCATCATCTCGCGCGACCACCTCCATCTCACATTCACACCCCATCGGACCCCTCCTCGTGCTCATGCCTCGCAGTCCTCGGTCCACCTCGCTCTCCCGCAAACGCGTAAGCGTTAATGTTGTCGCTACGGACGAGCGGCTTCCCCCCCTCGCAGGAGAAAACGCGTACGGGCCATATCGCGCGGGCCTCGTTCGCCTAGGCACAAAGCACGTAGCGAAGCTCAGGGCATCCCAGCTCGGTCCCGCTTAAATAAACCTCTGCGCCCACGAGGGAGGCTGGTCGCGTGTTCGTCAACGAGGGAACGAGCTCCATCCCTCCCCGCAACACAAACCCATCAAAGAATCGAATAGAAAGCGAACATAACAGAAGAAACGGACGTACAATACAACACCGCTCCATCCGGCTCCGTCTGCGCCACCGCGCGCGCGAGGAGCGCCTGTGCCGTTGGGTCGCTCGCCATTACTTCGTCTATTGCAGGTGTCGGTACCTCCGAGGGAGTCCCGGATTTATCGGAGCGCGACTTGGACTTTGACTTGTTGGATTTATTGGAGGCAGGCCCGACAAAGCGCGAGACGACCCAGATCTGTGCGCGTTGGTCAGCATGTATTTATACCCACTCGGAGGACATGAAAGCAGTCACCCATTTATCGTCCCACGCGCCGACGCTCGCACGGACCTCGTAGCGCGCGAACATGGGGATCTCCCGGATGAAGTGGAAGTGCGTGGCTATACATATTCTTCATCAGAATTGTACTCCGGCAAACGAGTAAAGAAGCGAGAACGCACCAGCAAGCGGCGCCCACCCCCCGCACCTCAAGAAATTGGGGAAGGTGTTGAGGGCCATGCGCATCCGCGCGCGATCGAGCGCTTTGGGATAGCTCGAGTTACTCAGGTGCAGGAGGAAGTCGCAGTCGTCCGGGGCTGCGATATCATCTCCATCAGCAGCTATTCTTGCACACTCGACGAAGTTTAGGGAAAAGACGCACTAGCCCGATTTTTATACGTCCACACCGCCCGGAACGGGTGCACGCCGACGGGCATGCGTGATTCGTACCACTTTTCCAGGGCTGCCGCGCGTTTTACCCGGCCAGAGAAGGCGTGCCGCAGGATGACGCCTGAGCGCGCGACGAGCCATTCGGCAAGACAGGATAGGACCCGGACTGTGGAATGGAATCGTGTCAGTTCTATGGGTAGGAAGAATTAGTCAAGAGGAGCCAGGCGTACCATGCCAGACAAGCGGCCACGACCCGGCATTGAGTAGCAGCAGCAGTACTGCGAGGAGCTTGCCCGCTGTTGGCGCGAGCCGGAGGATCTGCGTGATTACGGTGAGCATCGTCGTGCGCGTTGGGAATGCGACGGGAGGCAAGCGAGCAAGCCCCGTGGAAGCCATCTCTTTTAAGCCGATGAGCTGTACGCGTCGTCGTCGGTCGGTTGGGGTGCGGCTCCGGCTATGGCGAACGCCGGTACCGGTTCCTTGGGGCGGCTGTTTGCGCGTGCTTGTGATCCCGCCCCTCGGCTTCGCTCGGCATGTTCACTTCCCGCCAGCTCCACGCGAAAGGAGTAGGTGAATACAAAGGGAAGGCTGAGTCATTGTTGCATGCCGAATAAACGGGCACTGGCTTCAATTTTCGCCAATTCTCCGCGGTGCCTTGATCTAGCCAAGCTAAACTTGCTGATTTCCCTAGTCACGGCAGGGCTCCCAAATTGGGATGTCGTGGCAGTCTGGCGCTGAGATTATGATTTCCCCACAGTTTGAACCTCTTTCCATCATTATCATTACTCACTGGGCCGGGGTGTTAGTAAGAGACATTGATAATAAGTCTGTGTTTCCATGTGAAACCCCGTGGCGGGTGTTCCGGCGGCGGCTTGGCACTGAGCTACCACCGTGTTCGTCTAACCCCAAAAAATCACCACTATAAGTTATAACCATTGACAACGTAATCCCGCGGTCCACCCTACGTTTCCTGCATCCCCGCAGCTCATTTCGGAACGCTCGGTACGTCCGACCGTCTTAAGCAACCCAAATAATGAAAGAAAGAGCCCGGAAAAGGAGTCAGACACCGGGAGTAGAACCCCGGACTGCTGCGAAAAAGTCTCGATCTCTCGTTCATTGAAGGACCGGGGCCGTGTGCCGTACAACATGTTAACACCGTGTCTGATGATTTCACCTTCTACTCAGCCCACCATACTAGCATAAATGCAGCTAACAGCAGCCCTAGGAAAATTATGAGCGGATGCATCGAACATAAACCTAGCCAGTACAATTGCAATTCTCGGCCTGGATGCATCGGGAAGGTTCCTTACTTCTGCCTGCGCTAGGGAGAGCCTGAGATGTGCAGGCCTTGGGTCTGCAGCGGGATAAAAAGGACTTTGGAGCGGGCGATTCGAACACGGAGAGTCGAACCCCGGACTGCCTCATATTTGGTTTTTGCCAAATTCCCAACTTTGAAGGCGGTGCTCCGTACACCATGTCCGATTCTTCCGCCTTCTACTCGATGTCTTAACGCAGCGAATATCGAGGGCGAGAGAAACATTCCACTTGAATGCGCGAGTCGCACCTCTCTAAAAATTCTAGGTGAATCTGAGGGGAGGCGGAGGACTTCATCTCATTCGGGCTGCATGTGAGTAAGTCCGGCTTGGATCAGAATGCGTGGCAGTATACCAGGTCCAGGCCGTGTAAGCCCAAAAAAGCCATCACCTATCCAAGTTATTCAGACGCAGGGAGTCGAACCCCGGACTGCCTCATAAATGGCTGCGTAAGCATTTAATTTCTGAGGCCGTGTTCCGTATACCATGTCTGACTGAGGACTCTTGAGTTGAAGCCCGTCATCCTGCCAGCCAAATTGGGTCTCGCTGCGAGTTTCTATGGGCTGGGGATTGTGAACACAGGTGGGAGGGAAATTCGGACTCATAGAATACATAGGCTGCAATTTACTGTGAACCGTAAGCCCCGAGTGCCAGTAGAGGCATAAAAAAACGTTGACGACCCCACGTCCATTCAGACACGCGGAGTCGAACCCCGAACTGCCAAGTCTACAACTTCGGAGGCGGTGTACCATACACCATATCTGACTGAAAACTCTTCGTTTGAATCCGCTTCATACCACCATCTAAATCAGGTCTGAACATCACATAATTGTCAATGAAGTTTGGGGTGGAGGAAAAATGGGAATCGGGGCATGAAATTAGCCAGCTTGTCAGTCAGGTGGATACTGGGCGACCGTCCTCGGATGACGAAAAAATGCATGGACAGCCTTGAGTTCAGACACAGGGGGTCGAGCCCCGGACTGTCTCACGCACCTCATGAGTGGAGCATTCGAGACTGTGTTCCGTACACCATGTCTGACTGAGAACCCATGATTTGAAGTTCTCGATTCCAGCATCTAAAAGTCGGGTCCCACGGTCAATTTTGTCGGGTTCGGGAATTGGAAATGCTGGAGGGATGGAAAGTCGAATGCGGAGCATGGATTCACCTGTATTTTGAGGCCAGCAAACGGCATAAAAAATACCAACGCAAGCGTTCACTTCAGACACGGGGAGTCGAACACCGGATTGCCTCGTAAGCCCAAGCACATTTTACATATGGATGTCTGACTGAAAACTCCTCCGTTAGAAGCTCTTTATCCGATATCATCTAAATGAAGTCCTATCGTCAGTGTCTGTAAGTTGAAATATACTGGGAGACTCGGAGCACCGGCAGACAGTAAAGCTCGCTGAGTGTTTGGTTCAGACACGGGGAGTCGAACCTCGGAATGCCTCGGCACAATCGACCCGCACTTACACGGCGAGGCTGTGTTCCGTTACGATAAGACATGGAACGAGTCCACTCGTGGGTAACTCGGATCCGTGCCCACGAGTACCCACATTCACAAAGGGTGAACTCAGATCCGTGTTGATTTGGCCAGCGGGCCAAACAGGTACTTGCGGGTTTTGAAACCAGATGTTCTACCTGAAATATAGTTCTGTAATAGTGTTCAACTTAGTGTCTGATCACTGAGCAGTCCTTTGAAGACATTTTGAAGCTCTGAATGCTGCTGAAAAAAACTCAAATACCTGCGGGTTTGGAAAAAAAAAATGACAACAACCCAACCCCGGATACGACCCGCGAGTCGGGTTTCTCGCGAGTGTTCCCACGGGTCCACCCACAGTTACTCGCAGGTGACCCGGACTCATTCCATGCCTTAGTTCTGTACACCATATCTGACTGAAAACCTTCCTTTTGAGGCTCTTTATCCCAGTGTCTCACACCAGGACCCAGAACACCACCACCACCAGTGTTTGTCAGACCGCTCCATCGATCGTCCCTTGCTGTCGTATCGTGCCCCAATGTGTCGTTTGTTCTGGAACTTGCCTTGGCTCTCCATTATGCCCTAATACATGTTTAATATGCCCGCCCTAACTATAGTTCCTGTTTCGCTGATTTAAGTTGAGTCACTCGCATTGAGAATTAACAAACTTCGCTATCTGCTTTCACTCAGATATATTCCAAAAACATTGTCCACAACATCAGTAATCTATTACTGACAAGGGCTAAATCCTAACAGTGCCAAAACATATAAATCCACATCCCAGGCTGTGGATCCTTCCCCTTTCCCATCATCACTGATGACATTGGTAATCTATTACTGACTTACACCTCCAAAATGCTAAACCCTAACAGTGCCAGAACATATAAAATCCATATCCCAGGCTGTGTATCCTTCCCCTTTCCCATCCTCAGGATGCCCCACAAACCTACCATTATCGATATCCACCTTGACAGCATAGCAGCCTGCTTGAATGCCATTCTCCCGGTCCTGAATGAGCTCCACGATAGTTTTGAAACTCCTTTCATTCAGGCTATTTCAAACACAACCCTCAATCTAATTTCTGCAGTGCAGGTAATAGGGAAGAGTACCTCATACCCCCACACTGACTGAGCCTTCCAGAATGTGAAAAACAACAAGGATGATTGTGTACAGCTTGTGCAAAACATCCATGGAATTCTGTTTGCTATTGTCAAGCTTTGTATGCAATCTGGGCCTCAAGGGTCCCTTCCGCCTTCAACTGTAGATCATATTGGGAAGTTCACAAAGTGGGTTTCCCCAATTCCTAGGATGGTTTGAGATTCAGCAAGGATTAGCACTCTGCACAGGATACATACATTTGTAGAAGGGCAGCAAGAGAAGACCAGGTTCAAACTCTTCCTTCGGCAAAGTGAGATGAGGATGCTCCTCAAAGATTGTCGCGCCGGATTACAGCAGGCTCAGCAGGTGTTCAAAGTATGTCTTATATTGATGTCCCATTGAGCTCATATGAATTCCAGGCGAAATTAGATTAAGACCGGGGCCACAATGTTGGCAGATGCACTCAAAATCCAAGAAAAGACAGAGAAGCTACATGAGGAACTCCTCGGCTTGATTTCGAACATGACTGAGGGAAGTTCAGACAGGTCATCCTCTGTATGTCAATGACCTATGCCTGTTCCAAGAGCTCATTATTTCTGAATCAGATATACCACAGTATAATTGGCTCACAAAATAGGTACTGGAATTCCTCGCAGATCCGACATGCTAGCTGATTGTCTGTGCAAGCTCAATTTCTTTTGGGTTGCTGCCGGCTAAACCAAAGATTTTCCATGGGCATGAATCAGAAATCCATCAAATTGTTCAAACTTTCAACCATAAAGAAGCACCCAGGGTAGCAATTCTTGGGACTGGTGGAATCGGCAAAACGAGCCTTGCCAAAGCTGCACTCCATCATCCAGACATCAGTGCAAAGTATGAAAGCAGGTTGTTTGTGGCCTGTAATTCAGCTACCACCAGCATTGAAATGGCAGGCTTGGTTGGATCCAATATAGGATTGAAGCCAGGGAGGGACCTTACCAAACCTGTGGTTCAACATTTTGCCCGAGGACCACCATCTCTGTTGGTCTTGGATAATCTGGAAACACCATGGGAGAACATCGAGTCTCGTGGTGGGGTTGAAGAGTTTTTGTCCCTCCTTACCGATGTGGAACATCTTGCACTGATAGTAAGCATATCCCAATATTGTGATTCAGTTGTAATGTTGACAACTTGACCAGATAACAATGCGGGGTGCAGAGCGTCCAGCCAAGGTTCGCTGGACCCACCCATTACTGCCAGCTTTGAGGCCCCTATCCAATGATGCAGCTCTGCAAACCTTCATTGACATCACAGACAATGCCCATGATAGCCATGAAATCACTCAACTTCTTGAGATTGCAGATAACCTGCCTTTGGCAGTGGATCTTCTGGCTCATTTAGTTGACTATGAAGGTGGCTCCAGTGTCCTGGCTCGCTGGAAGACAGAGAAGACATACATGCTTTCTGAAGGCCATGACAAAAGTTCAAACTTGAATTCATCTATTGCCATTTCACTTTCCAGTCCACGAATGACCTCTGGAGCCAAAGGACTATTAAGTCTTCTCTCAATCCTTCCAGATGGGCTTTCAAATTTAGAGCTCATCCACAGTAACCTCCCCATCCCTGATATCCTCACATGCAAAGCTGTGTTACTTCAAACCTCTCTGGCATACAGAGATAACACACGACTTAAGGTGCTGGTTCCTATCCGGGGGCACATGCAGCATGTACATCCACCGTCACCCTCCCTAGTCCGACCTCTTCGAAAGCACTTTCATTCGCTCCTTGATTGGTACCGGAACCATTTCGGAGTGCAGCTAAATGGGATAGCTGATCAAATAAATTCTAATCTTCATAACATCCATGACATTCTACTACTAAGTCTCCATCTGGACAACCCCGAACTCGTGAAAAATATTTATTGCATCCTGTCTTTCAATTCTTTTCGGCGGCTTGCTGGACATGGTCGGTCTGTATTGATGAATCAACTCCCACGGCTCTTGCCTCAATTGGCTGATCCTAGGCTGGACACCAATTTTACCATTGAAGTACTCCTGACAGCAGGTCATTACCCTGTTTCCGATCCAGACATCCTCATAGACCGAGCTGTCCATCACTTGACCAATTTAAATGATGCATCGCTTGCTTGTGAGTTTTGGATATTGATTTCTTCATAGTGATCCTGATGACAATCTGTTGGAAGCTCGATTCTATGATGTTGCTGGAGGGTATTATCACGACCGGAGAGATGACGTAGCTATGAGTTTGCAATTTTTTGACAAAGCCCTTATATTGGCCAGAGACTGTGCAAATGTCGACCAGCAGGCTCGCATATTGAATAGTATAGCTCGAACACAGCGTGCTATTGGTGATTATTCAGGGGCCGAAAAACATGCCCGTGAAGCACAAAAGAGGTCACAGATCTGCGGAAACATATATCACGAAGCTCTCGCGCTGACTCATCAAGCCGCCTGCCATTCGGGTCTGGGCAACAATAAAGCTACAATTGCATTATGTCAGGAAGCAAGACAGCTTTTGCACTTGTGTGGGATGCAACATGGGGGACTGTACCATAGCATGATGGCCACTGAAGCCACTGCTTATTTTCACAAGTCAGAGTACATCAATGCTCACAGCATGTTCACGAGGATTGTGAAGAGCACTGCAGCTAACAAAGATCCCTGGAATTTTGCTTCTGGCCTCATTAAGATTGCCGAGATTGATTTGGTGACTGCAAAGCCTGAAGCCGATGTCTATTGCAACATCGAAAAGGCGCAGGAAATATTCATTGCTATGCGGGTCTCTTCCGGCATCGATTACTGTCGAATGGTGTTGGCAGATCTAAAGCTCAGAGAGGAGAACATTGCTGATGCGAAAATCCTGTTCCAGCAGGGTCTGAATTCCCAGTGGGAAAGAATGCCGAGGCTGTGAATTACGCTCTGGAACGGCTGGCGGATGTTATCTGCTGGACCCCTGATGAAATGAAGTGGTCTTCGAGGTGGACTGTGGTATATCTGGCTCAAGCAACAAAGTCACAGCAGAAGGTTGACCTGTATAAGGCACTTCAGTTTATCGGAGATCGGTTCATGTTGCAGGGAGAGACAGACACGGCACACAGCCTTTTCGAAGTTGCATTGGCGGAGTTTACACAGCTCGAGATATTCATCGGAGGCGAGCAGCCTGCATGCTGCACCTTGGAGCTATTGCCAAGGAGAGAGGACTTCTGTTCAAGGCCATTGGCCTGTGGCAGGATGCTCGCCCGTTGTTTGAACGGTGTTCACAAGCAAACGAGGTTGCCAACATTGATACCAGACTTGCTGCTGTGGGCGCGCGTATCCTGAAGCAGCACGAGGAATTATTGCAATATCACAGCAGTCTCGATGCACCCACAACATCGCTGGACACTGGAACTGATCAATAGAATGTCAAAATGGTGAAGGATATGGACCCTTCATTGAACCGAGATATGCCGCTCTAGCTTCTCGTCCATAGTTCATCGTAGTACATCGGTCTCTATTTTGTCAGGTAGTAGGGTACTGCATTGGAACTGCATATTTACCCGTGTCAGAATTTTATTTATTTCCCATGAGAAAGAACGTGAACATTGCATTGAATTTCAAGGCCCGATCCGACTTGACTGAAGAGATGTTGGTGTTAACCTATAGGGCTGCCACCCGTTGCCGCGACGGCAACGGCCGTCGATTCGACGGGTGAGCAACGGGCACGGCCCGTTGGGTCAACGGCCCGTCGAGCACAATTCAAGATCTCTGACGGAACGGCACGGTCAACGGCACGGCCGTTGACGGTAACACGGCAAATGACGGCACAAAATAAATAATTTGGAGCTACACACGATGGTTAAACTGCCACAGTACCGATTTAGGAGCGTTTCCGAGCCAAATGGCGCGTCGAAGCGGGTCCAGTGCGCGCACTGCTCACGGACGTCGACCAAGCAAAGTGATGGCACTATTGATCGCCGACGGCAATAAGAATATTCAACATGGGCTCCCCGCGAATAATTCGGGAAACATTGCTGTGCGGAAACATACAACAATCGGTGAAGGAACTTGAAATGGCCTTTGCGATGGGTTGACAGTCGAAGATTTACCTAATCCCCAACTTTTGCGAGTCCGTGTCTATGGGAGACGAAAAATGTGCAGGTAGGGTATTTAACAGTTGGCCGACCTACAGTAAATTCAGAGGGGGCTCAAACTCTGGCAACAATACCGGGGAGCACGATAATTTTCTTGCACCTGTCGATAGCCGTGGACACGGCCGCGACGGCCGTTTTTCGACGGTTGAAAACGGGTCATACCCGTGCCGTGACCGTGCCGTTGAGCGCCATGAAAAATGGCTGACGGGACGGCACGGGCACCCGTTGAACGGGTGCCGTCGAGCCGTGGCGACGGCAACGGGCGGCAGCCCTATTAACCTAGCATAGCCGAGCTAAGGATGCTTCATTGAGTGCGTACACCACGACACTTGTAAAGCCAAGTACAATATCCGAATAATACTCATCAGATGTGCTCACACAATATTGAGTCCGTTTAATTGATGCGCAGCAGCTCTGTCTCTCCCGTCCGGACATTGCACATCCAGGCCCCAGTGACACGTACATGTGCTCTATACCTTTTACTTGCTCCACTAGCGCCAGAAGGAAAAGCTAGAGTGCAGCTGCACGCTAGACCTCAAAACCTCTAACACTAACACTATCTGAAGGCCGCCATAGTTCGGACACCGGGAGTCGAACCCCGATCAGCCTCATCTAGATTCAACCGGGGGTGTTCCGTACACCATATTCGAATATTACCCACTTAAGTCGCTCACACAACAAAGAGCACTTTGTGCGGTCGGCCGAGTCCTCCCTCCAGCGCAGAAAAAATTGATCCGCCCGTACATTTCTGCATTTGGTAAACTGATCAAACGAAATTCGAATTGCTGATATGCTGTTCCCCGAACATCCGTGGCAAAAAAAGCAACAACTCAGAGACCACTTCGGACATAAGGAGTCGACCCCCGGCCTATCTCGTGAAGTTTGCTTAGCAAGTTGGTTTCGCACACGCAACAGAGTGCTGTCCTCATATCAATATGATTACTTGGAGCCAGGCTCCCAGTGACGCGTGTCGTGCGCACGCGCTGGGAATTTGAGACTGCATAGTGAGCCGGGACAAGTCAGAATGCGGCGTGTTGAATATCATGTAAGGCGTCCAAAAAAACATCGACTAAACCACCTCGGACACGGGGAGTCGTCCCCGGACTACCTCGTGAATTGGTTTCGTCACCCGGAATACAGAACAAGCGGACACGTCCGAATACCACCCTCCACACTTGCTCACAGAATGCAGAGTGAGTTCGCGAGCGCAAGAGAGCCCGAAGTAAGTTGACTTCCAGTGCCGATCGACTAGTATGCAGAAAACAGCAACGTTGGTTCCCGAAATACTTGACCTCAGGTACGACGATCAGAGTTCAGTTCAAGATTCTGTAATGCCAAAAAGAGGGGGTATGTTCGACACAGTTCGGACACGGAGGAGGAGGAGGAGGATGTATTACTGCGGTGGTCCCATTGAGGAACAAGCGGTACCGTACCTACTTACACAAAGCCTAAAATGTATACTACGGTCGACTACCCCTCGACTCGGTTTGACAGAGATCCACAGAAATCTTCTCACAAGCATCGGCCTGCATCGGCAGTAGGAGGGAAGGGTGAAAGGGTATAATGCTGGCAATCAAACCGGGATACTAGAACCTGTCAAATAATCAAGACCTCGCCGACTCGTTCTTCAGAGGACGACACCCCCTGCGGAATCGCAGCGCGATCCTGACCATATAGTTTCTATGGCCTTACGCGAAGAACTCAGGCCGGGGCGGTTGATTTGGTCAAAGTGATCAAAAACAGCTCAAAATGGAAAAAATAATATTGGCCGCGCCCCTTAAGTTCCGCAGCTGGCTGTAAGTACTCGCGGCTCGCCAAATAGGATTTGAAACAACATGAGAGCAAGGTAAGTATCCCGAAGCCGCTAATAGTTGCAACCGACACTTGTGTACAAAACATCAAGCCGACAGTTGCTAACAGCTGTAACACTCCGCTCGGGACCGATCCCAGGCAACCAGCGGAGCAATGAAGCCGACGAAAGGATAGGAAAGGATCATGATTGATCTGCATTGTCAGAACCAATCGGATGGCCGGATGAAGCACCGCATCTACGACTGTACCGTTCGCTCCGGTGGCAGCCAAGGCTACGCAGTGTAAATTGCGCGAATGCTGCAATGGTGAGATGTGAGCGAACAAATCAATTCCGTAAAGCGTGAGGAAAAACACCCTCAGGTTGGGATAATTATATTTAGCAACCCCCCGTGCCAGCAGTACGGGGTTGCCAAATAGAAAGCTCCTATTTGGTAAGCCCAGATCTTCTCAAAATTTTCTCCCAATTTTTCCAGCCTTTAGTGGGGTTTTCGCAACTTTGATCTGCGGAAGTCGTGAAATCATCAAATTTGTGGCAAGCACCGTCGGAAACTTGCTCCCAGAAAATTACAGGAGCGCTCTTGTGTACCCCACTGCCTGATGTATTTTTTTTTTCACGATGATTGGTGCATTATCCATATCCACGGGACAGAATCACCCCGAACAAGTTGTGCGCCATCCCGCCGCACCCGCCATCAGCCGCCATCAGATACTGGCTTATAAATCATAGGCATCTTACATGGCCCTGGTGCTATGTCCTGGGAAATATTTGAAAAAAGTTTTTTTCAAATATTCGGCCGTAGGCTGGATGACACGGTACTGGGGAATCGCTTTTTGCGAAGGCATCTTCGACCCGTTGGAACTGTGCATACGCTTGGGAAAATCCCATCAGTCAATGGTTTTGTGTTCGAGTCATGCCAGTGCTTTTCTTTTTCTTTTTCATCTTCTTCACCTCGGAATCTTCCTCGCCCTTGATAGGCCAAACTTAATAGGCGACTCTCGGTTTTTAAATGCCTGGTTGAATTTTCCTGGAAATTCTGTAAGCACCCCTCAAGCGTTAGAACATTGCCTGTTTTGATATTGAAAGCTCATACGACGCAGGGAGAACCTGAAAAAATATATTTCATTCATGGTGCTGCACTAAAATACAAAGAGGTGTGCTACAAAACCTAACGAGATCTACACCGTGAACCACAGCGCGAAAATAAATAATTCATGAGTAAGATATGCATGCAGGCAAAGCGATGATGATGAATGTATGTATGATATATGTGATAATGATTCTATCCCAACGAGGATTCCCAGACGAGCGCGTACAGAACAAGTGACAGAGGTACACAAATTTAAAAGTCCCCGAGGTCGATGTTTTCGCGGGAGAGGGCGACAGTCCCTTCTTCGGCAGTGGCGGGTCCGGCATCCCTGTCTGCCTGAACGAGCAGTGCACCACCTCGCCTTGCGGTTCCGCTTGTTCACGCGCGCGAGGCGGTCCTCGGGCGCTTCCGCCGCGGGCGCGCCTTGGGCAGCGTCGCGAGCTGCGCGTCGGTCGCACCCGCCTCGTCGTAGTCATGCCGCCGCTGCGCGATGAGGCGCGAGCGTTCAGTGGCGGTGCCCTGCCCCGCGAGCTGCCGCTTGCGCGCGAGCACGTCGCTGATGTCCATCTGCGTTAGTGGAAGCGGACGATGAAGTGTGAAGGGGTCAAATCCGGTCCACGGAGAGCTTGTACAGCTTTGCGGCAGGGGCGACACCTGCCTGCGCAGGGGGGGGGGGGGGGGGGCGACATCGAATGCTTCGCGAGCACGTCAGCATGATTGTTTGGAGGTGTTCGCTCGTCAAGGGCATGGGCATGTCGACCGCCGGTTCCGTGGCGGCAGACTTGAGCTTGCCGAAGAGGCGCTCGTCCTCTTGGTCGACCTTGCTGAACTGGCCGTCCTCCGAGTCCGAGTCGGAAATTTCCATGTCCATGGGTGAGGATGAGCGCTGCTTCGGGGAGTTGACGCACGTCTGCGGACAGGTGAGATCAGGAAAATGAAGACGACGTGGTACTGACTCGCTGCTTCTCATCCTTTGCTTTCCGCTTGGCCTTGAAGGCGTTGAGAGTCTTGTCCTTTGTCTTGTCTCTGCCCGTGGCGTGCGCAGGGCCTGGATGACGTTGGTAAGAATATATACGTCCTGACGAGATGAACAGACACCCACGCTTCAGCGAGTCATTCTAGACGGCTGCGCCTGCGAGCTGCTGTGCGCGCAGCTTGTGGTACCATATCCGTGAACGCACTGTCGACAGATTTGAGCAGGAAAGTGGGGCGCTAGAGTCCCGAGATTCGAGGTCAATCGTACCTTCTTGTGACTGTAGATGTGGTTGTAGGACATTCTAGAGCTGTTCGGTGGCTACGCTGGCTCTAATTTCGGGTTTACGGTGTCAAAATCAAGGCAGGGATGAAGGAGGAGGAAAGATGAGTTGGCGCCCGTCATGCCTGATTTGGACATGAGCCATGTCCAAATCGGGCGATTATGTATCCCAGGGCACTGCACTTGGGCCTCTTACATGATTCTATTTGACAACGCCAAGCTGGCAACCCCCGTGCTGGCACGGGGGTTGCCAAATAGAATTATCCGTCTGGCGCCAAAAAATGACAAAGAACGAGCTAAAAATAAAATTTTCGGGCTTGTAACCGACCCTCCGTCCATCTCAAGTCTTTGCGCGTGTCGAGAGGCTACGGTCCAGGGGCTAACGCTGTACAAGTTCGTGCTATCCCCGGCCCAGCTAGGCTCCCAGTCGAATCCCAGTCGGGACGCCGTCGCGCTAAATCGTCTTTAGTCGCGGAGAAACCTGCTATCTCCTTGGATATCGAGGCTGCAATAAGCGCCTGTCCTGCAGCGTGCGGAGCCGTGACTAAATGGCGGAGGTAAAGAATATAAAGTTCGTACCGTGCCCATCCTTAGCTAATTCATCATGTCTCATTTCTCCCCCGATATGGTGGCCGTGGATCGCTCTGCCTTCCTGAAAGATTCTCACCGGAGGGACGACAGCAAGATCTTTGATGTTGGAGACACTCTTATCGATTTCAAATCGGCGCGGGAGGGTATTGATGATTCTGTTCTTCTTTCCTTCACCTGCTAATCCTCAATTTCTGCAGCGCGTAAGGGCTCTCGCTCTCAGTCGTCCAAGGCTCTGCGCTTCTTCTCATTCGTTTTGCATGGCGTGCTGGCTGCCATCCACATCGCTCTCGTCGTGGTCTGGTCGAGGAGCATAGAGCATCGGCTCGTCTTCTCCCTGGATCAGCAGAGGAACGCGTCACTCCTGATCACCGTAATCACGACGACCTTCGGAACTGTGTGTTCTCATTCTATTCGGTGGGATTACCGTGATAATGAATTATTCCCCAGCTTTATACGACGTTACTCGTGTTCGTGACCCAGACACTGTCAACAAGGAGAAGCCTGCGGATGAATCAAACATTGACAGCGACCCACGATACCGCCGCTGCTTGGGGAGGCATTGGGTCCGCTTTTATTCACGTCTGGCATCAGACGGTGGTCCGCGCGTCGCTATTCGGTGTCCTCTCCACCTTGATGTACTTGGGAGCAATTTTGGTCCTGCATATCACTACCCCGGCCCTGTTCTCGGTGCAAACATTCACCATCCCTCACGATATCCCGGTCGGAACACGGAGTAATATTCCCGTCTATAACTGGTCTATTGCGGCAAATAGCACGGTTGTTCCAGTGTTGACTGACATGTAAGTGCTTGGTATTCGGGATGAATAAGACTAAAACTGGCGCACAGGGACAACATCCTCACCAGCTACTTGCCCGGATCCCTGTCCTTCCTCCCGTCCACTCTCGGGGATACGATGTCGCCAGGCTTGTATGAAGGAACGTTGTACGATCTGCTGAACAGTAACGAGGGGATAGGGGATGGTCATGTCAACGCCACGGGGTTCAATATCACCTGTGGCTACCCCGCACAGGAGTGACTCGCTGGGATTGATTCCGGCATGGCATCTTCGTCGTGGCATGTGTCCGGCGGAGGGAGCCTATACAGCCTACCAGCGACCCGTATGATCTCTTACTCTTCCGATAATGGCAGTCCTAATATTCTGATAGAGCCTGGGGTGATTAGTGCTCTGAAAAACAAAGATGGTTTCGTCTATCCTCTGACACTCTACAGCACAATCCAAATTGTCGATTCCAGCGACAATCATCCGCCCTTGCTTGACATATCCCCAGCCATGAACGGTTCTGTCTCTTACATTCAAGTTCTGCAGTGCGTCCAAACCCTCGTCACCCAAACGGCAGTCGTGGATGCGCAGACTGGACATATACGCGGTGTGGAACCGGACATCAAGAAAACGCAGTCCACCTGGTCGCCATACGCTGGGCCCGTCGACACTCCTGGCGCCTGGCTAGATCGTGACCCACGCAACACAACAAGTGGGAACTTGTTCCTGGACCTCGTTCGTGAGTCGACTCAAACCGCATACCGTACCTGATTGGCGGGTTGCAGTGGTATCTGTGGTATTGCAATATGCCGGTAACCACTTTTGACATAATTTCCTCCATTGGAGATACTGTACCAATCTGTATGACTGAAACCGGTTTTTGAGCGTTACTGAAACGACCGGGTTGAAACGAGAAACGGTCCTACCGTTACGCGTTACACTTGAAACGAAAGGATTTTTTTGACCCGTTTTTTTGGTGGATTTGGGCCTTTGGGGGAGATTTTGCCCAATGTAACGCAAAATTTGCTGAAACGGAGCCCGCGTTACGCGTTACACGGACCAAATTTTGAAACGAAACGAGGGCAGCGTTACGCGTTACGTTTCAGTCATACAGATTGGTACAGTATGGTGAACGCTCCGACGACCGCTGCCGACATGTGGGTCGCATTTATCCTTACGTCAAACATAATTGACACAATCGCTTAGGTATCTGGTCGAGACGCTGAACCTGCACCCAGACAAATCGACTGATGACCCCAACCGCACTGTGACACTCCACGAGGTCGAGAACGCCCTGTCAACTCTTGTTGCCTCCATGTTCTGGACCCGTAAGGTCGCATAATCAATGAATTTCGGTGAACTTATATTTCGCTAGTGGGTAACGTTCCCCCGACACTCGGACACATCGATTGGCCCGAGGATTCATTCAGCACGCACGTCCCCTACTCACTGACGAATGGACGTCTCCTGTTCTGTTCCAAGGAAGTGGCACGGTCACCGAAGTGTCTACGCAAGGACGCTTGAATGTACGTAATCGGTTTGAAGTATATAGTTCGTGAACTCACGATGCGCATAGGCAAGCATAATCGCGGTAACAAATGAGCCCCAGTCGCCCGGCACATGCTGACTCGATGCATTTCAGATCGCGGTTGGCCTTGCAGCATCGATTGCACTCTTTTTACTTTCCTTGCCATCTGTGATTTTCCGCACAGACTCAGTCGGAACTCGGGAGAATCCTGCCGCAGGTGGAGAACCCGACGACCGACAACTTGCGTGAGACCGGGATGATCCGGACCAGATTGCTCGATTCGCGCTCTCCAGTGTCCGCAGCCCCGTGGAAAGAATTGCCTGCGAAGGACCAGAGCAGCGGACTATTCCAGACGAGAGATAATGCTGAGGATGCTCTGCTCAATCCGGGGACGACGCTGTTCCGACCGTCACGGGAAGGTATGAGCTCGGGTGGTCCATCTTGCAAGTGCTCTAATTGCATGCAGTCCAGAACAAGTCGAGATTTCATTCCTCAAAGGCTCTGCGATCGGTCTCCTTATTCATGCATTCAACGCTGATCGCCATCCATTTGATTCTTGCCGCCCTATGGTCGAAAGGCATCGAGCATCGTCTCATTTTCTCGCTGGCTCATCAAAGCACCGTAGCACTCCTGATAACTGCAATTACGACGGCCTTCGGAACAGTTTGTGCTCCATTCCTCGATCGCATTGTTATATCGCTGACAAAGATGCCAGCTATATTCAGCGCTGCTGGTTCTCGTGACGCAGACCCTGTACACGAGACGGAGCATCCGGATGGATTCAACACTGACCGCAATACATGATACCGCTGCTGCGTGGAATGGCATCGGGTCTGCAGTCCTTCATCTCTGGCATCAGATGACAGTCCGTGCATCGGTTCTTGGGGTCTGCTCTGCCTTGCTGTATCTCGGGAACATCCTAGTCCTTCACGTGACCACCCCTGCCTTATTCTCGTTAGAAACATTCAGATCCTCTCGCGATATCGGCGTTGGGACGAACAGTCTTCCCGTCTACAATTGGTCCGCAGACGTTTCGAGTGATATGTGCGTCATTGAGCGTTCGACGACCTACGACACTGACGTCCATCTGCCTGCCAGGGCCCACATCACCCAATACCTGAAAGGTTCACTGTTATCTCTTCCGTCGATTCTCTCGCCGAATAGCACATCCCTGGGGTTACACGAAGGAACATTGTATGATACTCTTGAACCTAATTCGGGAACAGGCAATGTGAGCGTGAATGCCACAGGATTCAACATTACCTGTGGCTACCTCACGCAGATGGATGCAGAATTTTCTGCTGTCCCGCCCTGGCTGTTCTGGAACGTGACGTTGGATGGTGATAATCTCTATCAATTACCGGCCACTCGTACGATTATTACTCATTGTCTCCGAACTGGATCTTGACATCACGACAGAACCTGGGATAATCGCTCCCCTAGTGCCTGTCGGCGCGAGCGGCAGTGTTTATCCTCTCACGCTATATAGCACCATACCAATTACCGATTCCAGCAACAATCATCCGGCCATGTTAGATATCCATCCTCCTCTGAATTCCTCCGTCTCTTTCAGCCAAATTTTACGTTGCACTCAAACATTAGTCCCTCAGACCGCTGTCGTCGATGCGCAAACCGGACAGCTAATGAGGGCAGATCCCACCATTCGAAAAACCTCTTCCACCTGGTCACCAGCCACTACTGCCGCGAACGCGAATTATGCTGACCCATCTAGTGCTCCAAGTGGAAACTTGTTTATCGACCTTGTTCGTTCCTAGATCTCCGTTTTTTTAAAACACGAATTGAACCTCTGTATTTTGCAGTGGGCATTTTGGTACCGCAACATTCCCATGTCGACTTTCTCCAGCTCCTTGGACAGCCTAGATCCTCTGGTTAGCCAAGAGAGGAAGGCCTCGCTGGCTGACCTGTACGTGAATTCACAACGTCCGTCGCTCCAATATCTAACTAATGTCATCCGCAGTTATCTGGTCCAGAAGTTGAATCTCCACTCTTTAAATGCGACATATGGCCCTAGTCCAAATTTGACTGCCCCACTCCATGAGGTCGAAAACGTTTTGTCAAGTCTTGTCGCCTCTATGTTTTGGACCTGTAAGCGCGGATCACTATTAAACAACGAACATTCTCCAACGTCCTGCAGTGGCTAATGTCCCCCCAACGACCGGACCGGTCACCTGGGACACTCAGAATGGGATCAACTTCGCCACCCTTGGCGAAGTCGGGGCGCCACCCAGCCTTCTTCGCGGGAGTGCCACTGCAACCGAAATCATCACACAAGGGTGATTAGCTGTAAGTACATAGCCAGATTGAACCCACATCCTCTGGTCACTAACCGGCACGTATAGCTCAGCATAATAGCAGTACGCCATTAATCTCGTTCCTCGTCCTCGTTGACTTGATGCATATCAGATCGGGGTCGGCCTTTTCGCGTCCATCGCACTCTTCGCCCTCTCTCTGCCATCCCTAGCGTCCTACCCAGATGCACACGGCAAGGACATTGCTACCGACGGAACGGGAATCTTGTACGCGATATGGTTGTATCGGAACCGACCGGAGCTGCATACCGGGCTTGCCCAGGTGGAGGATCCGACCATTGACAACCTGCGCGAAGCAGGGATGGTTCAGACGAGTAGCTCGGTCGGAAGGGAAACCTACTGATGTGCTGCCAGTGCTGAAACCCCTTGCTTTCCCTGTGGGCGATCCGGAGGGAATATCTAGATTTTTTGATTCGTTCTGGCCCATCACTCTTGTCATCATGAGCAATCTCGTGCCTACGAATATGCCGCAGGACAGTCAACCACGCGCTCTCGCCACCCTGCGGGTTAAATCACGGATGATGTACGTATCTGTTCCCGGCTTTAGCTACGAGAATTAGCTCGCCGCAAGTTAAAAGCATCGGACATAGTGGACGCAACACCACCTCGTTTCGTTGTTAGAAGCATTTGTATGCAGTTCTCGAGGTACTCCGGGGTTCGACTCCCCATGTCTGAATACGCCGGCTGCAACCATTTTATAACGATGTCCGACGAAGACGAAGACGAAGGCCCACCACAGGCCATACGCGGGAGCCTCGTCTCCGCGACGGGTAGGGGGAGGGAGGCACGCAAAGCGAGCGCGCATAGCGCCCTCCTCCTCCTCCCATAGCACGGGCACCTGCGTCTGCGTCCGCGCGCCGCACGAGTGGTGGTCGTAGGAGTTCTGCGATGCAAAACATCTAAATATTCGGCGCCGCAATACAGCGCATCTGGGCATCCTACGATGCAATGCACCTACGGGACATACGCTGCGGCGCGGAGGAGAGAGCACGAAGGCACAGGAATGCGCGCGAGAGCTGCGAACGGTGCGCTGGGACAGGGATGCGCACCAGCTCCAGCTCAGCGCATGAGAACCGCGAACGGTGGGTGCGCTGAGCGGGACACACACAGCGCATAACGCGTACCGCATGACGCATACACAGCGCTGCGGCGGGCACGAAGGCACAGACGCACGCGCACATACCCATCGTCACCCCACCCGATCCGCGCAACGCAACGCAAGTACGCAGGGCGCATCTATGTCCCTCTCCGCATCGCAGATTCCTCGTCTCGAGCGTCCGCGGCGAGGCGAGGCCCATGCACGCACAAGCCCGCCAGAGCCAAAGCCAGATCTAACTGCTCGCCTCCCCGCCCCTCCACATAAAGAAAGAAAGGCAGAAAGAAAGCGCAGATTCAAAGCACAGAAAGAAAGGAAGGGAAGCTTCTGAAACCGCCAAAAAAAAAGCCAAAACGCCACCAAAAAGAAAACTCACTATAGAACACCGAGCCGTCGGCCTCGAGCTGCCTCGCCCCGCGCGCGAGGAGGGCTTTCGCCGCCTCATCCGGCTCCACGCCCTCTTTAGTTTCACCTCCATTTGCAGTACCGACCGAGGGCGTGCATCTGGGCGTGCCGAGCCCGGGAGTGAGGAGGAGCGGCGTCGCGGCGTCCGCAGCGTCTTGAGGGTAGCGACAAGCGGATTGGCGGGGTTTTCGCATTTTTAGCGGGCGATTTCGAGTTTTGAGAGGAGGCGGAGGCGGATGCGGGCTTGAGGAAGGGAGCGGAGAGGGAGAAGCAGATGGACAAGCACCCACCCGTCATCCCACGCGCCGATGGACGCGCACCTCGTAGCACGAGCATCGGGACCTCGCGGATGGTAGACTTCGGCTCCGGTTAGGACGAAGCCGGAACGCCGGTTCGTTGGGGCGGCTGTTTGCGCGCGCTTGGGATCCAGCCGCTCGGCATCGCTCGGCATGTTCCACGAGTGAACGTACGAGGGAACATCTATAAGCTATCATTGTTTGTTCAATGTGCGCGAGATCATATATTTACAGCTTCTGCGCCTTGAATTGGGGTAGCCAAGCTAAACTTGCTGATTTCCCCAAACTTTAAACTTATTCAAGCCATCATTAATCTCATTATGCACTGGGCCGCGCGGAGAGCGTTAGTAAAAGGCATTGATCCAACCCCCAAAAGATCGGTTTTGGAACGGTTGTACTGGGTATCAACTGGGACAAACATGAAAAAGAATTCAAAAAAGGAAGGAGGGAAGAGATAAGAGGGGAATTCAGGCAAAATTCAGAAAGAATGTTGTCGCAAACATTTGGTAGACACCCGAAGACTGCTGGAACCTTAAGCTGAAGACAGAGATAATATTAAATTTGTTTCAATTCGGACGGAAGCTCCTGCTACATTATTTTACATCTCATGGGCGGGAGTAATGTGAGGGATATCTGGACACAAAGAACTTCATTTGCATTGTTTTGTTCCTGCTCAGAATCAGCCGAACCAGTGGTGTCAAATCGTTCTCGCGCGCAACAAAATTTTGAAGAACTCACCAAATTTGACACGGGGTCATCCGAAAATTGCTGGACACCCAATTTAGGTTGTCCCAGGTTTCCGGAGCCAGAGAGCTCAAAGGCCCAGTTGTTCAGCTATTTTTAAGAGCCTTGAGGATTGAGTACAGGGCAATTTGCTGGTGGTGTATCAAGCTCCATTTTCTGATGATTTCTAAGGGCCTGACCCAGGGAGACAGAGACCAGGACCTCTGAGATTGTTACACAGTATAAAGATGATGTTTTGAGCAGCAGAGGGGAAGTACAAAGAGCAAGGTGACACTGACATGAGCGTAAGTCGAGGGCAGATAACTGTGACGTGACCGATTATCTGCCAGTCACGCAGTTATCTGCCATCGAGCGGTTGTCGAGGATAGATATGAGAATGAAGCATTCTGAAGAAGCAAATGTCTTCTATACATTCTCAAGGACTTCCGACATTATTTATAGCAATTTAGATAGCCAGGAGCGAATGCTACAGGTAAGTGTGGCAGATAACCGTACAGCCACTGGCAGTAAGGCTCCAACCATTTCGTTTCCGTTTGTGAAAGTCCACAAACCAAACGGAAACGGTGAAAAAATGTTTAAATACTGTTTAAACTGTTTATAAATGGTATGGTCGGGTAACATTCTTGCACCTCTGTGAATGTATTCATCGTAGTGCTTGGGGCCCCTTGATGGCTTCCAGAGTCTCATATCTATCTCCAACATCAATGCTGGGGGCTATTTAGGGCCTGAACATACGAGTTTAATTTCGCCGAGATGCCCGGGGGCGGTCAGTTCTGGAAATATCTCATCAATCGAGTATCCACGGTAAGAGTTGAACGTCTTGATGTTAGCTCAAGCGTTCAACCGTCTTGTTGTGCACCATAATTACAGCAGATGTTTGAAAAAATCGGTCGTCAGGTGGTTTATCTCCACAACCATTTAAACTGTTTGTTTACTATCCGTTTATCATTTACGCAGGTCCATAAAATAAATGGAAATAGAAACGGTTTTATCCGTTTAAAACGTTTGAAAATGGAAATGGTTGGAGCCTTAACTGGCAGATAATACCCAGCTGATCCAATCATAAACCAAAAGATCATCGCCTTGATAGCTCCGCGGTCCATCCTACTCTTACGCAGCTCGTCTCGGCAGCATGCGGTACACACGCTAGTATCAATCAATTAGCATAATAAAAAGAAATACACCCGTCAACTGCGGCATTCAGACACCTCAGCCACGAGGAGTCGAGCCCCGCACTGCCTCATGAAACTCTTCGCAAGGCATTGAATCCCTGAGACCATGTCCCGTACACCATATCTGACCGCAGTCCGTTGTTTAAACACTCTTTATCCTACCTGCTACCTTTCGCCCGACCGCATTTTCCCCGCCGTACAGTGCATAATTGCACTGGCTGATTCCCTATGGCTCGAGCTTTTGGACACGACTATCCAGCAGTATACGAGATGAACCGAGCATGAGTTAGCTCGCGTCACGTCCTATTTATTCAACCAGCTCGCCCGAAAAGAATGCAGAAGGAAAAAGGTGGCGCATAAAGGCCGAAGTAGACTCAGACACGGGGAGTCGAACCCCGGACTGCCTCGGGGTCACTATGACTCTACTTAACAAGCGAGGCGGTGTTCTGTACACCATGTCCGATGCTTTTACCTTCTCCCTAGCTCATTATCCCGCCAAGATTGAGCGCGAGATATACATGGAACTTGAATGCGCTTGTCGCACCTCTCTTAATTTCCTTTGTACGCTGAACCTCGAATATTCTCAGCATCAGCGCATCCCCATTACCGTCCTTGCGAGACCCAACCCTGCGTCCGACGTACGCCAGCCTCGTGTGCTTGCGACTATGCGGCCTATGCGCCGCACACGTCACTTCTTCCGTCTCGTGCGCACGCCATTTTTGCACTACTCAAGGTCTCCGGCCTCGTGGAGTATCCGGGACGAGTTTATCCACGCGCTTTGCGTGCGCCCGGGCTCCCCGACGCTGCGCCCAATGTTGCTTGCCCGAATGGACGGGCACGGATACGCGCTGCGCTCTGTGCAGTCGTTGGCGGAGGTGCACCTGATCGACGTCGATCTGCAACTGTTGATGCGCCTGCTGGACTGGGATCGTGCGGTCTGCATAGATGTGCGGGAAATCTGGTTGGGAGGTTGTGCGTATTCATTCGAGATTTCATTTATAATCCCGCTACGCATGCGTCTCCGTATTCCAACCCCTATCTCTGACACACATCTGTAGGTTAGGGGATAATAAGTATGATGGCTTCGATTTGTATCGCGAAACCACGACAATTTAGTGCCGCTGGTCTGTTTTGCCTCTTTCCACTTGTGGTGAATATCCCGAAAACATAGAGTAGCACACCACCGAAACCGCTCCACTCAATCATCTAACAGGATCGCAGCCTTTGGACGCTCTCGGGGTGTCATCCGCTGTGCCTTTTGTCTGATGGTCTTTTTCCACCATCCGTGTCAATGTGGATGCTAAACGAAATTATATCCCGCTCGCCAGCGTGAACGGCTCCGGGCCCGGTGGAACGAATGTTGGTAATAATATCTTTCCGCGATAGCTCAACTTTCCTGCCAGTCTGCCATTTGTTTGGCTACGATTGGCTAGTTGACGCGACGCGATGTGGTCACGTGCAGCCTGTTTTGATATCGAATTCTTTTGAAGTTGAGATAGTTACCCAGGTTGATTCACAGTTGTAGTCATTCCTCTCGGAAGATTTGGTCGAGGGATGGATACGTCCAACTGCTCAGCACTTACGTGTACTGGAAGTTTTTGGATTCGTTGACCTGGACATTTCCTCCTGGCTTTAATTGGCCTATATAGGCAGGCGCCTGCACCTATATTCAACTTCCAATGAATAGCAGGAAAGCCACGGCGCTTCTCCTTGCGCTTGTTTCCGAGCGCTGCTTTCCGAGATATGCGGGGCTCTGAAGTCATTCTGTGGACCGCGAATCATTCAGTGCTGCTCAAAGCACACCTGTGATCAATTTAATCTCCCTCGGAGCACACCCACGGTACTCATGAACGCTTTTCGGTGATCCATCGTGCTTCGCCATCGGTCGGCGGCTGTTGGGCGGGTGAGTTATGGTGAGCTATTCTCGGGCGGCGGGGATCCTGGTACTGCCCTGTATGTTGTTCCACAAGGCAGATAGCAAGTATGTTATGTAGCTAGACGCGCTTCTCCATCCTAGTCTTCCATTCTTGCGAAGCTGTATGAGTGCTCGAGTTCACCGCCGATGGACGTAGAAATCAAGTTGTCATTGCGGTACGTACTGTCACGGTGGTGATGGTTTATTTCATCGTCTTATTCCCCTCATATGTATAGATGTTCCTTCAAGGCGCTCCATCCTCTCAGGAGATTGTCCTAACGTGTTCTCTGTGTCCCCTTTGCCTAAGATCTAGGAGAAATTGATTATTATTTTTTCTTTCTCTGCCGTCATCCCACCATTTGTGCTGTCAAATAAGCATCGAAGGCATTTGATCGGGCGCGGTTGCCAGCTATAGCTCAAGAGCAACCCCAGAGACATTGTGGTATCTTAGATTCCTATTTGTTGTGCTCATTAACTGACGGTGTCGGCGATTCCCATGGGCGTCTGGAGCAACCGCCAACGTGCTAATTGTCTGAATTGCTGCCGCGGACCTATTTCGGCGCCGATGTGGGATGCCTACAATAAATATCCGCTTACAAATTATGGAACTAAGATCCGCTGCCACTGGCACTTCAATGACATAGGCCACTCGACTCACCTCGGTGCGCCTACTCTCCAGATCTGATCTCCGAATGTTTGACTATGGCACTATACAGATTCGCTCGCATCACCGAGAATCAAGGTCTGTCAACCGCAGCGAGCCTCACAATCCCCCCTTTGTCAAGTTCATTTATCAGATATCGCGGTTCCGTGGGTTCCTGGAGCACGCGGATCGCATCAAGTTTTGAATAGAGTTTGTACAGGTTTGTACCGTTTAACGGGGCTGGTGGAACACCTGTCAATGAACGTCCAAATGACGCCCCACCTGGAACTCGCCCTCACCTGCGCGCCGGAGAATGTATCCGTGTACCTGGCCTTGAAGTCTGCTGAAGGTATTAATGGTCGGCCTTTTCTCTGCTATCCTGCTTTCGCCGGTGATATATTGACTTTTGATAGTTCTAGAAGTGATTCCAGCGTGGAGCTCTCCGTAATTAACCATTTAAACTGTACGTATGACTCAAACTGTCCAAGGCTATCAACCGACTTGCCATTGACGGTGAGTTGAACTATCAAACAAGCAGCTCCCAAGGAAGGAATATTGATCCCGCTCAAGATTCTGGACATCAAGATATTTCCCTTGGATGAAATACGGGCCTACATACACCGGCGATAATTCTCGATTTGGTTCGAGTTCAGCAGCCAAGTTCGGCTTTTCGAGTTCATCAGTCGGCAGCAGTAGGCACGGGTGAAGCACCAATTGTGGCCATCACCCGGCACGTGATCCCCGCACCTTTTGTCTTTTCCCATCATGATCTTGCTCGTTGTCGTTCTCCCGCAATACAAGGTGCTAGCGCCGCTATGGATATATCGAACCCCCGCGCATTCCTCCATTCACGACCTCACCAAATCAAGCGATTGCTATCGGGGCGCTTTCTTTTGTTCGCTTTGACCGTCGCCCATTAGACCTCTTTCTCTCTTGGGCCGCTTGGGACTTTTGTGCCACGGACATTGGTGAAAGAAAAATGAGCAATAGCGTTCATAAGGTACGCATTGTGATCAAGCCCCTCATCAACTCACACCATGACTTACACGATCTCAGTAGCGCACACCCTCGCAGTAATCACCGTCCTCATCATTGGTCTCATTGGCCTCGAGCATGCGGCCTCCTACCTTCTTAATATTCCCCGCGCACTGGCTCCTACGCACGTTTTCGCCTTCTTTCTCGCCACGTCGGTAGTCACTGTCGGCGCCAGCCACGTTTACGCGTTTCGAGCGTACGGCGCTCGCATGGAGGCCGAAAGCGAGGCTGATTATCTGTTGGGCGACGGCTCTACCCCATCCCTTGGGACGACAGTGTGAAGACTACGAATATCAGACAGAGTCCGAATCGGACACGGACGGCCCTGGCTCAGGCGCTTCATCCCCACATGGCAAGCGCTCAATGGCTCCCAGGGAGGTCTCGACGAAATCTCGCTGAAGAGATTATCCTAATATTGGTGTTCAGCCCATCTACTGCGTCGTACGACTACGCGCCATCGCCGCACCAAAACTATTCTCCGGAAGCCAGACACCCGCGCGTAGTTACGTGTTAATGTGCGACTAGCACGACTGACATTCCGAATTCTTGCGGCGGCGCCAGCTATCGGCCCTCCGAGCTATCGTCCCAACATCACCGCCAGTCGTACGTCTCTGCACTTCGAATCCCTCCGATTGTTCTAGAACTGGTATTCAGTGCTCAGGTGTACGCTTCCCCAATGCATCGCGCTTCAAGGTATCGCCAGCGCTTCGCGTCATCGTGCGGCTCTTCACTCCGGATGCGCAGTCTTTGTTCTGACGTCGACATTCGAGCGCTCCGCCTTATGCCCTTCAAAATCACCAGCAGGACACCGTGCAACGGTGCGTCTCCCACGTCTTCCGCTATCCACCGTTATTCTGAATCCCTCTGACCTCTGCCCAGTGCTCTGCAGCTGAATCCCCTTCTCCACAAGTATGCCACCAAATCGAGCTTCATCTCACATTTCTTCCGAAGCTTCCTCAAAACGTCAGTGTGCCTGAGTACCACTCCTCTGGCACCATGGTAAAGTTTGGCTACACCGTACTCGTACACGCCGTCGCACGAGCGCTCATGGGCGCTCGACGCTCCATCAACCGCGGAAGACGAGCGCTTCCCGGTCGTTACTGGGTTCGCGTTCCCTGATGCTATTCCGACGGCGCCTTGCGCCCAGCCGACGAGGAAGGCGATCGTCACTGCAGCGGCGTCTATGCCTAGCGCTCGCAAACCCGAATAGAGCCCGAGCAGCTGCTATGTCCGCCGCCGTCAAACGCCCCGCTGGGTCAAGCGCACCGTCGTTACCCATCCGCGCCCTGCACGTCCCTGAGCCCGTCTCGCCCTCGATAATCCGCGTCCAACAACCTGCTGCGACTCCGCCTCCACTGTCCTCTGCAACGAGCAAGGGTGCCGTACCCCCGACCCACCGAGTGCAGGCTCCTTGGCCTATGGGCAACCCCGTCCCGCCCACCTCCGCGTACATCCCATGCTCCACAGTATGCGCGCGCTATTGCCAGCCACCACTCCGACACAGGGCGCCGCCACTCCATCGGACAGCCAAGACGTCCGCATCCCGTGGGCGTCCGAGGGCAAGTGGTCCGCGGGCGCACCGCCCTCGCGTCTCAGTGCCACGTCGCCCCTTCCCTTCCTCTAGCAAATAGCCGGCCGACGACGGACGACTTCTTCTCGATGCCTCCCGCGAAGGTGCACAACCCGGGGGAGGGATGCAACGACCGGCTCTTCCCGCTGACGCTCGTTTTCACGGGGCCTGCGTAAGTCCCCGCGGGATTTGTGCCGTTGCTTAGACTGGTCTGAGGCCGTCCTGCCCATCTCTCCTCCCTGTTGCCTCCCTGTATCCTAGCGGGAGGCTACTTTCTCGCGCCGACCAGGCTGCGCTATTTTTTTTACTCGTCTCGAGCTGTACATTATTCGGTGCTGTAAAATATCTAGACAATTAACCACTTCAGTGTATGCGTATTTCTTGCGCAGAGTTTGTATTTTAATCCTCCTCCTAAAAATTTCATTCCGTCTGTTCAGGGGGCGCTGCGCGTTGCGGAATTGAATTGTGGGACCTGAATATATTTCTCTTTTTTCGGGTCTGCGCATCTGTCATCCCACGGGCCACAATTAGTAAATTAGCGTCAAACCTTGGCTCATTCATTTTTATTGCTGCTCAACATGTCGACGGCGAACATCAGAGGAGGGTAGAACCGTTCATCCTTCCCATCTGGTCCTCGGAGAATCACAATATGCGCATCAAAATAACAATAGGTCCTTCTGATAGTCGAGACTCGACGTGTTCCATCCGCACAGCCGATTGGGTTCGAGGCTCCATTTTACACATCCTAGAAAACTGTCCACTGGGTGACAAGTCAGCGCAGAGGATGTGTAAAATGGAGCCTCGAACTCAATCGGCTGTGCGGATGGAACACGTCGAGTCTCGACTATCAGAAGGACCTGTTGTTATTTTGATGCGCATATTGTGATTCTCCGAGGACCAGATGGGAAGGATGAACGGTTCTACCCTCCTCTGATGTTCGCCGTCGACATGTTGAGCAGCAATAAAAATGAATGAGTCAAGGTTTGACGCTAATTTACTGATTGTGGCCCGTGGGACGACAGATGCGCAGACCCCGAAAAAAAGAGAAAATTATTCAGGCCCCCCAATTCAATTGCACGACACGCAAGCGCCCCTGCAGCTAATTTATCAGAGCGCACACCGAGAACGGCGACCCAGTCCGCGCGGTAACCCCAATTGGAATGGTGATGCGTGACGGGTGTCGTGACTTGTCATTTCTCTTCCACCACCATGCGCTCCCTTGCGGACGTCGTCCAATCGAGGAACCGGCGTTTAGCTTGGGCTGACAGGTCCTTTCTCTGGATATGCCACGGGAGACAACAACAACCGCTCCTAGTAGTTACTTCCATTGACTCTCAAGTGACAAGTCTCGGCTCAGTCGGCGACCCTTCCCGACTTCTGCTTCGGAACTTCACCCTCTAATCTACGCATTTATTCGTGATCTTCTTGTCAACCATAGAAACGTCAGCTGACTTCTGCTGTGTACGTAGAGACAGCGTCCATGTACACTCGCACTGGCGCTTTGCTGCATACACAGACGAGTCCTGTAAAGTTCTGTGTTTGTTGGAAGGCCGATATCGAAGATCATCGCTATATCAAACGGCACTCTCTATCAGCGCCTCTCGCTCTAGAAATAATTAGGCGCCCGCGATCCTCTTTTGGCGCCCGACTGAGTCTACGAACAAGTCCGCCGACCATTGGCATCTGAGAAATCGGAGCCGCACTCTACCCTTGTCAAGAATTTCCACAGGCCCCTGGATAAATCTGACCCATCGTTGGAGTCACGGCGCAGGTTGATCTTTGGGATCCTCCTTCTTTTCTTCTTTTACGGAAAGTTAGGCTATTAACGCGGCAGATCCTCCAAGGGGTGAGAATTCAAGGCTCCATAACCTTCCAGGTCAGTCATAACAATACTTGAACTGTAGCTGCGTTGTAACATTCTAAATCAGGTGTCGTACTCTGGCGGCTGGCTGCGCAAAATCAGGATATGCCATCCTCCTCGAAACGAAGGCTAGCAGCTTTCAGTATCCACTCCATTCCTGTGTGCTTCGAGTGATTCCGCTGTACTTGGCAGGGTTCATTCTCCGCCTGAGATTGGATCTTTGCATCGCTCTTCCTTCCGGACAGCGCTGCAGCTCCAAGGTTTGTTTGGGGTGAATGTTCTCCGAATTGCAACACTAACTCAAGTTCTGTTCCAAATTTATTAGCTCTACCTCCGCGTTTCTCGCTGCACTCTTGGAATGTTCTCGCATTGACATCAGCGGAAAAGGCATCTGATCTCGATTCTCTCGAGCGCTCGCCATCTGGTACAATGATTCAGTAAAGAGAGGCGTAAATCCTGCGTGGGCGCGATAACCCTGCTTCCTCTGTGCGCCTGTATTCTTCTGTTGTTTTTTCCTCGTTAATGTTCAATCCTTTGTATCTCGACCTCGTCGGGTGCAATCCTGGTAGTGCCTCGCTTATGAAAGCCGCCGATCCTTCGACGGTCGAGAAGTTCCTCCGAGATTTTAATAGAAGCGACTTCTCGGCTTAAAGACGGCAATACTGAGACGGCATGCGCTCGGCAGCTGCTACCCCACTTCTAGCCTTCTCAGCACGAAGAAAATCCGGCGAAACGCCCATTATTCTCAGGGAGTGCATTTCTTCGAACGACTTGTTGACCCTGCCTTAATGAACTGTCGTCATTCCCGGTCCAGGTTGCACGTTGCCGGCACTGCAATGGTAGCGGATCAATGCCCCAGCGGCAATATCCCCATTTGTAAACCGGCGCAGGTTCGACAGCGGTGGCTGTGGATCTCGATGTCCTCACCCCAATATCGAGCTGCCAAGCGGCGGATTGACATGACATACCTCCAGTGGATCCACTGCGTAGCCAAATGAGGTGTAATTAATTTGTTCTTCGGGAATCTTCACGACATCTTCGCCAGATGCTTTGGGTCGGGTACTTTATCGCGAGCTTCTTGGCCGCCCGGCGCACCATAGCCAAGTTCCTCGCAGGGCCGTGCGGCGGGGCAATGCTTGTTCCACCGTACCACCAACCACAGCTTGTGCTTAATCGGACAGTCCCTGGCTTCAAGCGCTGCATCTGCCCGCGCTTTTACGGCTCCCGAGCCTGCCGGATCACCGATTCTAATTTTGAACCCACTCCACACGGGGATCCTGTCAATCCGCCCTGGTGCGCGTTCGATTTATAAAGCCACTCTGGGGTAGGCGCGTTCATAAACACCCTTTACCCCTCGCCTGATGATGTACTGGAGACAAGGCATGGCAGAGACATCGTCTTCGGGATCCTCCACTCCTTCTACCCCGTCCTCTGGGCTCCCCTCCCCGGCGCTAAACGAACTACCTTGGCCGGCGTTTCAAAGCGAGACAACCAAGGAGGTCCTTCAATCCGTCCTCAAGATGAGAAAAACTTGGAAGACCTTGCGCGGGGGAGAGACCATCTGGCCGCTGGAACTCGAGGCAGCCCTGCTAGATGGCCAGTCATCCGTCCGATCACCAAGTCCCATCGATACTGATACCATCCGCCTCTAGGTCTCGAGAAGTATGTGCCCGACGATTCACGGGAAACCCGCATGTTAGGCCGCTTCCCGCGCCGCAATCGGTTCATATCGGACTACATCTACGAAAAGACTGGGAAGTGGCGGAGTGCCAAACAAGTTGGGAGTCGGCTGCAACAACTGCGGGAATCGTGCGGAGACCGACAATGTATGTTTCCCCAGTATCAAAATTCAGGATTGCGCTCATCCGCGCTTATCATCCAGTGCTACATCTCCTCTCTCCCTTCAGAGAGCCTGCGTATCCCGATTCCGCGGCCTCTGGCGACAGTGCACTCAGTTCACCTGTCTCGCCCCTCCCCAGAGGCAGCATGTTCCCTGGCTTGTCGTCTTCCCGCCATACTGTAATGCACATCGACATCCTCCCAGCAGGGGCTCCCCACGACGTCCGGCCTTCCAGCAAGCCATCGCCCTGGTCAGACAGTGGCGATATCGTCCGCGCATCCGACCACCCTCGCTCCATTGCCTCCATAAATCCTGTCGTGTCTTTCACCTCCCGTTCTCCACTCGTCGCACACTCGCGGTTCACAGTATACTCTGAGGACCTCATCCTCCACGCGGAGACTGTCCCACTCACGCTGTTGCCGCAACAAGCGCCTCAATCGTCGGATTTCCTTTACAGCACTCGCATGGTCCCGAAATATTGGCAGGTGATACTGGACAGCCCGGGTACGCTCTTCCCTCTCTACCCAGTAGCGCAAAAGACTGATGAATGCATACCAGATCCGACGCGATTCACAATCTTCCAGGAAGTCGTGCGAGAGGATAACTCGTTAATCGCTTTTTCCGCCACGTACAAGTTCAGCTACCCGGTACGACGACTCCCAGATTCCTCGTCGTCTTCGTATCTCTCTCCTACCCCGAAAAAATCCTGGCTCGGTGTGCCATTCGACAATTCGACGCAATCCTACGAGCTTCCTTCGCTCGCCGATCCCCGATACCCTGTGTTCGAGCCCGCATCGTGGAACGCCGCTCCCAGGGATCCCTACACGCGGGAAAATTCGCCTCCGGAAAGATACCACAGTCCGGGCAGCGACTCCTCTTCTGTCTGCTTCCCTTCCGAGTTATCACACTATGCATGTCCTGCGGCGTCTTCTGCTCCATCCCCCTCTGAGCTCCGCATTTTGTAAACTAATATTCATGAGCCAGTACGAAAGTCATAGAGCGCAGTGTATTGAGCATCATGTAAGGTCTCTGCCGTACAAAAAAAACCATCCCCGAGAAAGGAGTTCGGCGTCCCGCTCGCTGCGGGCGCGGTTGAGGCGGGGAACGGGGTAGGCGCTGGGAGAGGAAGGCACAGGCCTTCCGTAGAACCCATTCGCAGCAAGCACGACCGTGGGGGGCACCGTGAGGCGCTCGACTTTGAAGCAGAGCTGGGAGACGCAGACAGCTATAGTAGATGGAACGCGGTTGGTATCCGGCGTGATGAGCGGAGAGATGAAAGAGGGAAATGGGAAAAACAAAGGTGAAAGGGAAGGCGGGCGGACGAGAATGAGATGATAGCACGCGCCGAACCGTGGAGGAGGAAAATGCAAGGACGATAGGATGAGGCATGAGGCGGAGCACTGCAGGGGAACCGGCGGGCCGAGAAAACGGAGAGGAAACACGCGCCAGCTCCGCGCTCAGCAGGCCGCCGAGCGGTGCGCAAACGCACAATTCACGCATAACCCACGCATAGCCACGCATAGCACTAGGTGCGCAAATGATCGCCGCGACTCGCCTCCGCCTCCGACACTCGACTCTGGACGCCTCCTTCTCTTGCCGAAAAAAAAGGAAGGGCAGATCCAAAGCAAGGAAAGAAACGAAACACCAAAAACGAAAAACGTACTGTACAGCAGGGAGCCGTCCGGCTCAAGTTCCTTCGCGGCACGCGCGAGGAGCACCTTCCAGACCTCATCCGGCTCCGGTACGTTCCCCTCGGCTGCACAGGGCGCGAAAGGCGTACTGGCGCCGGGAGTCTCGAGGAGCGGCATCGCGGGCGTCTTGAGCGTGGTGACAAGCGGATCGGCGGGGGTTTCGCACTTTTAGCGGGAGTGTTCGAGGCGGCGGCAGATTTTGACGAAGAGGCGGAGGCGGGCTTTACGAAACGCGAGACTATCCAGATCTGCCGTGCGCGTACGGGTCAGCGCGCGATGCAAACTTATTAGGTTGGGCGAAAACGAATCGGGGATACAGGATGATACAGGATGAAAGGCACACCCACTTGTCGTCCCACGCGCCGATGGACGCGCGCCCCTCGTAGCGCGAGAGCATCGGGATCTCGCGGATGAAGCGGTAGTGCGTCGCCGGTGCGCGACGGGGTTAGCGAAGGTGGGGAAGTAGCTCGAGTTGCTCATATGCAGATTAAATTCGCTGTCGTCCAAGCCTTCCCCCTCCTCGTCAACGCACCACCCAATATCAATAAAAATGACAGGGAGCACGCACTGACCCACGCGTACGTCTTGCGGAACGGGTGCACGCTTATCGGCATGCGCGCCTCGTGCAACGCTTCGAGCGCCGCCGCCCGCTCCTCACTGCTCGAGAGCAGGTGCTGCAGCCACACGAGGTGGAAGGCGAGGTGCGCCTCGATGACAGGGGAGATTACATGGACTTGAAATCATTTTGAGACGATATATCTCGAGGAGAAGAGGGGACATATGGGATTAGACGAGCGGCCACGAGCGGGCGTTGAGGAAGAGCAGCGCTGCGAGGACCTTGGCTGCGCTCGGGACGAGGCACGGGAGAGTGAGTCGTGCTGGGCGTTGGGAAGGTACTGTACCGTGGAAGGTATATCTTTCGGGTCCGGCTATGGCAAACGCCGGTGCCGGTTCGCTGGGGCGGCTGTTTGCGCGCGCTTGTGTATCCCGCCCACCCGGCTTCGCTCGGCATGTTGATGTCCAGTTCTCGAGGTAGCGACGAGTGCCAGTAGACAGGACGATCATCATTAAATTTGAACTCAACGTGCACTCCCTCGAAGTTCTGCGTGACGCATAGGTGTAGCCAAGAGAATCTTGCCGATTTCCCCAAAGTTTGAACCCTCAGCAGGATCACTCACTGGGCCGCGCGGGGAGTGTTCGTAAGGGGAATTATCCCGTCGAACGTCCCAACCATGCTTCCATGTCAAACCGTTTTAGAGATGGCGGTTCAATGGCGGTTCGAACTATTCCGACGGCCGGGCGTCTACCCAGATCATCACCCTGGTAACTGGGCAATCCACCTGCTCTTACGGGGTGAACGCGGATTGCCTCGGAAGGATGAAGGATGCGCGATACTCTGAAGGACTTAAAATAATAAAAAGGTGCTAGTTGAAGAACTCAGACACGGGGAGTCGAACCCCAGTCTGCCTCATAAATATTTCACTTATTCCTTCCGGCTCGAGGCTGTACCGCACACCATGTCTGACTGAAAACCCTTGATTTGAAGTCCCTGATCCTAACTGAACCTCAAATAATTGTCAACGAAGTTTGGGGTGGAGGGAAAATGGGAGTCAGGGGATGAAATTCGCCAGCTTGCGAGTCAGATGGATACTGGGAGACCTTCCTTGAATGACAGAAATTCATAGACTACCTTCAGTTCATACAGGGGCAGTCGAGCCCCGGACTGCCTCCTAACTTACTCCCGAACTGCTGTAATTTGTGAGGCGGTGTTCCGTACACAGCGTCTGAGCATTTTTTCTACCTTCAACCCACCATGCCTGGCAGGGTTTGATGCATCGTGCGGATAAACGCCGAGGCCCGCCCGATACATAAAGGAACAGACTGTATACGCCGTTCAGACAGGGAGTCGAACCCCCGGACTGCCTCATAAATCCCGCAGCGACATATACAATTCCTGAGGCCGTGTTCGTACACCATGTCTGACTGATAGCTCTCCCTTTGCAGTTCTACATCCTGCCATCTGGATTGAGCTCCATCGTCTTACTCTCTGGGTTTGTCAGAATAGAAAACCTGCGTTCGAATGTTCCTTATTCTATCACCTAAAGTGGGCCGATTGTCTGCGTTCACCAGGGTACAAAAAAGATTCCATCTCTACCTTCAGTTCAGACCCGGGGAGTCGAACCCGGACGGCCTCGTAACTCGGTTTGCACGGAGTTCAATTTATGAGGCGGTGTTCCGTACACCAGGTCTGACTGAAAACCATTTGTTTGAAGGCCTTAATCCGACCATTTAAATTAGCTGTCAAAATGGGAGCCAGGGAAAGGAGCTCACATTTCCAGGCTGTAATTTGTTGGGACTCGGAGCGCCGGCAAACGGTCACAAAAACCCTTCTACACATTCGGTCAAGTTCAGACACGGGGAGTGGAACCCCGGACGGCCCCATACACATTGCAAAACTCATGAAGCGGTGTCCCGTACCCAATGTCTAACTGACTAGCAGCTGAATTCTGGTTGACTAGAAGTTGCCCGCCGCTTAGTGTAAGAGTGAAGCGCTCCACACGGTCATAACGTTGGAGGCAAGCATTATGTATGCCCTTGTAACTGGGTGGGTCGATGCTGAGACATTGGACAGAAATAGGATCGGGGAAATCATTTATTCAGACACAGGGAATCGAACCCCGGACTGCCTCACATACTCACGAAGTGGCAAATATGGGAGGGAACGTTCCATACACCACGTCTGACTGAAAACCTTCATTTTCATTATCTTTATCCTACTATCTAACCTTAGTCGAAACGCAATTTCCTCGCCGCCCGACAATGAGGGCGAAGGGATTCTGGACAATGTTGATGTGGGAGATGCCCACCAAGGTGGCCAATGCCAAAAAATGTCTGACTAAAAAGCTCTCTCTCGAGGCTCTTTATCCTATCATCCCTCAACAGGCAAGGCAACTTCATCGCCAGAAAGCGAAAAAACATCGGATGGCCTCATCACCAGAGTCCCATTTCAGCCCTTCATCCCAGAATCTATGTGAGGTCCCAAGATCAAATACTCTCCAGTCGGGGCATGCAATCGACTCACATCTAAGATCTAATGGCTACAAAAAAAAAAATGTTCATTGAACTCTTAGTTCAGACCCGGGGGGTCGAACGCCGGACTGTCTCGTAACTCGATTCTCGAAAGGGTTTAATTTATGCGGCGGTGTACCATACACCAAGTCTGACTGAAAGCTCTTCTTTTGAAGCCCTTCATTCCACTATCTAACTGAGGTCCCCTCGTCAATTCCCGTAGGCCCAGGAATTGTGAATGGAGGGAGGGGGGGGGGAGTATACAAGGAGTCTCGGAGCCATCAAGTCGAACCCCGGACTGCCTCATGCGAGGTACGAGCTTCATTCGTTGAAGCGTATGTCTACGAGAGACCACTCATCATTGAAGTCCAACCTCATACACTCCGAGGACGTGTTTATGCCATGTCTGACTGAAAGCCCGTAACTTCAATCCTCCTTATCCTACCATCTACAGTAACGGAGGCCCCATCGCGAATTTGGGTGGGTACGGGAATTGTTAATGCGTGGAGAGATGGATTGTTCATACAGAGAGAGATGGACATTCGGAGTGAGAGTATGCATCGCGCCAGTAGCGGCGAATATATATCAAAACACTCCAAACTCCATTCAGACACGGGGAGTCGAACTCCGGGCTGCGTCATGCATCCGCTTGTCAAGCCTCATATGATTCGAGGCGGTGTTCCATGCACCATGTCTAACTGAAAACCTTCCTCCCGAGCCTCTTTATCCTATCTTCCAAACTCCGCAGCTGCAATTTGCCTGCCCGAAAGCGCAAGGCAGTCCTAGACGATTCTGAAGTTGGTGGTAAGAAACATATATCCTCAGACCGTAGGGGCGAATGCTGAGACACCTGCGAGGTAGAAAAGTTTGAGTCTCCAAATTCAGGCACTGGCGTCCAAGCCCGAACTGCCTCACACATTGCCAAGTCTAGAACTTCGGAGGCGATGTGCCATACACCATGTCTGACTCAGAACTTTCGTTTGAATCCGCTTCATCTAAATCTGGGCTGAACATCACATAATTGCCAATGAAGTTTTGGGTGGAGGAAACATGGGAGTCGGGGCAAGAAATTGCCAGTCAGATGGATACAGGTACCGTCCGTGAATGACAGAAAAATGCATGGACTGCCTTCAGTTCAGACACGGGTAGTCGACCCCCCGGACTACTTCATACACACTGCCAACATATCTATGTTCAGAGGCCGTGTTCCGTACACGACGTCTGAATCGGACTGAAAGGGTCATTGGAATACTCTATATCCTACCATGTGGACTCCGCCCGGGGGCAATTCACCGCCTGAGAGCGCAAGAGCGAGGCAATCCCGTACAGTTGGGACGTTGAAGGTAAGGAATTACACCTCCCACCGGTGGGTCAATGTCATGCTGAGACATTGGAAAGGCGCGGGAGCGAGTCTTGTCGATCCCAACGCTCGTCACTAGTAGTGTACAGCGCATGGCAGCTTCACACAGTGTCAATGCGGCCCTTCTTCTTGACATTGGATGTCCAAACGCCATGGATGCCACGATTTTGTCGCAAAAATGTTTGTTGGCATATATGGTCTGAGGGCATCTGATGACCATATATGGCCGAATATGGTTGGCGCGGGGACAATATCAAGTCTGATATGGCCCTGTACTCTTCCGTCAGACTCTCCCTTGCACATGAAACTTTCTACTGTTCAGAACCTTCGTGTCGACCGGATATGCAGGATACAGCATGCTTGCAACTGTCAATTTTGGATTCAACACGGTTTGAACAGTTTTATTTTAGGTGTTCCCAGACTTGTGGAGCGGAGTGGAGCCTCAACCCGGCTGCCGGAGCAATGTACATAACTCAGGTCGTGTCCTTCCAAAATTTCCATACCCCTGTATGCATGACTTGCAGGTTGTTGACTTGCAGTAAATTGCCTTCATTCTCTACTAGTGACTACTACGACTACTTAAGGACTTCACTACTGATTGTTAATTGTGCATTAACTTGACTTAGAACCTTCACTGATTGCCTTCGGTGAAGGCAGGAGACTTTTGTTTTTCAACTAAGATTGCAATATCAGGCCGAATACTGCCCTATGAGTCGTATATGGTCCCTCAGACAGGATATGGGCTATACGGCCAAATATCGCCATAAAGTACATTACTGAAACTTATATGGTGCCTTGAGACCTGACGGCCATATATCCTAAAATCCGGCAATATCTGGCCGGATATGCTAACAAAGATTTTTGCGACAAATTTAGCTTAATAGGTCTTAGGGCTCTCACCCGTTCCCGTATCCCACGGGTTCACGGGCCGTTTTACGGGTACGGGTCCCGGCCGTAGAGCCATAGATTGGATTTCTCTGCGGGACGGCTACGGGACGGGTGTACCCGTAAACGGGTCACCCGTAACCGGCCGTTTACGGGTTGTACGGGTCAACCTATAAATGAATGAAATTAGGTAAAAGGAGCGGTGCGTACCAGCGTAAAGTGAACTCAAATATACTTTTGTGACCTCCGATAATTCATCGGGCTTCACAGTTCTCATTGATAGTGTCCGTTTGCTAATGGCTGGTGTTAACGTCGCGACGTGAATTCAACATAGTCCTCGATCAGTGGTTTTCAAGAGCCAGATGTTGGTTTTTATATGTGTTGAGCAAGATTTGGGGGTTTTTCATAGTTGAAACCATCGATATTCGCAGCAAACGACGAGCTTGCTACTCTCCGCGGTCCCCATCAAAATTCAAGAGTTACTGCTCCCCGAGTCCCCGAGAAGATTTCACTAGGTCAGGTGTTTAAAACATCTATGGGAGCATTCTAACCTTCATTTCGGAGTGCCTCGCGTGCATACAGCGGTCCCAAGACGCAACCGAAATCCCCAAAAATGAAATGTGTGACCAGACCCGTCGCTACGGCCGTAGGGGCTCCCGAGGACTTTTTCTACGGGTCGGGTACGGTACGGGTCAGGCCAAAAACGGCCGTAAATACCCGACCCGTCGTACGGGTCGAACGGGTTAGAGCCCTAATAGGTCTCGGGGAAAAAATTATGCAGTTTCTAACTTCGCTGGTCGCCAACTGGTTGCATTGGCCATGTGCGAACTGCATCAATCAACTGATTGCCGAAGGTTGTGGTGAAGATCGTCACAATGTGCGAGGTCACGCATCTCTTTCGTCTTGCTTCCACCTCTTTTGCTTCCCGTTCAGGTGAGGCTGCGACGTCCCATTAAATCGCGCATCCAGCGGCTGGCTGTAACCTCACCACTGGCATACATCGTACGGATGGCTGACCTGGACTCATCGTGCGTCGTTTCTCACTTGTTGCGAATGCGCCTGTCTGATAGAAGAAGAAAAAAGGCCCAATGAACATCTTCCTCCTTTGAGTATCGAAGATCTAGCGTCATACAAAAACGAACCCCTCCCTCCCTCCGAAGCCCTCGTCGCCCGACCGTGGCTCCTTGACGCGGAAGCGGAATTAGCGCGCATAGACGAAGAAATTCGACGCCTTGAGGCGCGCCGGAGTGCTGTGCTGACTCCTGCCAAGGTCTACCGTGTTGCCTTGGCCCCCCATAAAATCCTCCCCGAAGACGTCCTGCGCGAAATTTTCCTCTGGGCGACCTTCAGCCAGTACTACTGGGGGCCACCCACAGCGGATTTGAACGCAACCCTATCTGGTGACCCCAACGTGCGTTTGGTCATTGGCCGGGTCTCATCGCACTGGAGAGTCGTTTCCCTGGACATGCCGGAGCTCTGGAGCGACGTGCGAGTGGAAATACCCGACGAAGAGGCATTCAAGTTGCGCCTCTTAAATATGATCGATCTCTGGCTTGGCCGGAGCGGGCACCATCCGATATCACTGGATATTGGGTTAGCGAGGGATCCATGTGTCGCCCCACTGCTTATGCGATATTCTCATCGGATCCGCTGCCTATCCGTCGATTGTCTGGAGCCCCTTGTGGCCCTGGCAGTATCGATGGACCTTCTGGAGAGATTTGACGTCCAGGGACGCTATGCATCCATCCCCGATGCTTCCATCTCTGTTCTCAGTAGATCTCCTCGACTTCGCTCTGTCACGTTGTGCTCCCTCTCGGACGGATATCCAGTCAATCTCAAGCCTCTTGGCATTCCGTGGCACCAGCTGACGGAATTACACCTCGAGGGAATACCTCGTGGTGTCCTACAATCCCACCACATGCTTGCGCAATGCACGGCTCTCACATGGGCTCGTCTGGACATCTTTGAAGACTCCGACAATCCAGGCCTAGCCATAGCTCGACGAATTGCCCTCCCGGGACTTCGGAAGCTGGCGCTCGGTGGGGGCACTCTACGGACCTTCGCACAATTCCTAGACGGCCTCACGCTGCCGTCCCTTACAGAGCTCATCTTATACGGACCGGAAGGGTGGGGCCCGAAGCACAGCGCCATGTACACTATTGACACTTTCCCGGCCGTCCGGCGACTCGTCGTTCACAACGTCGATTACGACGAGGATGGCGACCCGGAGTGGCTGGTTCCATGGTTTCGGTCGTGCCCCTCCGCACTCGACGTTTGGCTGCCAGGCTATACGATGCCGACCCCCCTACTCACCCAGATTGCGGACGGCTCTCTGCTTCCGAATCTCGAAATGATCCTATTGCATTACGCGGAACTCCCTCCGTTGCTGGCTGCGTTACAGGCTCGCCAACGGAGCCTCAACCACTCCACCATTACCACAGTTGGGATCCGGGAGTCGGACCGGTTCACACCAAGCGAGAGGGAGGGCTTCGCAAAACTCATGGAACTGGGCGTTTGCCTTGCATACTATGAATGGGACAATGAGCATCCGATCGGAGAGGTGCCATGGATTCCGTACGAAATTTGCGCACTGCTGACGCTAGTTTAGATCCCGCAATTGGGGCGTTTCCAGTTCGAGGACAGTTGCGGTGTGTACGGGTGCGAAGCATCTCCGAACGACGCTAAGGATGGGTCATCGTGAATGCGACTTGCGGAGACAGCGCCGGAGATGATTTGATGAACGAGCCAGTAGTATGTATGACGCAGAGTTTGGCATTCTTCTTAAATCACCGGACTGCGAAACAGCTTTACAGCTGAGAGACGGCTACCAGGCCGGTAGAGCAATTTTTGGCACGCAGTGGAGTAGCGTTGGTCTCAGAGCCAACCTTCGCGCCGAGGGAGAGTTTACGTACGGAAGGTATAAGTTACATTGCGTGCAGCAACAAAGCCGTTTCCAAGCGCTGTGGCATTCCAGGAATAAAACCCTCTGAGTCTGACGCAAAACACTGAACGAGTCGGGGACTTGGGGAGTCAGCACACGCAACACAGCGTTGTCTCTGCATCAAGATGTTGCATCCAACTTCGCGCGTACGTATGATCGCATTTATAAAATCAGTTGAAGAACGCGCCGGGACGCAAAGCCAGCGTGCAGCCGCACGCTGAGCTGAGGATCTCTAACGCCAAAAATACCTGTGGATGTGGTACTGTGCGGATACGGGGAGTCGAACCCCGATCAGCCTCATACTGCTTCTGCCCTATCCCCTTCAAGCAGGAGGCGTACACCATATCCGAATACCACCTCCCAAGCGCCTTCGCTCAATGTATACCTCGTTCAATACTAATTCGCACGGAGGAGATCCCCGAGGCTGGTGTTCTATGTCCGTCTCCTCTCTCCCAAGGTCACTGCACTCCCTCGAATCACTGGCAAATTTACCACTGAGTCTCTGGTAAATTCACCGCTGCGCCCCGCAGAACGTTAACCGAATCAAGTAACTGCGTTGTCTATCTAACGCCCTCTAAGTACGTATGTATCTCTCAATAAACAATTTGCTCCCGCCCACCCTTTTCACGCCACGCTCCGCTGCAACCCCCTTATCCCCTCCAACCCGCCCTTCACACTGGGGGCAAGCACCGTGGGCATGGGTTCATGGCCTAGGACTGACACTTGCCATGACACTTGCCACGGCACTTGCCCCTCCACGTGCAGTGGAACAAAGAGGATAAGTCATTATGATTAGATCTACGGTCCGAGGCCCGATGAGCATCAGCATCACGCCGGGGAGTTCCGGATCTGGCGAACTGACCTTGGATTGAAGGAATTGAACACCTGAAGTGGTTGGGAATAGTAGACGTCTAAGCCTCCAAACTGGATAATCTTATTACTTTTCTCTCAGCATAGCTAGCCTGCAGCGCGTCTGATTCAAACTTCTATTGTAACGCGCTGCATTCCGACCCTGGGAGTCGCTGCACTCGAATGCTTCAATTTTGGTGGCGAGGAGTTTGGATCAGAGAATTAAGGTGCATATTTAACTGCATTAATATGCTCTCCTGGTGTTCATATAGACATTCCTTTTCCTTCACTTTTTTCTCAATTGAATGACAAGCAGATGCACCATTCTTCAAGAAGCACGAGCCCAGGCTTGTCGTGTTAGGGTGGTGCCATCCTGCAGATTTTGTATTGAAATTGACAGCCAATGTGAACGTGAACACACGTGAGGTGAGGGCATATATCTGGTCAGAGCAGAGAAAAAAACGAAACAGGCGAGCATTTGGTTTCCGAGAGCTGTGTTCACTTTGAAGATGAGAGAGGTTGTGGATGTAATCCAGTCTTCGGAAAGGGTCTGTCTACCAGGTGTTGTAATGCTGAAGGTGTTCTCTGAAACAGAACTCTATTTCTTCATGATCTATGGCAGCGGACGTGAGTCGTGTTGCAAGCAAATTGGAGGACTCTCACACGGCGCACCAGAAGTGACCGACACCTGAGCAGTTGAGAGACCCAGATTGCTTAATTTGGATGCTGAGTCGGGAATCGCAGCGCAATATTGTGCTAGCGGGGTCTAGCGCATCAGGTTGAAGAATGCAGAACATTGTTGGAGATGCTCAGGATAAAGACGAGAGGATCCTCCATCCGGCATTGTATGGTACTGTAAGTACACAGATCGACGATCGACCTTGAATTGACGTGCAAGCAAGGTTTGCCTTGGCTACGATGGTGAGATGGGGTCCCGCCCTGTACCTTCTGCTTTAACCCTCTTCTCCGACCTAACCTGCTGCCCAGCTGTCTTCCATACCCCCCTGCCATAAAATCTTTTTAGCCTTCCTGTTACTATTTGTGTTGTCAATTCATGATGTAACTCCGCTTCGCATCTCATATCTACTGACCCACGCATATATGGTCCTCGCATGGACTGTCACCAAACTGTATCTTAGGCAATCTCTGACACTATTCTGGGGGGACTACATGCCAGCAGTATTGGGCTTCTCCACATTCTCTCTTTTTTTGGTTTATTGAGCACTTCTTAGGCCTCAGGTCTCGTACTTAGAGTATTTATTTGTTTCCATCCTCCAGCACATCTCTTGTACACCCCTGTCGCCAGAGCGCACGAACAACTGCCCTCCCGGAATAAACCCTGCTTGCTCTCCCTCCCTCATCTCGGAGCGCAGAGGCCTGAGGCCCCGAGCCGTACATAGACTCAAGCTGGACAGTTTCGGCCTCTTTTCGGCTGAACCGGCCAGATCTGAAGGCGTGCGTGCGGCGGGGGAAACCCACCCCCTGCCGAACGGCCCCGGGCGGAACCCTTCGCGAAGTGAACGGGTGAACGTCTGAGAAGAAAAAGGGAAAACGCCAAAGGCGTGGGCGGGTGGGGCAGAAACTTGCAGTGCACTTCACCGCGCACGTCGCTTGCTGTGGCGGCGCGAGTGCACGAAGGCAAGATCCATGAGCTTTGGCTCTGTTGATCTGCCTTCGGCAGAGCCGGTTTCGTGCCGGTTCGCGGCCTGAAACGGTGTATCGCATCCTCATCCTTCGTTCTGTGCAACCTCATTCTTTGGTTGCACCTCCTCTTGCTTCGTTCTTCGATCCGTTCATTTCCGGCCTTGCAAACCTCTCCGAAGAGGTCCTCGCTTTTCTTTCACTTCGTTAAGAAATGAGCCAACAAAGCACCCATGGCAGGACGATTTAGTCTCAAGGTATGGAGGTAGCCAGGGGAAATGCTATCTAAAGCCATGACTCTAGCCAGCCGTTGGCTAGGGCCATTGCGAGAGGCTAAGGGGCCAGGCAAAATTAATAAAAGGCAGTGGCAGGGATTGAACCCAAAACCTTCTGATTACAGAAAGAAACAGAACCCAAGAGCATAACCAACTGAGCTAAGGAGGAATAAAGGACAAGGGAATCTTGTGGAGTATATGGTGCCCCACTGATTCATAAAAGCATGTTCTAACTCCAGCAGGCCCCGCCTTACGGGCCATGTTAGTGGTTAGAGTTTGTGGTTAGGGTTTGTTAGGGCTTAGGACCAAGGTATATTGTAAAAGGTTGTTGAGGGTGTTTTGTCAGCTTTTGATGGTTAGTTGGTTAGGGTGGGTTAGGGTTGGTTACTGTCTTTTGCATAATTCCGTGAAAACACGCAAAAAATGTTGCTGTCACGTGCAGGCCGAATCGGGCGCTCTCATACTCAACTTGCTCTCCGAGGCTCTCGGCACCCATTTTGAGCTATGGAAAGTGTAAACTTGAGTCCAAGTGGTGTCTCTGGATTAAACTCAACCAACTGTGGTTGGGAAATGCCGGCTGATGACGGCAGTACAACGGAGTTTGAACTGGTCAACCACTACCGGCCCTCCGCAAATGGCTATGTGGGCCTGCCGAGCAGCAGCGGTTAGATGAACTAGATTAATGGCCATTCACCCCGACTAGCTGTCGCTCGTTATTATACTTAGTGGATATTTTTGTGCCAATTGCTTTACTGAGTTACGGCGTCCATGAGACTCAAAGTCGGCTAAATCATGTTGATGCCGCCGGTGCCGCCCTCAAGTACCGATCATCACGGACTTGCGATTCGGCGGGGTTTCTCCGTTCCCAAATGCTCTCGGTGAATGCAAATTGAATGGACAATTAGGTGTCTTCAGGCCGTCCGTTATTATATTTTCACCATGCACGTGGACCGGTATGAACGGCATGTTGCCTCTGGATATCATTTGGGTATGAAAAACATTTTGACCTCCAACATTCAATCCCCTGCTTTCAGTAGCTTCGGCAGTGGCTGTTTGATGGCTGAGGTATCCGGCCCTGTCCCATTTTACCAGCACGTGATAGCACAGATTTTTTTCGTGTTTTCACGGACTTATGCAAACGACAGTAGTGTTAGGAAAATTAACAAAACCACATAATAAGCTTGGCAATACAATTTCGAAGACCTAGGGCAGCTTGCCTGGTCTGGGTATTAGCTAGTCCCACTTAGGGTAAGTGCCCTTACCCTAAGTGGGATGGGAAAAGGCAGTAGAAAGGCCTTGTAGTTCAGATGGTTATAGTACACTTTCTGATATTTGCTCTGTTTCTTGCTGGTCAGTGGTTCAATCCTTGCTGGTAGTATTCATTTTGCTATTTAAAACCTGCTGTACCATTAGTCTTGATCCATGGACCCAGCCATCGCATGGCTGGAGTCGTGGCTTTAGGAAGCATTTACTATGGCTAGAGCCATGCACATTAGACTAAATATTACTGCTATGGCTCAACAAAGCTGCAACGATTGAGCCTGCCATGATCGGGCCCCTCTGTAGACAAACGCCGGCAGGCCTCTTTCTCTCTATGCTTAACCTAGTGGGATAGTGCATTTCTTGGGCCTGATTCTTGGAACAGACATTTGACACTTACTCGCTCTCTTCCCGCTGGACTGAGTCTCCGCTGGCCTCAGATTGCCACACACCGTCCGCCCCAATTTGCTGTCCACCCAGCATATAAGTGCAACAACGTCCAAAAAATCTTGGTGATCTTTGACATTTGCTCGATCCAGAAAGTGGAGGCAAAAGAATTTCGATAGGAACCAGGGGAGCATATCAAGGCAGTTACATATGCACCTCAATTCTCTGATCCAAGCTCCCTGTCACCAAAATTGAAATGTCCGACTCCGAGTGCAGCGAGTGTCGAGTCACAATGGGCAGATCCGGAACTCCCCGCAATGCTGATGCTAGATCGTGATAAGTATTTTTATCCTCTTTGTTCCACTACACGTGGAGGGGCAAGTGCCGTGGCAAGTGTCATGGCAAGTGTCGGTCCTATGCCATGAACCCATGCCCACGGCATTTGCCCCCAGTGTCATCCCGCCCTTCCCTCCCTCTTCTGCTTCTACGAGCGGGCGTAGTCGTTGTTGGCGCTCGCCCTCGCACGCCGCAAACGCCTCCTCCCACCACCTCTCCGTGCGCCAGCCACCGGCGTAGAACGCCTTCAGCGCAGGCATTAAGGTGCGCGTGGGAAGGGTACGGGCCCGTAGGGCGGAGGTATCGATACGGTCGAGGCCGTGGAAGAGGACGCCGCCGAGGACGAAGTCGATGCGGAGGAAGCGGAAGTCGATGTGGGCACAGGCCCGGCATAGAATTTCTTCGCAGCCAGCACGACCGCGGGCGGCACCGTGAGGCGCCCGACTTTGAAGCAGAGCTGCGAGACGCAGACGGCTGGGGGGTAAATTAAATTAGTATGGGTGGGGGTGGGTGGGTTTGAAGCGGGGCGAGGAAAGGGGGAGGCGGGAAAGAAGGCAGAATTAGCGCGTGCTTCGTTGCAGGATAAATCTTTTGCGGAGGTAACGAAAAACACGGACGCAGCGAATGAATGGATCGAGGAAAACTCGCCCCGCAGCGATACGTCCGCCGACCAAACGGAGAGGAAGAAAGCAAGAAAGGAAGGAAAAGCACTATGCATACAGCAGCGAGTCGTCGGGTTCGAGCTCTCGAGCCCCGCGCGCGAGGAGCGCCTTCGATACCTCATCCGCGTCTGGTTGCACGCCATGTCCGCTCGTTCCGCCACTCTGCGTCGCTACAAAGAGCGTAGAAGAGACGGGAGTGAGGAGCCGCGGCGTCGCGGGCGTCTTGAGCGTCGCGACAAGCGGATTTGCGGGGGTTTTCGGATTTTCAGCGGGCGATTTCGAGATGTTGGAGGGGCGGAAGCGGAGGCGCGCTGGACGAAGCGCGAGATTACCCAGATCTGGTGTGTGTACGGGATAGTATTTGTAGGCGCGCGGCAAAGACGAGGCACGGCAGAGGGGGAGACTCGAGAGGGCGAGGGATAAGAAGGGAAGAAGGAAGGGATAAAAGAATGGAAGGCAGAGGCACGCACCCATCGTCCCACGCGCCGAAGGATGCGCGCACCTCATAGCGCGACAGCATTGGTATCTCACGGATGAAGTGGTAGTGCATTTCTGGTGCGTGACACGAGTGGTGGTAAGTAGGCGAGACAACAAAGGCGCGCAGGCCATGCACCGGCAAGCGGGACCCAGCCACCGCGGCGGAAGATGTTGGGGAAGGTTGCGAGCGCGAGAAGGAAGCACGCCGAGTCGAGCGCCTTTGCGTAGCTTGAGTTGCTCATGTGCAGATTGAAATCACTGTCGTCCACGCCTTCCCTTCCCGTCCTCGTCAACACACCGTCAAATAAAAGGACGAGAAGGGGGCACGCACTGACCCACGACGCGTAGCTCCACACCTTGCGGAACGGATGCACGCCCACGGCCATGCGCGCCTCATGCCACACCTCGAGCGCCACGGCCCGCTTCTTCGCGCTAGAGAAGACGTGCCGTGTATTCATTCGAGATTTCATTTATACTCACGCTACGTATGCGTCTCCGTATTCCAACACCTATCTCTGACACACATTTGTATGTTCGGGGATAATATGATGGCTTTGATTTGGATGCGACACCATGACAATCTAGTGCCGCTGGTCTGTTTTCCCTCTTTCTATTTGTGGCGAATATCCCGAATACATAGAGTAGCACATCACCGAAACCGCTGCAGTCAATCATCCAGCAGGCCCGCAGCCTGTGGACGCTCTCGGGGGTGTCGTCCGTTTGTGCCTTTTGTCTGAAGGTCTTTTTCCACCATCCGTGTGGATGCTAAAAGAAAAGTATATCCCGCTGGAAGGTTGGTAATAATATCCCTCGTGTCTTTCCGCGATGGCTCAACTTTCCTGCTAGTCTACCATTTGTCTGGTTATGATTGGCTAGCTGATGCGACGCGATGTGGTCATGTGCAGCCTGTTTTGGTATTGAATTCTTTGAAGTTGAGATAGTTGCCCAAGTTGATTCACGGTTTTGGTCATTCCTCTCACAAGATCTAGAGAGACCGATACGTCCACCTGTTCAGCACTTACGTGTACTGGAAGTTTTTGGATTCGTTGACCTTGACATTCCCTCCTGGCTTTAATTGCCTACGGTACTCATGGACGCTTTACGGCGATCCTCAAAAACACTTTTGGGGTGAGAATCGAACCCTTGACCCCCTCACTAGTGAAGTATGAGGGGAATAGAGCCCACAACCACTAGACTATAGCCCCAGCGAGAAGGACAGGCTTCAAACTGATCATATCCCTCTGCTCAGCGCCAAGACAGCTATAGTTTCGCAGAATCTATGCTCGGTCGCCCTTCATGGGCCTCTTACATAGCTATTCTCTGATTCTGGGCCCAAATATGTGCCAACGGCCCTCGGTATAGACCCCAAAGCATTCAAACGGCCAGTTGAACACCCGAAACGGAAACTCACGTGACGTGTCGGGGGAGGGGTTGAGCTGCGTGGGTTCGATCCTCGGTACTTCGCCATCGGTAGGCGGCTGTTGGGCGGGTGAGTCATGGTGAGTCACTATCGGGCAGCGGCGATCGTGGTCCTGGCGCTGTATGCGTTGTTCCACAAGGCAGACAGCAAATAAGTTATGTAGCTAGACGCGCTTCTCGATCCTAGAATTTCATTCTCACGAAGCTGTATGAGTGCTTGAGTTCACTGCCGATGGACGTAGAAATCAAGTTCTCATTGCGGTACGTACTGTGGTGATAGTTTATTTCATCATCTTATTCCCCTCAGATGTATAGATGTTCCTTCAAGGCGCTCCATCCTCTCAGGAGATTGCCCTAACGTGTTCGCTGTGTCCCCTTTGCCTAAGATCTGGGAGAAATTGATTAATCTTTTTTCTTTCTCTTCCGTCATCCCACCATTTGTGCTGTCAAATAAGCATCAAAGACATTTGATCCGGCGCGGTTGCCAGCTATAGCTCAAGAGCAACCTCAGAAACATTGTGGTATCTTATATTCCTATTTGATGTCTTGCTCATTAACTGACGGTGTCGGAGATCTCATGGGCGGCTGGAGCAACTGTTCAACGCGCTAATTGTCTGAATTGCTGCCGCGGGCCTATTTGGCGTCGATGTGGGATGCCTACAATAGATATCCGCTTACGAATTATGGAACTAAGATCCGTTGCCAATGGCACTTCAATGACATAGGCCGCTCAGCTCGGTGCACCTACTCTCCAGATCTGATCTCCGAATGTTTGACAGCACCATTATGGCACTATACAGATTCGCTCGCATACCCGGGCCTGTCAATCGCAGCGAGCCTCACAATCCCCCCCGGATCAAGCTCATGTATTAGATATCGCGGTTCCGTGGGTTCCTGGAGCATGCGGATCGCACCAAGTTTGAATAGGGTTTGTGGGCTGGTGGAACACCTGTCAATGAATGACGCCACACTTGGAACTCGCCTTCACCTGCGCGCCGGAGAATGTATCCGTGTACCTGGCCTTGAAGTCTGCTGAAGGTATTAATGGTCGGCCTTTTCTCTGCTATCCTGCTTTCGCCGGTGATATATTAACTTTCGATAGTTCTAGAAGTGATTCCAGCGTGGAGCTCTCCGTAATTAACCATTTGAACTGTACGTATGACCCAAACTGTCCAAGGTCATCAACCAACTTGTCATTGACGGTGAGTTGAACTATCAAACAAGCAGCTCCCAAGGAAGGAATATTGATCCCGCTCAAGATTCTGGACATCAAGATAATTGAAATTTTCTCTTGGATGAAATACGGGCCGATATACATAATATTACATATGCCATTGTCCAGCATCCATACTTGAACCGTCGATAGTTCTCAATATGGATTCGAGTTCAGGAGCCAAGTTCGGCTTTTCAAGTTCATCAGTCAGCACCACTTATGCCATCACCAGCCACGTGATCACCGCACCTTTTGTCTTTTACCATCTTCATTGTTGTCATTCTCCCGCGACACAAGTGCTAGCGCCGCCATGGAACCCTCGCGCATTCCAGTGTTGCTTTGCACCGTGACCTCACCACATCAAGCGGTTGTCCAGCGGTTGTTATCGGGGCGCTTTCTTTTGTTCGCTTTGGCCATCGGACCTCTTTGTCTCTTGGGCCGCTTAGACCTTTTATGTCGTGGACATTGGTGAAAGAACCAAGAGAAATGGCGTTTATAAGGTACGCATTGTGATCAATCCCCTCGTCACCTCACACCATGACATACACGATCTCAGTAGCGCACACCCTCGCAGTAATCACCGTCCTCCCCATTGGTCTCATTGGCCTCGAGCATGCGGCCTCATACCTTCTCAATATACTCCGCGCACTGGCTACCACGCACCGTTTCTCCCTCTTTTTCGCCACGTCGGTAGTCAGTGTCGGCGCCCACCACGTTTACACTTTTTGGATATACGGCGCTCGTATGGAGGCTGAAAGCGAAGCTGATTACCTGTTTGGCGACGACCTTGGGACGACGACTGTGAAGACTACGAATATCAGACAGGGTCCGACGCGGACACGGATAGCCCTGGCTCAGGCGCTTCATCCCCACATGGCAAGCGGCCAGGTAGGTCTCGACGAAATCTCGGCGAAGAGATTATTCTAATATTCGTGTTCAGCCCATCTACTGCGTCGTACGACTACGCGCGATCGCCGCACCAAAACTATTCTCCAGAAACCAGACACCCGCGCGTAGCTGCGTGTTAATGTACGACTACATAGCATGACTGACATTCCGAAATCTTGCGGCGGCGCCAGCTATCCGCCCTCCGAGTTATCGTCCCAACATCACCGCCAGAGATTCGCCCAGTCGTACGTCTCTGCATCTCGTACCACTCCGATTATTCCCTAACTGGTATTCAGCGCTCCGGTGTATGTTTCTCCAATGCATCGCGCTTCAAGGTATCGCCAATGCTTCGCGTCATCGTGCGGCTCTCCACTTCGGATGCACAGTGTTTTCTTCTGACGTCGACATTCCAGCGCTCCGCCACAGGCGTCTCACCCTACCCTCGAAGATCACCAGCAGGACACCGTGAAATGGTGCGTCTCCCACGTCTCCCGCTATCCACCGTCATTCTGAATCCCTCTACCCTCTGCTCAGTGCTCTGCAGCTGAATCCCCTTCCCCACAAGTACGCCCCCAAATCGACCTTCCTCTCGCATTTCCTCTTCCAAGACCTCCTTAGATGTAAGTATGCCTGCGTACCACTCCTCTGGCGCCCTGCTAAAATTTGGCTAGGCCTGTAATGATACCGTATTCGTACACGCCGTCGCACAAGCGCTCATGGGCGGTCGATGCTCCATCAACCGCGGAGGACGAGCACTTCCCGGTCGAAGCTATTCCGACGGCGCCTCGCGCCCAGCCGAAGAGCAAGGCGCTCGCCAATGCAGCGGCGTCTATGCCTAGCGTTCGCAAACCTGAGAATAGAGCCCGAGCAGCTGCTACTCCCTTGTCCGCCGCCCACAATCGCCCGGCTGGGTCAAGCGCACCGTCGTTACCCACCCGCGCCCTGCACGTCCCCGAGCCCGTGTCTCCGTCGCCCATCCGCGTCCAACAACCTGCTGCAACTCCGCCTCCACTGTCCTCTGCAACGAGCAAGGGTGCCGCACCCCCGACCCAGCGAATGCAGGCTCCTTTGCCTAAGGGCAACCCCGTCCCCCCCACCTCCGCGTACATCCCATCCTCCGCAGTATGCGCGCGCTATCGCCAGCCACCACTTCGACACAAGGCGCCGCCACTCCATCGGACAGCGAAGACGTCCGCATCTCGTGGGCGTCCAAGGGCAAGTGGTCCGCGGGCGCACCACCCTCGCGTCTCAGTGCCGCGTCGCCCCTTCCCTTCCTCTAGCAAATAGCCGGCCGACGACGGACGACTTCTCGATGCCTCCCGCGAAGGGTGCACAACCCGGGGGGGAGGATGCGACGACCGGCTTCTTCCCGCTCACGCCCGTTTTCACGGGGCCTGCGGAAGTCCCCGAGGGATTTGTGCCGTTGGTTAGACTGGTCTGAGGCCGTCTTGCCCATCTCTCCTCCCGGTTGCCTCCCTCTATCCTAGTGGGAGGCTCGGATGATCTCCCGCGCTCCAGCTCCGATGGCCAACTTTTTCGCATCGACCAGGCTGCGCTAATTTTTTTACTCGTCTCCAGCTGTACATCATCCAGTACTGTAAAATATGTAAACAATTACGACCGTCGCCCTAACCACTTCAGTGTATGCGTATTTCTTGCGCAGAGTTTGTATCTTAGTCCTCCTAAACATTTCATTCCGTCTGTTCAAATCGGAATTATTGCCTCGCTCCTTTTCTTTTCCAGAAAACTGTCCACTGGGTGGCGAGTCAGCGTAGAGAATGTGTAAAATGAAGCATCGAACCAATCGGTTGTGCGGATGGAACACGTCGAGTCTCGACTATCAGAAGGACCTGCTGTTATTTTGATGCGCCTTCTCTGAGATTCTCCGAGGACTGGACGAGAAGGAACAACCGTTCTACCCTCCTCTGGTGTTCGCCCTCGGCATGTTGAGCAGCAATAAACATGAATGGGTTAAGGCTTGACGCTAAACGGCATGTCGGTACACTAATTGTGGCCCGTGGGACGTCAGATGTGCAGACCTCGAAAAAAAGAGAAAAATATTCAGGCCCCACAATTCAATTCCGCAACGCGCAGCGCCCCTGAATTTAATTTATCAGAGCGCACACCGCGAACGGCGACCCAGTCCGCGCGGTATGTACCCCAATTGGAATGGTGATGCGTGACGGGTGCCGTGACTTGTCATTTTCTCTTCCACCACGACCATGCGCTCCCTTGCGGACGTCATCCAATCGAGGAACCGGCGTTTAGCTTGGGCTGACAGGGCCTTTCTCTGGATATGCCACGGAGGACACCAACCGCTCCTAGTATTTGCTTCCATTGACTCTCAAGTGACAAGTCTCGACTCAGTCGGCCCGGACCTTCCGACTTTTCCTTCGGAACTTCACCCTCTTCTCTACGCATTTATCCCTGATCTTCTCGTCAACCATACGATTGTCAACTGACTTCTGCTGTGTACGCAGAGACAGAGCGCCCATGTACACTCACACTGGCGCTTTGCTGTATACACAGATGAGTCCTGTAGAGTTCTGTGTTTGTTGGAAGGCCGATGATCATCGCCATACCAAACAGTACTCTATCAGCGTCTCTCGCTCTACAAATAATTAGGCACCGGAATCCTCTTTTAACCGCCGACCATTGGTCTCTGTGCCACTATTGGCATCCGAGAAATCGGAGCCGCACTCCACCCTTGTCAAGAACTTCCACACCTCTTGACGCTCCACGCCCCTGGATTAATCTAACCCGTCGTTGGAGTCACGGTGCAGGTTGATCTTTTGGGATCCTCCTTCTTTTCTTCTCTTACGGAAAGTTAGGCTATTAACGGGCAGATCCTCCAAGGGGCCGTTCTCGTGATAATTCAAAGCTCCATAACCTTCCAGGTCAGTCATAACAATACTCGAACTGCAGCTGCGTTGCAACATTCCGCAAATCAGGTGTCGTACTCTGGCGGCTGGCTGTGTAAATCCGCATATGCCATCCTCTTCGAAATGAAGGCTAGCAGCTTTCAGTATCCACTCCATTCCTATGTGCTTTGAGTGATTCCGCTGTACTTGGCAGGGTTCATTCTCCGCCGGAGATTGGATCTGTGCATCGTTCATCCTTCCGGATAGCGTTGCACATTGCCAGCACTGCAATGGTAGCGGATCAATACCCCAAGATCCCCATTTGTAAACCGGCGGAGGTTTAACAGCAGTGGCTGTGGATAGCGATGTCCTCATCCCAATCTCGAGCTGCCATGCGGCGGATTGACATGGCATACCTCCAGTGGATCCACTCGGTAGCTAAATGAGGTATAATTACCTTGTTTTTCGCGAATTTTCACGACATCTTCGCCAGATGCTTGGGTCGTGTTATTTTAACGCGAGCTTCTTGGCCGTCCGGCGCACCATAGTGGCGCTTCTGGCAGGGCCGTGCAGCGGGGAAAAGCTTATTCCACCATACCACCGACCACACCTTGTGCTCAATCGGACAGTCCCTGGCTTCAAGCGCTGTATCTGCTCGCGCCTTTACGGCTCCCAAGCCTACCGGACCGCCGATTCTAATGTTGAACCCACTCCGCACGGGGATCTTGCCAAGCCGCCCTGATGCGTGTTCGCTTTATAAAGGCGCTGTGGGGTAGGCGGGTTCATACACACCCTTTAACCCTCGACTGATGATGTACTGGAGACAAGGCAACAACGTGGCAGAGACATCGTCTTCGGGATCCTCCACTTCTCCTACCCCGTCTTCTGGGCTCCCCTCCTCGGCGTTAAACGAACGACCTTGGCCGGCGCTTCAGAGCGAGACAACCAAGGAGGTCCTTCAATCCGTCCTCAAGGTTAGAAAGACTTGGAAGACCTTGCGCGGGGGAGAGACCGTCTGGCCGCTGGAACTCGAGGCTGCCCTGCTAGAAGGCCAGTCATCCGTCCGATCACCAAGTCCCATCGATACTGATACCATCCGCCTCTAGGTCTCGAGAAGTATGTCCCCGACGATTCACGGGAAACCCGCATATTAGGCCGCTTCCCGCGCCGCAATCGGTTCATATCGGACTACATCTACGAAAAGACTGGGAAGCAGCGGAGTGCCAAACAAGTTGGGAGTCGGCTGCAACAACTGCGGGAGTCGTGCGGAGACCAACAATGTATGTTTCCCCAGTATCACACTTCAGGCTCGCGCTCATCCGTGCTTATCATCTAGTGCTACACCTCCTCGCTCCCTTCGGAGAGCCTGCGTATCCCGATTCCGCGGCCTCTGGCGACAGTGCACTCAGTTCACCTGTCTCGCCCCTCTCCGGAGACAGCATGTTCCCTGGCTTGTCGTCTTCCCGCCATACCGTCATGTACATCGACATCCTCCCAACAGGGGCTCCCCACGACGTCCGGCCTTCCAGCAAGCCATCGCCCTGGTCAGACAGTGGCGATATCGTCCGCGCATCCGACCACCCTCGCTCCATTGCCTCCATAAATCCTGTCGTGTCTTTCACCTCCCGTTCTCCACTCGTCGCACACTCGCGGTTCACAGTATACTCTGAGGACCTCATCCTCCATGCGGAGACTGTCCCACTCACGCTGTTGCCGCAACAAGCGCCTCAATCGTCGGATTTCCTTTACAGCACTCGCATGGTCCCGAAATATTGGCAGGTGATACTGGACAGCCCGGGTACGCTCTTCCCTCTCTACCCAGTAGCGCAAAAGACTGATGAATGCATTCCAGATCCGACGCGATTCACAATCTTCCAGGAAGTCGTGCGGGAGGATAACTCGTCAATTGCTTTTTCCGCCACGTACAAGTTCAGCTACCCTGTACGACGGCTCCCAGATTCCTCCTCGTCGTCGTATCTCTCTCCTGCCCCGAAAAAATCCTGGCTCGGTGTGCCATTTGACAATTCGGCGCGACCCTACGAGCTTCCTTCGCTCGCCGATACCCGATACCCTATGTTCGAGCCCGCATCATGGAGCGACGCTCTCTAGGATCCCTAGACGCGGGAAAATTCGCTCCCGGAAAGATATCACAGCCCGGGCAGCGACTCCTCTTCTGTCTGCTTCCATTCCGAGCTATCACACTATGCATGTCCCGCGGCGTCTTCTGCTCCATCCCTCCGAGCTCCGCATTCTGTAAACTAATATTAATGTGCCAGTACGAAATTCATAGAGTGCAGTGTGCTGAGCATCATGTAAGGTCTCTGCCGTACATAAAATAAAATAAAACTATCCCCGAGAAAGGAGTTCGGACACTGGGAGTAGACTCCGATGAGCATCATGAGTTTTTGGTGTTGTAATACATAGAAGACGAGGCGGTGTTCCGCACACCATACCCGCATACTATCCACCAAACTTGCTCACCCAAGGTAGAGCGAGTTGGGGTCCCATTTATGCACGCAACAGAGGAGTGCTGTCTCCACCTCGATGTCTTTTCATCCCTTCGTGCGTACGTAGGATCGCATCTCTTTTTTCTAACAAAACTCAATTAAGTAGCGCACCGGTACTAAATTCAGAGTGCAGCTACACGCTAAAGCCCAGGATCTCCGAGTCTAACGCCCAAAATGAGGATGATTCAAGTGCAGCGCACACGGCACCTACCAAGTGCGGCACATCGCGTTCAAATGCGACACATGTGCCGAGCTTGGCTCATGCTCGACACTCTTCTCAAAATAGCAATGTGCCGATGATGGCCATCACCGGTGCCGCGCGTTGATTTTCGGATGGGCCGAGTGGAACCAAATATTTACCCGCCTCTCTGTCTTCTACCACCACCTGCGCATCACCCCCCGCCGCAACCCGCCCTAAGAACACGTCAAAATGCCCTCAACACACGCTCCTGCCAACGAGAAATTGAATTACAGCCCGATGGGTGTCATTACGGCATTTTGAAGCTCAGTACGTGTTCTCTTGCGCAATGCACGGCTCTCACATGTGCTCGTCTGGACATCTTGGAAGACTCCGACAATCCAGGCCCAGCCATAGCTCGACGGATTGCCCTCCCGGGACTTCGGAAGCTAGCGCTCGATGGGGCTACGCTACAGACCTTCGCACAATTCCTAGATGGCCTCACGCTGCCGTCCCTTACAGAGCTCATCTTATACGGACCGGAAGGGTGGGGCCCGCAACACAGCACCATGTACACTATTGACACTTTCCCGGCCGTCCGGCGACTCGTCGTTCACAACGTCGATTACGACGAGGATGGCGACCCGGAGTGGCTGGTTCCATGGTTTCGGTCGTGCCCCTCCGCAGTCGACGTTCGGTTCCCAGGCTCTAGGATGCCGATCCTCCTACTCACCCAGATTGTGGACGGCTCCCTGTTTCCGCACCTCGAAATGATCCGATTGCAGTACGCGGAACTCCCTTCGTTGCTGGTCGCGTTACAGGCTCGCCAACGGAGCCTCAACCACTCCACCATTACCACAGTTGGGATCCGGGAGTACAACTGGCTCACACCAAGCGTCTTGTGAATGGGACAATGAGCATCCGATGTCTGGAGAGGTGCCATGGATTCCGTACTCAATTCGCGCACCGCTGACGCTAGTTTAGATCGCGGAATTGGGGCGTTTCCAGTTCGAGAACAGTTGCGGTGTGTACAGGTATGAAGAAGCTCCGAACGAGGCCGAGGATAGGTCATCGTGAATGCGACTTGCGGAGACAGCGCCGGGGATGATTTGATGGACGAGCCACTAGTATGTATGACGCACAGTTTTTACGGAAGGTATACATTGCGTGCAGCAACACTTTTCCAAGCGCTGTAGCATTCCAGGGATAAAACCCTCTGAGGCTGACGCAAAACACAATGAACGAGTCGGGGACTTGGGGAGTCAGCTCCCGCAACACAACGTTGTCTCTGCATCAAGATGTTGCATCCAACGTCGCGTGTACATATGATCGTATTTTCTAAAATGAAATCAGTTGAAGAGCGCGCCGGGACGCAAAGCTAGCGTGCAGCCGCACGCTGAGCCCAGGATCTCCAACGACCAAAAAAACCTGAAGCTCGCTATAGTTCGGACACGGGGAGTCGAACCCCGATAAGCCCCATCCATTTTCAGGCTCTCGCCGCGAAAGGAATGAGGCGGTGTTCCCTACACCATATTCGACTACCACCTCCCAAGTGCCCTCGCTCAATGTAAACCTCGTTCGATATTAATTCGCGTGGAGCCGAGGCAGTGTGCCCTACACGATGTCCGACTCCTCCCTTCCACTGGCCCCGTACAATCAGTGCACTCCTCGAATCACCCGCAAAGTTACCGCTGAATCTAAGAGCACCCCATCGACAATATCAGACTCATCCGAATCAAACAAGCTCTACAGTATCTAACGGCCGCTCTAAAGTACGTGCGTATCTCTAAATAAACAATATGCTCCCGCCCACCCTTTTCATTTTCCCTCACGCCACGCTACGCCAACCCCCTGACCCCCTCCAACCCGCCCTTGATCCCGCCCTTCCCTCCCTCTTCCGCTCCTACGAACGGGCGCAGCCGCTGCTGGCGCTCGCCCTCGCACGCCGCAAACGCCCCCTCCCACCACCGCTCCGCGCGCCAGCCGCCGGCGTAGAACGCCTTCAGCGCGGGCATGGCGGTGCGTGGCGGGCCAGTAGGGCGGGGGGGGGGGCCGTGGGTGCGCTGGATGTGGGTGCGGGCACAGGCCCCGCATAGAACCCGTTCGCAGCGAGGACGACCGCGGGCGGCACCGTGAGGCGCCCGACCTTGAAGCAGAGCTGCGAGACGCCGACGGCTGGGGTTCAACGCGGTTAGCACGGGTTGGGCGCGGGGTTAGCACGGGTTCTAACAAGGGGAAGGGGGAGGGGGGAGGGGAGGGGAAGAGTAGGAAATCGGGACGCCAAATGGGAGCAGGCGGAGCGCGTAGCCAGAGGGACTGGTGGGCCCGCCTCCCAAACAAAACATCGTCGTTGGCTCCCCGCCCGAAGCCGCATCAACCACCCGCCGCACCAGTGTGTGTTCTGCGCGTGCTTCACGTGGGGGCCCGCGTGCGATGCAAAGCATCTGGCTGCCTTTCCTACAATGCAGGGAAACATACACTGCGCAGGAGACGCGCGCCAGCTCTGTGCCCGCTCCGCTCCGCGTGTAATCCCACGAAGCGATGCGATGCAAGGCAAGGCCCCATGGCACATACGCTGCGGCGCGGAGGGGGAGGTCCGCGAAGGTGGGTGTCGCGCACAGTAACGCGTACCGTATAGCCCGCGTATATGCCGCATAACGCATAACACACAACGCAGCGCTGCGGCGGGCTCGAAGGCGCACAGCGCACGCACAGAAACGCGCGAGGACCGGTGCGCTGGAGCGCGGATAACGCGCCTCACGTAGCGCACGCACGGCATACAGCCCGGCGGCACAGAAACGCCCCCGAGCTCTGCGAACGGTGTGCTGAGCAGCTCCGCGCGCGAGAAGCGCGAACCAGGAGAACGGAACGGGGCGCGAGGTACACAAGAACTGTGAGCGGTGGGTGCGCAGGCCGCTGGGACGCTGGAAGAGGAACGCTGGGATGGGCATAGCCCACGCACAACGCAAACCGAGGATCGCGAGCGGGCCCCACAGCAGCGCCGGACATAGCAACGTACGCAAATAACCACCGCGCCTCCGCGCACGCGAACTCCAAAGCCGAATCCCCGCCCTTCCCCTCCATAACAAAGAAAAAAGCAAGGAAAAAACGAAGATGCAGAAAGACCGGGCAGATGCACACAATGGAAATGCCGAGCCCCGCGCGCGAGGAGGGCGCGAGAGACTGCATCGGGCTCCATCCTCCCATGTTCGTCTTTAATACCGAGCGACGGCGTGCTGACCCCGGGCGTGATGAGTGTAGAAGACGAGGGCGTGAGCAGCGGCGTCGCGGGCGTCTTGAGCATCGGCGCGCGCGGGTCCGCGGGGGTGTCTCCGGGGGTGCCTCCGAGGGGTTTCGAGGTGGACTCGTTGATTTGGAGGAGGAGGCGGAAACGGGCTTGACGAAGCGCGAGATTACCCAGATCTGCGGGGGTATTAGCGCGCAGCACAACGAGTTGCGGCAAAGACGAATCGAGGGGAGGAGAAAGAGGATAAAGGAACAAGGTAGGGATGAAAGAAGGACGGAAGAGGACACGGCACGCATTGACCTATTTGTCGTCCCATGCGCTGATGGACGCGCGCACCTCGTAGCACGACAGCATCGGGATCTCGCGGATGAAGTGGTAGCTGACGAGCAGGTAAGCGGTACCCACCCACTGCAGCGGAAGATGTCGGGAAGGTCGCGAGCGCGAGGCGGAAGCGCGGGGCGTCGACGGCCATCTATCTATAGACGCGCGTTAACAGAGTCGAGAGGAAGAGAAGCGGAAGACGCACCTTCGCGTACATAGCTCGAGTTGCTCATGTGCAAATTAAAATCGCTGTCTTCGAAGCCTTACCCATCCTCATCAGCGCACCATCCAATATTAATAAAAAAGGACGGGGAGGCGCGCACTGACCCACGAGGCGTACGTCCACACCTTGCGGAACGGGTGCACACCAATAGGCATGCGCGCCTCGTGCCACGCCTCGAGCGCCGCCGCCCGCTCCTTCGCGCCAGAGAAGACGTGCCGCCACACGAGGCGGAAGGCGAGGTGCGCCTCGATGACGGAGGAAAATACGCGAGCTGTAAGTCATTTGAGACAAATTAACAGAGAAGAGGGAAATACGGTGTCAGACGAGCGGCCACAAGCGGGCATAGTGAGGAGGAAGAGCAGCGCTGCGCACGAGGCGCAGGAGAGCGAGCATCGTACTAGTCGTGGGCGTTGGGCCCATGGGTGCAGGGGGCGAGCGAGCGAGCGCCGTGGAAGGCATGTCTTTTAAGCCAGCGAGCTGGACGCGTCGTCGGTCGCTCGGGGTGACAGCGGGCGCCGGCTACGACGGAAGCCGAAAGCCGGTTCGTTGGCGGCTGTTTGCGCGCGCTTGTCATCCTGCTCGGACCGTCGATTGAAGTCCGGCCAATCGACGGCGCGTTGTTCTTTGTTCTGCGAGTCAAAACTTATCTGCGCCCACCTCGAACGAACTCGCATGCATGTAACCTCACTCAGTCGCAGAATCTCTGCGTCTACTTCCAAACTTATCCTCACTCCTCACACTCCGAGCCAAATCGCGCCCCGTCTCCGAGTCCTCGAAAAAGCCCCGCTTTCGCCCTGGCATATCCTCCCAATATCAATCAAAGCGAAACACTCTCCGCTATATCATCCCCCTTATCCCCTAATCCCTGGCGTGTCTCGTTCCATCATATCCACACTCGAGCTCGCACCCGTACATCTAAACTCCCAAACGCTTTCTTCTTCCTTGGCCGCTGTAACCCATGCCGACTCCCGCGCTGCAGTGCTTCGTGCAACACAAACGAGTCCGAACACGTCCTCGCTTGTACATGTCTCTTCCTCTGTGAACTCACTCCTTCGAACCCCAATTCTGGCCTCCCGAAACCCGAAACCCGAGTCCGTACTCGCCCAGCAAGCGACACGGGCCCCAATGTCGATGCAGTGCCCTGTTTAATTTTACATCCTACTGTTCTCCCCGCTGTAAAATCACTCTGACCTGTATGCCAGATCTCCTGGTGATTCCAAGCGCCTGGCCCGCTTTCTGTTCCGCCCTTCCAAAGTTCACGAATACACGTCAGTTGATCGCGGATCGAATAACTGATCCAGATAGACTCGCCCCGCTCATCGCGTTCAAGTGACCCCTCCTAGCTTTTTTGGTAATATGCACAGGTACTCGCTCACTCGTCTCCTCCGTCATTTTGACTCACTACCTGAGTCTTCTACATCATATCATCGTCATTCATAATGCGAGTTCTGTTAAAGTGCCTGGCACCGATTCTGGGTGAGTATTTGTGTTTGAATGCACATGGCGAGTTTTTTCATACTTATTGCACAGAATTACGCCGAAAATAATTCAAGCAGAGAAATGGGACGGAGAGGTACACGAGTGAGATGGATGGCGCGGTTTCGTATTGTAAACGTAGGCACTCCATCATGTGCGTTGCGTTCAGTCCTCCGCACTTGGTGCATAGTCTCTCGTAAACAGATGCTTCAACTTGAAGCTCGTACCTCGCTTGTTGAACTTGGTGCATGATTATTCGGCAACTTGGAATCACCTTTCCTCCTCCTTCCTAGAGGACGTTCATTTCTTCTTGTTACCGACGAAATTTTGAACCGATTAATACCCTGTCGACACTGGCCGCCACCAGATTAGTACAACCTCGATGGCGGCAGACAGCATCCCCAACCAAGGATGACTTGCACGGAGACGCTACACAGGGAGTATCTGCGTCGCGCAGTATACAGGCTGAAGTGGGCAAGTTCGATTTCGGGTTGATCTCTTGAACTTGACAGGCTCGAAGTAAGTAGCCTCGGAGGTCCGTCCCGTCCTGAATCAGCAGGTTTCATTTATATTGCTTTGAAGACCACTGCTTTGAACTAGTGAGTCTGGTCATTCTAACTCAATAGCTACGTTGGAGCAAGAGTCACTGAAACAATATGGGTTCGTGATAAGTGGGTAACGATCGTCACCACGGTCTCCGGTCCACATACTCTGGTGCAATCGCGACGGCCATATTGAATGGCATAAATTATGGCCTCTGTAGCTGCGACAAGCAAATAAACCTGGTAACGTCCAAAAATTGATATGCACATTGTGCATACGACGTCATGCGGGCATGTTCAAGATATCCCAGTCTGCAGCTCCAGCAGCGAATGGGAGGTGGCAGTTGACTCCACCTCGTTGAAAGGTGTGGATCTCCTCTGCGACAACTGTGGGAGAGACATCGCTCCTGTTGGAACAAGTGTAAAAATGCGTTGAACAGCGGAATGTCCGGGTCGGGGTGGGTTCTGGAGAACGTTCATTACTCCGTAGACGCGTAGGTCCACAACTTGAGCACCATCACCGATCAGGTCCCGGCAGGTTACAGACTCCGGGTGACGGTGGTCCCATATACAATGCATGCCATTGCCGGGAATGATCTGCCCAAGTCGCCCGGTCGCGATTTCGCGAACTTCAATGGTTTGAGGGTGAAAAAGCAGGATGTAGGGAGCATGCAAGGCAACCCGTTCGGCGGATCCTAGGACAAGGCATTACATCAAGGCCAGCCGTTTGTTGAAAGGTTTAAGGACCAACCCTCCCATTCAATTACTGGATTGGTCGCAGTTTTGCTGGGAATGCCGTGCTTGTCGACATAAAGGCCAAATTCTGTATCAGAAACATTGACTGCTGGATGTTCGAAGAAATCATAGGAGTTACCATTATAGCACAGAAGAATTTCCTCCTTGGAGGCTGGGATCATGCTCATTGGACGACAGGAGTCCCATGGTTTAGGAAGACGGGCGAGGCGAAGATCATCCACAAGTCTTGGAATAGTAACGCTCTTGAACGTACTGCGATTGTTAGCGCTGCCGCCATCGGCAAACTGTATACATACTCCATATCCATGACTTCGAAGCCCTTGGCACAAGGGATGGCAATTCTAGCGTTCAAAAAGATTATGTCGAATGACACACACGGCAGGTAAAATGCCTTATACTCCTTGAACCAGCGCGATTTTGGCTGCCAGAGACTGAGGCGATGGGCCCGTTCAGGTGCCTTTCGGTTTATCTTGTCCATGACAGGTTCAGCGACGCGGAAGATGCTGTCACGCTGTTACGGTCAGAGGGCGCTCGATGGGCTCTCATCTTCTCACCTTCTTCGGCTGCATAACGATGACCAGAGTGCGGCCTGAGAGCGAGCCCACTCTGAAAAATTGGACGTTGTTGTACAATTTCTGTCGACGTGGAGCGACGTCGCCGTCCGCTGATGCCGGTATCACGTCTTCAATCCGGTGGGCAAACAATGACTGTGCAGACAGTGAGAGGCCGCAATGCGCGATTCCGGAGGACGAACCTTGCCAGCAAGAACGAGGAAAATGCCGAACTGTTCGAGTACTGCACATTGCGTCACCATTCTTGTCTCTAGAACCCGCCGAAAAGCTAGACATTATAAACAGGACTCATCGGACACACACAGGCTGAGCTCACAGCTAGAGCTATTGTGAACTCCACACCACAACCCCGACTCGTTACCAGCCTGCCTACGAATGGCAACAATGTGACGAGCACGTTGCCGTAGGCAGACTGGTACAGTTCGGAGAAGTTGATTGGTGTGGGCGCGGAGTTTAAATTGTTTTGCGTGCCACGCCCTGGGCTCAAATCTTCATATTTCATTTTGGTCAAAGTTGAGGAGTTGAATATCATAGCAATTGCTTACTTTTTGTCTCCTCAGAATTTTCTTTTACAGCCCCAGGTTGCTGTAGCGTGGCCCCAAGTTTAATCGAGAAAGTGACGTTCCGGTCCGAGGGACCGGGAACCGGTGATCGGCAAGTCTTCGGCACCCATGTAAAAATTCAAACTCAGGCCCAGCTCAATTAGGCTTTCCGAATTGTACCAGCCTGCCTACGGCAACGTGCTCGCCACATTGTTGCAACTCGTAGGCAGGCTGGTAACGAGCCTACCCACCAAGGCTCTCGCGGCGCTGCTCTTTCTCCTCAACGCCCGCTCGTCTGGCACTGTGCGTCCCGTCTTCTGTACTATTTGGACCAAGTGTTCATTAATTTCCCAATTTTCGCTCACCGAGATGGCGGATAAATTTTCTTTTGAATTGTTGTGATTTTTACTAATGGCCTCAGAAAAATCGGCCGTCACGTGTCACCTGAACACTCGGTCAAAATAGTACCATTCTCCATGAAATAAGAGCAGCCGAACTTAAGTGCCCACCGAAAGTATCCCCCTCCGCACTCATGAGTCCCCGGGACTTAAGTTCCACCCAGCCTCCCTGTTAAATCCCGAAGTCGAGAGTCGAAGGAATGATCCGATGACGGAAGGTTCCGGTGCCGGAGTAATGGCGGAGCGGAAGTTTCGGATCAATCGCAAACACCACAGGAAGGTAAGGGTGTGCGTACTACCTGGACTGGCGAGAGTATAAGTCGTTCCGGCGAAAGTCGGAACTCCGGAGGACGGAAGAATAAGGCAGGGATCAGGACAAGACGAATAGTCAAGAACGTTAATAATCAAACTGAGGTTACATAGAGGCATACGGAATATTTATACTAAGTCATAATTACGTACGGCCGTAAAGTCCATTTCTATATATAGTGATCTGAAACGGAAGAAGCCGCAAGTGAAGTTTGCGGAGCGGTGAAGTCCGCTCGAGTTGAGTGCGATAAAATAAGGAAGTTAAAATGGGAAACGCTCAGTAATCCTTCATTGCGTGAAAACCCATTTTGGGCGGCGTCCGTAGATCCGGACACCGGAACTTCCCGAAGGTACGGAACATCCCGGAATAACGGAGCTCGTTGGGAGTTCAGAACGTACGGATATAACACTCCCCCCAGCGCATAACATAGCTGTACCCGTGCCCGGGCCCCCCTCCCTCCCTTTGAACCTAAGTCCTCCGACAACTTGAGTCCCTCACGAGCTTCACTTAAGTTGTGCCCAAACTTAAGTTCCGTGCTTGTATGCACCACACCTGTATGGCCTGCCGCCTATACATATCTCCCTCACTCCGCCAACCACTTAGTCTTGCCAGATCACTCAAGTCCACTACTTGAGTCCCATTGATCACTTAAGCCCCGGCATCCACTTGAGTCCTGTAATAAATATAATTCAAACTTAAGTTTTGTCACTTATATCTTCCAAGTTCCAAGTTGATAAGCAATATGAACCATGCCACTGAACGGAGCCAAGGGAAGGGGGTATCAAGAGGGTGTGAATACCCGAAATATATACAGTGGGTCGGATTTTTTTTTTCAGGGGGTCGGGCCTACTCCCCCCCTCCTACGTAAGGATTTGTAAGCAATTTGTCAGCTGCACGTGAGCTTCGCGTAGCTTTTGCCTCAGCAAAACAATGCCCCGGAGTACAGACCCTGCCCTTAAGAGGTCCTAGGTCATCCTTATGAGTGTCAAACCCAGTAATAAATGTTTCCATGCAATTGTTGTTTCGGCAACATTTCGGCAACTTCCAAGCGATCAGTTCACGTGAGGATTCCTGTCGTTTGATTGGCTGTCGCTTAACCCCCCCCCCCCCCCCCCCCTCCAAATACGGCAATAAGCTTTTGGCCTCTACCTCAACACTCACTGCACCGTTCACCTTGGGACATTTATTTTCGGAATCCTCGTCGAAAACTGGATCAAATTGGGACTACATTTAGAATTTCTTATTTTTGGACCCTCTTGGGGGGTATTCAAGGGCCTTATATATGTATGAGCAGCATGTCACTTGTGCCACACATTGTGTGTCAGTTTCCCGTTTTGGGACACAATGGTGTTCATTGTGTGTTAAAGACCATCGTGTGGTCAATTCCCATTCTGAGAAGATGAACAATGGAGTGTTGATTCAAGTGGCTTGATTGTCTTTGTCCAGGTGGCATGGTGGCCGGGCCTTGAAAACTCCTCCTCCCAGATCGGTAAGTTTGTCGTCTTAGTCTATACGTCAACCAGCACGAACTTGAGTGTACCGGACAACTTAAGACAGGCTGGACTTGAGCCACAGGGGAAGTCTTAAGTTTGGCGGAACTTAAGTACCACATTATGTTTTTAATACTCCTATTCGATCTTATTTGAAATCTTGAGTCTTGTCCAAACTTAAGTCCAGATACAAGAACTCAAGTTCTAGATTCAATATAGAATGGAGGTAGCGTAGTACATATAGCAGAGTTAAAGGAACTTAAGTCCCGTGGGACTCATGAGTGCAGAGGGGGATACTTTTGGTCAGAACTTAAGTTGAGCTAATAAAGTATTTGGGATCCGCATTCTCTGAGCCACGCATTAAGAAGGAGACCATCAAGGACCTGTGTCAATGCGGCGAGAAGCGAATGATAATCGGGCTGCTCGTTACCGAGCCGAGTTTTCTCCATGAGTGTGAAAAAGTACGAGAGGCTTCCGACATCATTTACACTGCCTCGATGGACGTGGAGGATGGCCCAAACCAGGTTCAGGCATAAATGGAACAGCCCAAAACCAAGTTGACAAATCTCGCGGCGCGACCAGGCATCAACATCCTTGGCGCGTAGTCTGTTAGTTATTGCGCCCTGGTTACCGTTACCGGACCTTGTTATGTAAGCTGTCTCGTTTTGGAAGGACAGCGAGTCACGTGTAAGCTTGAACGACGCGCCGTTCGCGATCTTCCGATCATCTTGCTTCACTTGACGCGAGCCGTTGGAAGTAATATTGCTCAATCATAATTACAACCCATTCCTTGGGTTTTTTGTCTAAATTCAGAGCCCAAAATCTACCAATAGCCCTCAGTACGCTCAATTTAGTGGATACAACTGACATAGGACGGCGGAAGGCCCCCCAAAAAAAATGGGAAAAGGCAGGAATTTGCTATAAAGGGATTCAGATGCAACTAGAAGCACTAGGGTCCGTAAGACGGCCATGACGCGTCCAAGTCGCGTCGCTGAGCTCGCACGTGACCTCGGTCCACCTTCCTAAACGGGCAAGCTTATATAATAAGGCGACCCAACAGCAATCAGGGCGCGGTAACTAACAGACTTCAGAACGAGGAACGAGCGAGGGAGTCTGTCAAGAGAGACTACTTGACGCGTAGGATCTGGGCAGAGCGAATCCGGGCATTGGTGAGCTGGTCGTGGAACCCGGGGATCGCATATTTGCTCAGTGATTCCGGAGTGCGTCCCAGCTGGTGGAGATAAACGTCGTCGTGATAGAGTAGGTTGTCTAGGACAGCTACCTCCGGGATGGTTGTCGCATGGATTGGAAATCCTTCTGTTTTATATCCAACTGGCATTGCTCGGCGAGCGGTGTGCTGGAGCTGAGGGTCCTTCGCAACGTCCTCGAAGCCGTCATTGTGGGTGATGCGGCAGAGGATGACGGTGATAACGAGCTGGTCGTGGAAGGAGGAGAGGTGATCCAAACATGGTTTTATATCGCGGTTGAATTCGAGTCCTTTCGAAGCTTTGAAGCGCTTCATTATTGGTGCAATAAGCATATGCTGTAGAATCGCGTTGCGAAGCTTGTAGAAGATACCAAAGGTCCCAGATTGAACCTTCGCTGGTCCTGCACTACCGCGTTGTTCGACGTAAATGGAGGTGCTAATATTGACATTGTCATAGTTAAAGCTGTGGGGATCGTTGGTCACATCGATGGCTTGGGACATGCAATGGTTGGCCAGGGACTCCACTAAGTTGAGAACACCATCATAGCAAACGGAAAGTCCGCATCGGAACAAGGCATCAATCGTTTGTCGGGCACAGCCAGTTGCCCAGAGAAACAGGCCAAATTCTGCTTGAAATGCAAGACATCGATTCGAGGACTGGTACAGCAACTGCCGCGTGACGACCTTACACATCTAGGTGCGAGTGAGGATCTGCAGGACATAATTGAATAATATTGCGCACCTTTTGGGGCTTCTTCTGTTTATTCTTCAGCTTGGCTCGCTCCGTCTGGGCAGCAGTCTCGAGGATCCGGGTCAGAAATGGTGTCGTGTCGACTTCTTCATCTAGCCTCCAGTCCTCGATGAGCGATGGGGTGACCACCTGAATCCCGGGGAGAAGAGAGCTTGCCCGACGAGCTTTCATTTCCTCCGCAACGATATCACATGACAATTGCAATAGATGCGAGCGCATGTACCCAAGAAGCTTGTCTTTGCCATGGTGATCCCCCATAATCTTATCAAGTAATAGCGAAAGTTTGGTGCTGTCGTCCCTGTAGAGGTTCCCCCTGTAGTGATCATTCGACAGTTGACTTTCGATATGACAGGCTGGATTCGAGCCTAGGTGAAACTGCGCCAAAAAATTTTCAATCATGATTTTTTTCAAACCCACCACAAAGACCCACTATAAGATAGCGGGAATTATATCCCGCTGGAATGTGGGTAATAATATCCCTCGTTTCTTTCCGCGATCGCTCAACTTTCCTGCTAGTCTAACATTTGTCTGGTTATGATTGGCTAGTTGACGCGATGCACTGTGGTCATGTGCAGCCTGTTTTGGTATCGAATTCGTGAAGTTGAGATAGTTGCCCAAGTTGATGCACGGTTTTAGTCATTCCTCTCACAAGATCTAGAGAGATCGATACGTCCACCCGTTCAGCACTTACGTGTACTGGAAGTTTTTGGATGTGTTGACCTTGACTTTTCCTCCTGGCTTTAATTGACCTCTATAGGCAGGTACCTGTCACACCTATACTCATCGTCCAATGAATGTCAGGAAAACCATGGCACCTCTCCTTGCGCTTGTTTCCGAGCGCTGCTTTCCGATATATGCGGGGCTCTGAAGTCGTTCAACTAGCGCCGGCTGTGAACCACGCGCTTAAAAAGCCTTAAATCATTCAGTGCTGCTCTATGGCACATATACTGTCCAAAAATTATTAGCTGACATCTCGCAACTGTAAACATGGTTTTTGCTCACAACTTTGGGTGAATTCTTGAAATTGCTGACAACTTCAGACTGGGCTACAATTGTCACCCCACCTCAGACAAGGTAGTTCTGAGATACATTCAAACCTCGGTACATCTTGGAGGGTCTTTATATCGAGGCCAATTCCTTTAAATTGATCCCGCTGATGACAACATTGATGCCATGTTTTTTGCCGAGTCTCAAATGGAAAGCATCTTATTCCTGGTCTATATTGTCGGTAGGAGGTCCTCAATACTTCTGCACTGATTAACCTGACTCTTGTTCATCTGTAAACTTAAAGCATAAATAGGTTCAAGAGCAACAAAAATGGCGAGCCACCTCGAACTATTTAGGAGCCGTTCAGAGCAGTCTTCCCTGGGACCTACTTGAAAATTTCAAGGGATCCTCATGAGAATCTCATCAGGTAGTAAGTCTATGCCAGAGCATCCAGGCCCCTGGTGATTGACCACACTTGAATTCCCAAGAATCCCCGAGGTGTGATGAGTAATGCTGGGAGCCGACATGATCCGGTGGCTTCCGGCAATCAAATCTGAAGATGTCATTCAGTTTGAGGATGTTAGCTAGTTCGAGATGTAAGCCATCTGAGTTGTCAGCCAGAAACTTAAATTGTATCCAGAAAATCCAAGCCAGCTGTAAGTTGTCCTCAGAAACCCCGTAAAATGACCTGAATTTTTGGACAGTATATCGCCCATACTGCTCGAAGCACACCTGCGATCAATGTAATCTCCCTCTGAGCACACCTATGGTACTCATAGACGCTTTGCGGTGATTCTCGGTACTTCGCCATCGGTAGGCGGGTGAGTCATGGTGAGTCACTATCGGGCAGCGGCGATCGTGGTCCTGGCGCTGTATGCGTTGTTCCACAAGGCAGACAGCAAATAAGTTATGTAGCTAGACGCGCTTCTCGATCCTAGAATTTCATTCTCACGAAGCTGTATGAGTGCTTGAGTTCACTGCTGATGGACGTAGAAATCAAGTTCTCATTGCGGTACGTACTGTGGTGATGGTTTATTTCATCATCTTATTCCCCTCAGATGTATAGATGTTCTTTCAAGGCGCTCCATCCTCTCAGGAGATTGCCCTAACGTGTTCGCTGTGTCCCCTTTGCCTAAGATCTGGGAGAAATTGATTAATCTTTTTTCTTTCTCTTCCGTCATCCCACCATTTGTGCTGTCAAATAAGCATCAAAGGCATTTGATCCGGCGCGGTTGCCAGCTATAGCTCAAGAGCAACCTCAGAAACATTGTGGTATCTTATATTCCTATTTGATGTCTTGCTCATTAACTGACGGTGTCGGAGATATGGGCGGCTGGAGCAACTGTTCAACGCGCTAATTGTCTGAATTGCTGCCGCGGGCCTATTTGGCGTCGATGTGGGATGCCTACAATAGATATCCGCTTACGAATTATGGAACTAAGATCCGTTGCCAATGGCACTTCAATGACATAGGCCGCTCAGCTCGGTGCACCTACTCTCCAGATCTGATCTCCGAATGTTTGACAGCACCATTATGGCACTATACAGATTCGCTCGCATACCCGGGCCTGTTAATCGCAGCGAGCCTCACAATCCCCCCCGGATCAAGCTCATGTATTAGATATCGCGGTTCCGTGGGTTCCTGGAGCATGCGGATCGCACCAAGTTTGAATAGGGTTTGTGGGCTGGTGGAACACCTGTCAATGAATGACGCCACACTTGGAACTCGCCTTCACCTGCGCGCCGGAGAATGTATCCGTGTACCTGGCCTTGAAGTCTGCTGAAGGTATTAATGGTGGGCCTTTTCTCTGCTATCCTGCTTTCGCCGGTGATATATTAACTTTCGATAGTTCTAGAAGTGATTCCAGCGTGGAGCTCTCCGTAATTAACCATTTGAACTGTACGTATGACCCAAACTGTCCAAGGTCATCAACCAACTTGCCATTGACGGTGATTTGAACTATCAAACAAGCAGCTCCCAAGGAAGGAATATTGATCCCGCTCAACATTCTGGACATCCAGATAATTGAAAATTTCTCTTGGATGAAATACGGGCCGATATACATAATATTACATATGCCATTGTCCAGCATCCATCCTTGAACCGTCGATAATTCTCAATATGGATTCGAGTTCAGCAGCCAAGCTCGGCTTTTCAAGTTCATCAGTCAGCACCCATCACCCGGCACGTGATCCCCGCACCTTCTGTCTTTTACCATCTTGCTCGTTGTCATTCTCCCGCGACACAAGTGCTAGCGCCGCCATGGAACCCTCGCCCATTCAACTGTTGCTTTGCACCGTGACCTCACCACATCAAGCGGTTGTCCAGCGGTTGTTATCGGGGCGCTTTCTTTTGTTCGCTTTGACCGTGCCCCATCGGACCTCTTTGTCTCTTGGGCCGTTTAGACCTTTTATGCTGCGGACATTGGTGAAAGAACCAAGCGAAATGGCGTTTGTAAGGTACGCATTGTGGTCAATCCCCTCGTCACACGACTCGGATCTCAGTAGCGCACACCCTCGTAGTAATCACCGTCCTCCCCATTGGTCTCATTGGCCTCGAGCATGCGGCCCTTCTTAATGTACTCCGCGCACTGGCTACCACGCACCGTTTCTCCGTCTTTCTCGTCACGTCGGTAGATCACTTTCGGCGCCCACCACGTTTACACTTTTCGGGTATACGGCGCTCGTATGGACGCTGAAAGCGAAGCTGATTGTCTGTCTGGCGACGGCGCTGCCTCATCCTTGGGACGACGACTGTGAAGGCTACGAATATCAGACAAAGTCCGAAGCGAAAACGGATAGCCCTGGCTCAGGCGCTTCATCCCCACATGGCAAGCGGTCACTTGCTCCCAGGTAGGTCTCGACGAAATCTCGCTGAAGAGATTATTCTAATATTGGTATTCAGCCCATCTACTGCGTCGTACGACTGCGCGCCATCACCGCACCAAACTATTCTGCGGAAGCCGGACACCCGCGCGTAGCTGTGTGTTAATGTGCGACTAGCACGGCTGACATTCCGAAATCTTGCGGTGGCGCCAGCTATCCCCCCTCCGAGCTATCGTCCCAACATCACCGCCAGTCGTACGTCTCTGCACTTCGAACCCCTCCGATTGTTCTATAACTGGTATTCAGCGCTCCGGTGTATGCTTCGCCAATGCATCGCGCTTCAAGGTATCGCCAGTGCTTCGCGTCATCGTGCGGCTCTCCACTCCGGATGCGCAGTCTTTTTTTTTTCTTACGTCGACATTCCAGCGCTCCGCCATAGGCGTCCCATCCTACCCTCGGAGATCATCAGCAGGAAACCGTGCAACGGTGCGTCTCTCACGTCTCCCGCTATCCACCGTCATTCTGAATCCCTCTACCCTCTGCTCAGTGCTCTGCAGCTGAATCCCCTTCCCCACAAGTACGCCCCCAAATCGACCTTCATCCCGCATTTCCTCTTCCAAGACCTCATTAGATGTAAGTGTGCCTGCATACCACTCCTCTGGCGCCCTGCTAAAATTTGGCTAGGCCTGTAATGATACCGTATTCGTACACGCCGTCGCACAAGCGCTCATGGGCGCTCGATGCTCCATCAACCGCGGAGGACGAGCACTTCCCGGTCGATGCTATTCCGACGGCGCCTCGCGCCCAGCCGAAGAGCAAGGCGCTCGCCAATGCAGCGGCGTCTATGCCTAGCGCTCGCAAACCTGAGAATAGAGCCCGAGCAGCTGCTACTCCCTTGTCCGCCGCCCACAATCGCCCGGCTGGGTCAAGCGCACCGTCGTTACCCACCCGCACCCTGCACGTCCCCGAGCCCGTGTCTCCGTCGCCCATCCGCGTCCAACAACCTGCTGCAACTCCGCCTCCACTGTCCTCTGCAACGAGCAAGGGTGCCGCACCCCCGACCCAGCGAATGCAGGCTCCGTTGCCTAAGGGCAACCCCGTCCCGCCCACCTCCCCGTACATCCCATCCTCCCCAGTATGCGCGCGCTATCGCCAGCCACCACTTCGACACAAGGCGCCGCAACTCCATCGGACAGCGAAGACGTCCGCATCTCGTGGGCTTCCAAGGGCAAGTGGTCCGCGGGCGCACCACCCTCGCGTCTCAGTGCCGCGTCGCCCCTTCCCTTCCTCTAGCAAATAGCCGGCCGACGACGGACGACTTCTTCTCGATGCCTCCCGCGAAGGGTGCACAACCCGGGGGGAGGATGCGACGACCGGCTCCTTCCCGCTCGCGCCCGTTTTCACGGGGCCTGCGCAAGTCCCCGCGGGATTTGTGCCGTTGCTTAGACTGATCTGAGGCCGTCTTGCCCATCTCTCTTCCCTGTTGCCTCCCTCTATCCTAGCGGGAGGCTCGGATGATCTCCCGGGCTCTAGCTCCGATGACCAACTTTCGCACACCGACCAGGCTGCGCTAATTTTTTTAGTCGTCTCCAGCTGTATATCATTCAGTGCTGTAAACTATGTAGACAACTACGACCGTCGCCCTAACCACTTCAGTGTATGCGTATTCCTTGCGCAGAGTTTGTATTTTAGTCCTCCTCCTAAACATTTCATTCCGTCTGTTCACATCGGAATTATTTCCTCGCTGCTTTCCTTTTCCAGAAAACTGTCCACTGGGTGACGACTCAGCGCAGAGGATGTGTAAAATGGAGCCTCGAACCCAATCTGTTGTGCGGAAGGAACACGTCGAGTCTCGACTATCAGAAGGACCTGTTGTTATTTTGATGCGCCTTCTCTGAGATTCCCCGAGGACTGGACGGGAAGGAAGAACCGTTCTACCCTCCTCTGGTGTTCGCCCTCGGCATGTTGAGCAGCAATAAACATGAATGGGTTAAGGCTTGACGCTAAACGGCATGTCGGTACACTAATTGTGGCCCGTGGGACGACAGATGCGCAGACCCGAAAAAAAGAGAAAAATATTCAGGCCCCTCAATTCAATTCCGCAACGCGCAGCGCCCCTACATTTAACTTATCAGAGCGCACACCGCGAACCGCGACCCAGTCCGCGCGGTATGTACCCCAATTGGAATGGTGATGCGTGACGGATGCCGTGATTTGTCATTTTCTCTTCCATCACGACCATGCGCTCCCTTGCGGACGTCATCCAATCGAGGAACCGGCGTTTAGCTTGGGCTGACAGGTCCTTTCTCTGGATATGCCACGGAGGACACCAACCGCTCCTAGTATTTGCTTCCATTGACTCTCAAGTGACAAGTCTCGACTCAGTCGGCCCGGACCTTCCGACTTTTCCTTCGGAACTTCACCCTCTTCTCTACGCATTTATCCCTGATCTTCTTGTCAACCATACGATTGTCATCTGACTTCTGCTGTGTACGCAGAGACAGAGCGCCCACGTACACTCACACTGGCGCTTTGCTGTATACACAGATGAGTCCTGTAAAGTTCTGTGTTTGTTGGAAGGCCGATGATCATCGCCATATCAAACAGTACTCTATCAGCGCCTCTCGCTCTACAAATAATTAGGCTCCGGAATCCTCTTTTGACCGCCGACCATTGGTCTCTGTGCCACTATTGGCATCCAAGAAATCGGAGCCGCACTCCACTCTTGTCAAGAACTTCCACACCTCTTGACGCTCCACGCCCCTGGATTAATCTAACCCGTCGTTGGAGTCACGGTGCAGGTTGATCTTTTGGGATCCTCCTTCTTTTCTTCTTTTACGGAAAGTTAGGCTATTAACGGGCAGATCCTCCAAGGGGCCGTTCTCGTGATAATTCAAAGCTCCATAACCTTCCAGGTCAGTCATAACAATATTCGAACTGCAGCTGCGTTGTAACATTCCGCAAATCAGGTGTCGTACTCTGGCGGCTGGATGTGTAAATCCGCATATGCCATCCTCTTCGAAATGAAGGCTAGCAGCTTTCAGTATCCGTGCTTTGAGTGATTCCGCTGTACTTGGCAGGGTTCATTCTCCGCCGGAGATTGGATCTTTGCATCGCTCATCCTTCCGGATAGCGCTGCAGCTCCAAGACTTTTTCGGGGTGAATGTTCTCCGAATTGCAACCCTAACGCAAGTTCTGTTCCAAATTTATTAGCTCTGCCTCCGCATTCTCGCTGTACTCTTGCAATGTTGTCGCATTGACATCAGCGGACGAGACATCTGATCTTGATTCTCTCGAGCGCTCGCCATCTGGTAAAATGATTCAGCAAAGAGAGGTGTAAATCCTGCGTGGGCGCGATAATCCTGCTTCCTCTGTGCGCCTATATTCTTCTGTTGTTTTTCCCTGGCTAATGTTGCAATCGTTTGTATCTCATCGGGTGCAATCTTGGTAGTACCTCGCTTATGAAAGCTATTGATCCTTCGAGAAGTTCCTCCGAGATTTTAATAGAAGCGACTTCTCGGCTGAAAGGCGGCAGTAGGGAGACGGCATGTGCTCGGCAGCTGCTACCCTACTTCCGACTTCCTTAGCACACGAAGAACATCCCGCGAAACATCCATTATATGGCCACATTCCCAGCGAGTTCATTTCTTCGAACAACTTGTTGACCCTGCCTCGTCATTCCCGTCCAGGTTGCACATTGCCAGCACTGCAATGGTAGCGGATCAATACCCCAAGATCCCCATTTGTAAACCGGCGGAGGTTTAATAGCAGTGGCTGTGGATAGCGATGTCCTCATCCCAATCTCGAGCTGCCATGCGGCGGATTGACATGACATACCTCCAGTGGATCCACTCGGTAGCTAAATGAGGTATAATTACCTTGTTTTTCCCGAATTTTCACGACATCTTCGCCAGATGCTTGGGTCGTGTTATGTTAACGCGAGCTTCTTGGCCGTCCGGCGCACCATAGTGGCGCTTCTGGCAGGGCCGTGCCGCGGGGAAAAGCTTGTTCCACCATACCACCGACCACACCTTGTGCTTAATCGGACAGTCCCTGGCTTCAAGCGCTGTATCTGCTCGCGCCTTTACGGCTCCCAAGCCTACCGGACCGCCGATTCTAATTTTGAACCCACTCCGCACGGGGATCCTGTCAAGCCGCCCTGATGCGTGTTCGCTTTATAAAGGTGCTGTGGGGTAGGCGGGTTCATACACACCCTTTAACCCTCGACTGATGATGTACTGGAGCGAAGGCAACAACGTGGCAGAGACATCGTCTTCGGGATCCTTCACTCCTCCTACCCCGTCTTCTGGGCTCCCCTCCTCGGCGTTAAACGAACTACCTTGGCCGGCCCTTCAGAGCGAGACAACCAAGGAGGTCCTTCAATCTGTCCTCAGGGTTAGAAAGACTTGGAAGACCTTGCGCGGGGGAGAGACCGTCTGGCCGCTGGAACTCGAGGCTGCCCTGCTGGAAGGCCAGTCATCCGTCCGATCGCCAAGTCCCATCGACACTGATACCATCCGCCTCTAGGTCTCGAGAAGTATGTCCCCGACGATTCACGGGAAACCCGCATATTAGGCCGCTTCCCGCGCCGCAATCGGTTCATATCGGACTACATCTACGAAAAGACTGGGAAGCAGCGGAGTGCCAAACAAGTTGGGAGTCGGCTGCAACAACTGCGGGAGTCGTGCGGAGACCAACAATGTATGTTTCCCCAGTATCACACTTCAGGCTCGCGCTCATCCGTGCTTATCATCTAGTGCTACACCTCCTCTCTCCCTTCGGAGAGCCTGCGTATCCCGATCCCGCGGCCTCTGGTGACAGTGCACTCAGTTCACCTGTCTCGCCCCTCTCCGGAGACAGCATGTTCCCTGGATTGTCGTCTTCCCGCCATACCGTCATGTACATCGACATCCTCCCAACAGGGGCTCCCCACGACGTCCGGCCTTCCAGCAAGCCATCGCCCTGGTCAGACAGTGGCGATATCGTCCGCGCATCTGACCACCCTCGCTCCATTACCTCCATAAATCCTGTCGTGTCTTTCACCTCCCGTTCTCCACTCGTCGCACACTCGCGGTTCACAGTATACTCCGAGGACCTCATCCTCCATGCGGAGACTGTCCCACTCACGCTGTTGCCGCAACAAGCGCCTCAATCGTCGGATTTCCTCTACAGCACTCGCATGGTCCCGAAATATTGGCAGGTGATACTGGACAGTCCTGGTACGTTCTTCCCTCTCTACCGTGTAACTCAAATGACTGATGAATGCATACCAGATCCGACGCGATTCACAATCTTCCAGGAAGTCGTGCGGGAGGATAACCCGTTAATCGCCTTTTCCGCCACGTACAAGTTCAGCTACCCTGTACGACGGCTCCCAGATTCCTCGTCGTCGTATCTCTCTCCTGCCCCGAAAAAATCCTGGCTCGGTATGCCATTCGACAATTCGGCGCGACCCTATGAGCTTCCTTCGCTCGCCGATACCCGATACCCTATGTTCGAGCCCGCATCGTGGAGCGACGCTCTCTAGGATCCCTAGACGTGGGAAAATTCGCTCCCGGAAAGATATCACAGCCCGGGCAGCGACTCCTCTTCTGCCTGCTTCCATTCCGAGCTATCACACTATGCATGTCCTGCGGCGTCTTCTGCTCCATCCCTCCGAGCTCCGCATTTTGTAAACTAATATTAATGAGCCAGTACGAAAGTCATAAGTTAGAGTGCAGTGTGTGAAGCATCATGTATTATGTAAGGTCTCTGCCGTACAAAAAAACCATCCCCTAGAACCCCGATGAGCATCATGAATTTTTGGTGTCGTAATACATAAAAGGTGAGGCGGTCGTACACCATATCCGCATACTACCTACTACCCACCAAATTTGCTCACACAAGGTAGAGCAAGTTGGGGTTCCGTTTACGCACGCAACAGAGGAGTTTTTTCATCCCCTTCGCGCGCACGTAGGATCGCGTATTTTTTTCTAACAAAACTTAATTGAGTGGCGCACCGGTAAGAAATTCCGAGTGCAGCTACACGCTAAACCCCAGGATCTCAAAGTCTAACGCCCAACATACTGAAGGCAGTCACGGAGAATCGAATCCCGATCAGCCTCAGCTATTCTGTTCACTTCCACGTTGGGAAATCGGGAAGCAAAATGGGAGCAGGCGGAGCGCGGACCACGTGCGCGTAGCCAGAGGGACTGGTGGGCCCTGTTGGAATATGGGAGTGCCCGAGGGGCCTTGGAGTGAGGGAAGGGGGAGAGGAAGTGAGGACAGTTGGAGTGGGGGAACTGAACTGAATTATTCTAATGAAGTACAGGCCTTTATATACCAATTGCGTGGGAAATAATGACTACGTACAGCCTAAAAATCGGAAGGATACCCACGCGCACGGACTCGTATAATATTACATAGTTTCCTTTTTGGGAATCTCGGAACTCCCATTAAGGAAGGTCCGACTTCTAAGCGAGATCTGCACCGTCCATTTTGGGTAGTTCCGATCTCGGAGGTTCCGACGTAACCTCCGTCCCTCCTTCAGACTTCTACCTATCCATTCGGGGTACTGCTGTACCTCCGTTGACCTTCCGTCCAACTTCCACCACTATCTTGGCAAGTTCCGGCTTCGCTGCCGCTTGCCAAATTCCAACAGGCCCGCCTCCAAAACAAAACATCTTCGTTGGCTCCCCAGCCGAAGCGCGCGATCCGCCGCATCAACCACCCGCCGCGCCCCGGCGTGCCGCACTAGTGTGTTTTTTGCGCGCCCTTCACGTGGGGGCCCGCATGCAATGCAAAGCATCTGGCTGGCTTTCCTACAATGCTATGCAAAGCAGGGAAATGTACACTGCGGAGGAAACGCGCGCCAGCTCTGTGCCCGCTCCGCTCCGCGTGGGTCTTCCGTCTTCAGCTGGTAGTCCCACGATGCGATGTGATGCAAGGCAGTGCCCCACGGCACATACGCTGCGGCGCGGAGGGGGAGGACCGTGAATGGTGGGTGCGCTGAGCGGTACCGTATAACCCACGTACATAACACATAACACACAGCACGCGCAGGGCTGCGGCGGGCTCGAAGGCGCAGAAACGCGCGCCCGCTCTGGGGCGCGGCGCGAGGACCGGTGCGCTGGAGCGAGGATACCGCGCCTGACACGTGGCGCACGCACAGCACACAGCCCGGCGGCGGGGATGAAGGTACAGAAACGCGCGCTAGTTGGGCGAACGGCGCGCTGCGCAGCTCCGCGCGCGAGAAGGGCGAACCGGGAGTCAGGGCATGATTGCCGGTCAGGTGGATACAGGGGGACCGTCCGTGGCGCGCTCATCAGCCCCGTCTCGGGGATGCAAACGATGGAAAACTCCTTGGTTATTGGGTTGGTGACCATGTCCACCTTCTGCCATTGTGTTTTCTTCGGCGCGCGCATCCGCGGCTGGGGAGAAGCAACAGGAGTGGAAGGGGGCGTTGCAGCTCGCGGAGGCGGCTGTGCCGGCTTCTCCCGAGGTGGTGAAGCACCATAGAAGTCGAAAGGGTCCAGGGGGCATTGTAGGGCGCAAATGGCGCGTTGGGGGCGCAGATAACGCGCTCCGCGCGTCCTGATTAATGAGTTGCTTGGCATTGCATCTCCTATCATTACGTAATAACATTGGGTACCGGGTATCAAGCGCGGTAACCAACAGACTTTATCGAGCGAGGAACGAGCTAGGTACGATAAAGCGTCTATCAAGAGAGACTAGCTTGATGGCAGCTTCACACAATGTCAATGCGACCCTTCTCCTTGAAATTGGGATGTCCAAATTGGTCCAAATGCCATGGATGCTACGAGTTAGCTGGGTCTCGGGGAAACAATTATGCAGCTTCTAACTTTGCTGGTTACCAATTGGCCATGCCGACGATTGCCGAACGTTGTGGGAAGATCGTCACAATGTCACGCACCCCCCCCGTCTTACTCCCACCGCCCTTGCCCCCCATTCAGGTGAGCCCGCGACGACCGTCCACACTGCGAAGCCCATTAAATCGCGCATCCAGGCTGGTTGCAACCTCGCCACTGGCACACATCGTACGGATGGCTGACTTGGACTCATCGTGCGTCGTTTCACACTTGTTACGAATGCGCCAGTCTGACAGAAAAAAAAGACCCAATGAACATAATCCTCCTCTGAGTATCAAAGATCTAGCGTCATACAAAAACAAACCCCTCCCTCCCTCCGAAGCCCTCGTCGCCCGACCGTGGCTCCTTGGCGCCAGGCGCGGAAGCGGAATTAGGGCGCATAGACGAAGAAATTCGACGCCTTGAGGCGCGCCGGAGTGCTCTGCTGACTCCTGTCCAGGTCTACCGTGTTGCTTTGGCCACCCATAAAATCCTCCCCGACGACGTCCTGCGCGAAATTTTCCTTTGGGCGACTTGCACACAGTACTACTGGGGGCCACCCACGGCGAATTTGAACGCAACCCTATCTGGTGACCCCAACGTGCGTTTGGTCATTGGCCGGGTCTCATCGCACTGGAGATTCGTTTCCCTGGACATGCCGGAGCTCTGGAGCGACGTGCGAGTGGAAATACCCGTCGAAAAGGCATTCAAGTTGCGCCTCTTGAATATGATCGATCTCTGGCTTGCCCGGAGCAGGCACCATCCGATATCACTGAATATTAGGTTAGCAAGGGATCCATGTGTTGCCCCACTGCTTATGCGATATTCTCATCGGATCCGCTGCCTATCCGTCGATTATCTGGAGCCCCTTGTGGCCCTGGCCGGATCGATGGACCTTCTGGAGAGATTTGACGTCCAGGCACACTATGCATCCATCCCCGATGCTTCCATCTCTGTTCTCAGTCGGTCTCCTCGACTTTGCTCTGTTACGTTGTGCTCCCTCTCGGAAGGATATCCAGTGAATCTAAGGCCTCTTGGCATTCCGTGGCACCAGCTAACGGAATTGCACCTCGAGGGGATGCCTACTGGTGTCCTACAATCCTACCACATACTTGCGCAATGCACGGCTCTCACATGTGCTCGTCTGGACATCTTTGAAGACTCCGACAATCCAGGCCCAGCCATAGCTCGACGGATTGCCCTCCCGGGACTTCGGAAGCTAGCGCTACCTTCGCACAATTCCTAGATGGCGTCACGCTGCCGTCTCTTACAGAGCTCATCTTATACGGACCGGAAGGGTGGGGCCCGCAACACAGCACCATGTACACTATTGACACTTTCCCGGCCGTCCGGCGACTCATCGTTCACAACGTCGATTACGACGAGGATGGCGACCCGGAGTGGCTGGTTCCATGGTTTCGGTCGTGCCCCTCCGCAGTCGACGTTCGGTTGCCAGGCTATAGGATGCCGACCCCCTTACTCACCCAGATTGCGGACGGCTCCCTGCTTCCGAACCTCGAAATGATCCTCTTGCAGTACGCGGAGCTCCCTTCGTTGCTGGCCGCTTTACAGGCTCGCCAACGGAGCCTCAACCACTCCACCATTACCACAGTTGGCATCCGGGAGTACAGCTGGTTCACACCAAGCGAGAGGGAGGGCTTCGCAGAACTCATGGAACTGGGTGTTTGCCTTGCGTCTTGTGAATGGGACTATGAGCATCCGATGCCTGGGGAGGTGCGTCAATGCGCGCACCGCTGACGCTAGTTTAGATCGCGGAATTGGGGCGTTTCCAGTTCGAGAACAGTTGCGGTGTGCACAGGTACGAAGAAGCTCCGAACGAGGCCGAGGATAGGTTATCGTGAATGCGACTTGAGGAGACAGCGCCGGAGATGATTTGATGAACGAGCCACCAGTATGTATGACGCACAGTTTTTACGGAAGGTATAAATTGCGTGCAGCAACAAAGCCTTTTCCAAGCGCTGTGGCATTCCAGGAATACAACCCTCCGAGTCTAATGCAAAAAAAAAAAAAAACAATGAACGAGTCGGGGACTCGGGGAGTCAGCACAAGCAACACAACGTTGTCTCTGAATTAAAACTTCGAGTGCTGTGCAGTCGAAAATCTCTGGACCAGACTGCGCGCGAAGCCGCGTATGAGTGTTGCTTCGCTGGCTTTGCATCGCATCGTGGAACTGCAGAGGTCCTTAAACCGAGAGCGCCCAATTATAATTAAAGTACGCACCGTTGTAATCAGCCACTCCGACTGCATTGTCTCTCCGTGAAACTCTCCGGCAAGATATACATCAAGTCACGCAGCTCCCCTTGAATCTTGGAGGCGCGGTTCTCGAAGCGCTCAAGGGCATTATACTGATTACAAATTTGTGGCCGAGCTTCTTAGTCTTCATATCTTCGTCGGAGCCGCCGTCGACCTTCTTGCGCTTTTTGCGACCCCGCTGAGGAGCACTGTCATCCTCGTTGGTAATGTCGACCAATCGGCGCTCCGCAGCGCGAAGCTCTTTTCTAGCATCGTTCGCCTTCTGCTGCTGGGCCCGGGCCACCTGAAAAAGGGTCAAAGAGCGCTCGACTACTACATGACATCTTGCCTTATATAGCTCACTGGCTGGGAGATCTTGACGCAATTCCGGAGTAGGGGAACGCGACTGGGAGCTGGAATGAGCCGGGGCATGCATCAGAATCTTCGACCTGGCGGGAGTTTTGCTTTCGGCTGTACCGTGGCGGTCCTGGCTGTCTGCTGGAGGGCATGGTGGTGGTTGTGGAGTGAGAGATGTGGAGCGCAGTGGCGCGACCAGACGATGATGTAGGCACTGATTCCCGAGGTCACTGCCGCCACCGATCTGCACCAGTCATGCCGCGAGCCACGCAACTTACCACAAAGCACTGGTGTGAATGGTGTAAAACCCAGCGCGATGGGCGCGGTTTCGAGCGTCATGCAACATCGTGCAAGCAGAAATATCAGCTGCGGATGTCCGGACTCAAGGAGTGCGACGACATCCCGAGGCCGATTCACGCGTTGGAGGGTCTCGATAATACACCAGTGTAATAGCATGGAAAGAACTGATCCGCGTAACAGTCAACTTCGAGCCGGGTGACGTTGAATAAGGCGGGTACAAGCCCGTTCAAATTCGGAGTCGTCGTCCGTTACGTTACTAAAGAGGCGAATTCGGGAGAGCTTTTTGCGGTTGTTTGAGTGCATGAGACGGCCAAGGGACGGTGATGTCATTATCCTTTGCCGATAGAGATTATCAGGCAGCGTAACTCCTTTGGGTTCCCCACGACGTCCAGCAACAGCTTTGCTACATACTTATATATATATTCGAAGACAAATTGGTCGGTCTGAGGGCCGTAGAGATAATCTGCGCGTGCCGTATCAGACCTGATATTGTCCCCGCGCGAACCAATGATATCAGGCCATATAGACCGGTGACCGTCTGTCTATGAAAGTGTCGATAGACAGACCGGTCGATCGGAGTTTGAAATCACGATACGCGCGCGATTCCAAAACGGGCTTATTTATAAGTAGTGTTCTTCGGGTCGGGTCGGGCTTGAAAGCCCAGGCTTGGGTCGGGTCGAAGCACTGCCACCGAGGGTCGGGTCGGGCTTGGGTCGCAGCTAAAAAAGGTGATGTCGGCATCAAATGCCTTCCAATGTGAAAGATTGTCGACCTACGTGTCAAAGGGAGATGGAACACACATTGTACATTCGCCTCCCGGCCCGTACCGCAAAAATTTCCTCAAGCCCGACTCAGGGTCGGGCGAAAATGGTGGGCCCGACCCGGGCCCAAGGGGTGAGTCGGGTCGGGTCGGGCCTGGGCCTGGGCTTGAGCCCGACCCGGGAAAACACTATTTATAAGCACCATCACCGGCCTTGTACATAGGTGTAAATAACTCTCGCTTCCCCTCCAAAAAACTCCTCTCGGTGTGAATTCAGTTCATGGAGCCCCAAGAGACCCTCAGACAGCTTCGCGCACAAGCCGCAAGTGTTCCACATCCCTCTGGACCATCCTTTAGGCAACGAAAACCCGTAGATCTTCCGGGTACTTCCACCTTCTCTGTCGCAGACGACTGCGGTGTGCACACTCCTCTTCCGAACTTCCACATCCACCACAGGCACCATAATGCCGCTATGCCCCCTTCCTATGCATCTGGAGTTCAATTTAGAGCCCTCATGACTCCTGACCCCTTGCTGCATGCCGCTTCCCACCAACCCAATCCGCCTGAGTTTCTAACTCCTTCCCCCATTGCTTCATCCTCAAATACATTACAAAATGATTCATTCCAACCTATACTCACTCCAGATCTTTTTACCCACCATCCGGACGTCGACTTAGATGAATTGAGCACCCATCCTGATTCGCTTCCATTCCGTCGCCGCAGAACGACAAATGCGTACACTAAAATACACAATCTGCTAGCAGAACTTCGACAAGACCGCATATCTCCGATCGACATCCTCATTCAGGTCCTTGATCCCGAAGACATTTCGTACGATCGATACCGCGGGAACCTCTACAAGGAGGACAGCACTAAACTTGCGCTGCTACTCGACAAGATCATGGAGGATTATAATGGCAAACAGAAACTCCTAGAGTGCATGCGCTCACATCTGTTCCAGTTCGCATGTGATACAGTTGCTGAGGAAATGAAAACTCGTAGGGCGGGCTCTATTCTCCCGGGGATTCAGGTTGTCACCCCATCGTTTATTGAAGAATGGAGTTTGGACGAAGAAATCGACACCACCCCTTTTCTGACCCGTATCCTCGAGACTGCCGCCCAGACGGAGCGAGCAAAGCTGCATAATAAAAAGAAGAAGCCCCAAAAGGTGCCGAGTATTATTTGAATTATATCCTGCAGATCCTTACCACCGCGCAGATGTGCAAGGTCGTCACGCGGCAGTTGTTGTACCAGTCTTCGAATCGCTGCCTCGCGTTCCAAGCAGAATTCGGCCTGTTTCTATGGGCGACCGGATGTGCTCGACAAACCATCGATGCGTTGTTCCGATGCGGGCTATCTGTTTGCTACGACGGTGTTCTCAATGTTGTGGAGTCTCTTGCTGACCATTGCATGCTCCAGTCCATCGATACCGCCAACGATCCGCACAGTTTTAACTACGACAACGTAAACATCAGCACATCAATTTTTGTCGAGCAACGCGGCAGCGCCGGCCCAGCTAAGGTTCAATCTGGAACTTTTGGTATCCTATACAAACTTCGTGGTGCGATCCCAGAGCACATGCTCATCGCACCAATAATGAGAAGATTCAGGGCGTCCAAAGGACTTGAATTCAACCGCGATATCAAGCCAAGTTTAAACCACCTCTCCTCCTTCCATGATCAACTCGTTGTCACTGTTATCCATGCTCTCATCACCCATAACGAAGGTTTCGAGGACGTCGCTAAGCACCCTCAACTACAGCACACAGCTCGCCGAGCGATTCCGGTTGGGTACAAAACGGAAGGATTTCCACTACGAGCAACAACCATTCCGGAGGCGACCGTTCGCGACAATCTGCTCTATCATGACGAGGTTTACCTCAACCAGCTGAGACGAACCCCTGAATCACTAAGCAAATATGCGATCCCCGGGTTTCACGACCAGCTCACCAATGCTCGTATTCGATCCGCACAGATCCTACGGGCGAAGGATGTTGATGCTTGGTCCCGCCGTGAAATCTTCCAACTTGGTTTTGGCCTTTTTCATCTGTGCTTAAATCTTGTTGGGCCATTCTACACGTCCATCGCGGCAGCGTAAACGATGTCGGAAGCCTCTCCTTTTTTTTCGCGCTCATGGAGAAGACGCGGCTCGGTAACGACCAGCCTGTCGACGAGCTTGCTCTCATAAACAGGCTGGATTCGAGCCTAAGGCCATATGTGGTCATCAAATGTCCTCAGACCATATATGCTAACAAAGATTGTTGCGACAAATGTTGCATCCAACTTCGCGCGTACGTAGGATCGCATATCTTTTTTCTAACAGAACTCAATTGCGGTACGAAATTCAGAGTGCAGCTACACGCTGAGCCCAGGATCTCCAACGCCCAAAAAAAACCTGAAGCTCGCTATAGTTCGGACACGGGGAGTCGACCCCCGATCTGCCCCATCCATTTTCAGGCTCTCGCCGCGGAAGGAACGAGGCGGTGTTCCCTACACCATATCCGACTACCACCTCCCAAGTGCCCTCGCTCAATGTAAACCTCGTTCGATATTAATTCGCGTGGAGCCGAGGCAGTGTGTTCCACTGGCCCCGTACAATCCCCGCAGTCCTCGAATCACCCGCAAATTTACCGCTGCGCCCCACGGACAATATCATACAATAATTAGCAGAATCAAATAAGCTCTACAGTATCTAACGCTCTCTAAAGTACGTACGTATCTCTAAATTCTCTCTACACCCCCCGCACGCACGCTACGCCAGCCCCCTTACCCCCTCCAACCCGCCCTTAATGCCTCCCCTCCCCCCTTCTCCCCTTCCACTCCCCCCTTCTCCCGGCCCGTCCGCGTCCACCGCGCCGACGAACGGGCGCAGCCGCGCCCGCCTCTCCCCTCACACGCCGCGAACGCACCCTCCCACCAGCGCTCCGCGCGCCAGCCGCCCGCGTAGAACGCCTTCAGCAACGGCATGAAGGTGCGCGTGCGGTGCGTGGCGGGCCAGTACGGCGGGGGTGCCGGCGCCGTGGACGTGGGTGCAGAGGAAGTAGCATGGGCGTAGAACCCGTTCGCCGCGAGGACGACCGCGGGCGGCACCGTGAGGCGCCCGACCTTGAAGCAGAGCTGCGAGACGCAGACGGCTGGGGCAAATCAAAAATCAAAAAATCAAAAAATCAAAAATCAAATCAGCATACGTGGGGGTAGGTGGGTGTAAAGCGGGCGAGGCAAGGGGGATGCGGGAAAGGGCGCAGGATAGATGGTTTGCGGGGGTACCGAAAAATAGGGACGCAGCGGATGAATGCGTCGAGAAACGCGCCCCGCGGCGATGCGTCCGCCGACCAAACGGAAAGGAAGATGAGAAGAAAGGAAGAGTGAAAACGCACTATACAGCAGCGAGCCGTCGGGCTCGAGCTCGCGCGCCCCGCGCGCGAGCAGGGCTTTGGACACCTCTGGCTCCATCGCAGCCGGCGTACTAACTCCACTGGGGGTGGCAGCAGCGGGAGTCTCGAGCAGCGGCGTCGCGGGCGTCTTGAGCGTCGCGACAAGCGGGTTGGTGGGGGTCTTTGAATCCGCGGCGGGCGTTGGGCGGGTGGAGCGCGAGGCGGGCTTGACGAAGCGCGAGATTACCCAGATCTGTGTCGGTCAGTGAGGTGCGGTGCAGGGAGAGGGGCACAGGGCAGACGGGAGGGGCACGCACCCACTTGTCGTCCCAGGCGCCGATGGACGCGCGCACCTCGTAGCGCGAGAGCATCGGGATCTCGCGGATGAAGTGGTAGTGCGTCGCTGGGTCGGACGATATTAAGGAGGGCACGACCGAGCAGCGGTCAGGGCACGTACCGGCGAGCGGGACCCAGCCGCCGCAGCGGAAGATGTTGGGGAAGGTCGCGAGCGCAAGGCGGAAGCGCGCCGAGTCAAGGGCCTGAGTGCACCCGGTCCACGAACTCATCAACAGAGGCCCAAGGAACAGAAGTGTATGACAGATGCACCTTGGCGTAGCTCGAGTTGCTCATGTGCAGATTAAAATCGCTGTCGTCGACGCCTTCCCTCGCCCTCCTCGTCAGCGCCCCATCCAATAAAAACGGAAGCAGAAGCACGCACTGACCCACGACGCGTACGTCCAGAGTATCAGCGGCAATTTCAGGATTCCCGGTTCCTGAATACGCTGGAACGTGAAGGGGCTGGGTTCTTTAGGCTTTCTGAAAGCTGCATGAGGCGTGAACGACGAGTGAATTCGACGCTCCCGTGCGCCGACGCGTGGGAACGGGCAACTGCGAGTGCGATGTTCTGTCGTACCTGACCAGTTCTCTCAGATCGTGACACTTAGAAGACTTTGTATGCTTAATTGAACTCTCCGTTTACTCTTTTTTAGCTATTTACCCTCAATTTTTACCCGCGATGACGAGAACGTACTTCAAATACGCGCCGCGACGCCATTGTTTGTACATGTGTTTTATCACGTGACATATCCGGGATCGCTCGCCTCTCCCACTCAACTCCCACTCCCAACTATGCTCGCTCTAGTGCAGCACGCCCTGCGCCTCGCGCCCACGGCCGCCAAGGCCCTCGCGGCGCTGCTCTTCCTCCTCAACGTCGGCTCGTGGCCGCTCATCTGGCACTGTGCGTCCCCTCTTCGAATTCTCCTGACGTTCTATCGTCTCAAATAGACTCACAGTCCGCGTATTCTCCTCCGTCATCGAGGCGCACGTCGCCTTCCGCCTCACATGGCTACGGCACCTCCTTTCAAGTAAGGAGAAGCGGGCGGCGGCGCTCGAGGCGTGGCACGAGGCGCGCATGCCGATAGGCGCGCACCCGTTCCGCAAGGTGTGGACGTACGAGTAAGTACCAAAGTAGTGGAAGTGGAAGTGAGTCAGTGGAAGTGGAAGTGGGTTAGTGGAAGTGGAAGTGGAGGTGAGGCATCATTGTGACGGGGTAGGCGACTGATGCGCCCGGCGTTATCTCCCATGCGCAGATTTTTACTGTTCTCTGCCACTGACCATTTCCTTCCTTCACATTTAACCAGTCCCGCCTCCCTTCGGATTTCTACGCCTGAAATGCACGGTGCCACCCCGCCGTGGACTACTATGATGCCGCGGGACCATCCGGGACGAGGACAACGAACATCTTTAGACCGAAAGTAATCAAGTAAGGTGCGCCACACACACAGTATATTGCCATTCACTGTCTTCCCTCCCGTCGAGCTTCCACAAAGGCCTGTCCCTCGGGATGCCACTGAGATGATTTCAAAAGCACGAACCGCTTATCAAATAAAGCTTTTAACCACTGCCTTCATTCCGCACTCGGAGGGGCGCACACGCCTCCAAGTGAGATCAGGAGGCGGGCGGGATGCGTGACAGACACCGGTGGAAGTGGAAGCGATGGGCGTAATTTCACTCCCACTGAACTTTGTTAATGGAAGTGGAAGTGAAATTATGCCCAATGGGATAGCTGATCAGATAAATTCTAATCTTCATAACATCCATGACATTCTACTACCAAGTCTCCATCTGGACAACCCCGAACTCGTGAAAAATATTTATTGCATCCTGTCTTTCAACTCTTTTCGACGGCTTGCTGGACATGGTCGGTCTGCATTGACGAATCAGATCCCACAGCTCTTGCGTCAACTGGTTGATCCTAGGCTGGACACCAATTTCACCATTGAAGTACTCCTGACAGCAGGTCATTACCCTGTTCCCGATCCAGACATCCTCATTGACCGAGCTGTCCATCACTTGACCAATTTAAATGATGCATCGCTTGCTTGTGAGTTTCGGATATTAATTGCTCCATAGTGATCCTGATGACAATCTGTTGGAAGCTCGATTCTATGATGTTGCTGGAGGGTATTATCACCACCGGAGAGATGACGTAGCTATGAGTTTGCAATTTTTTGACAAAGCCCTTACATTGGCAAGAGAATGTACAAATGTCGACCAGCAGGCTCGCATACTGAATAGTATAGCTCGAACACAGCGTGCCATTGGTGATTATTCAGGGGCCCGAAAAACATGCCCGTGGAGCACAAAAGAGGTCACAGATCTGCGGAAACATATATCACGAAGCTCTCGCGCTGACTCATCAAGCAGTCTGCCGTTCGGGTCTGGGCAACAATAAAGCTACAATTGCATTATGTCAGGAAGCAAGACAGCTTTTGTACTTGTGTGGGATACAACACCGGGGACTGTACCATAGCACGATGGCCACTGAGGCCACTGTTTATTTTCAAAAATCAGAGTACATCAATGCTCACAACATGGTCACGAGGATTGCGAAGAGCACTGCAGCTAACAAAGATCCCTGGAATTTTGCTTCTGGCCTCATTAAAATTGCCGAGATTGATTTGGTGACTGCAACGCCTGAAGCCGATGTCTATTGCAACGTCGAAAAGGCGCAGGAAATATTCATTGCTATGCGGGTCTCTTCCGGCATCGATTACTGTCGAATGGTGTTGGCAGATCTAAAGCTCAGAGAGGAGAACATTGCTGATGCGAAAATCCTGTTCCAGCAGGGTCTGAATTCCCAGTGGGGAAGAAATGCTCCGGCTGTGAATTATGCTCTGGAACGGCTGGCGGATGTTATGTGCTGGACCCCTGATGAAATGGAGTGGTCTTCGAGGTGGACTGTGGTATATCTGGCTCAAGCAACAAAGTCACAGCAGAAGGTTGCCCTGTACAAGGCACTTCAGTTTATTGGAGATCGGTTCATGTTGCTGGGAGAGACAGACACGGCACACAACCTTTTCGAAGTTGCATTGACGGAGTTTACACAGCTCGATATTCATCGGAGACGATGATAAGGCGTGCATCTTTGCGCGCCTGAAATCTTTGTTTTCGTACAAGTACAAGCGGATGGCTAGTACTTGTGACTCCAGTAAGACTAGAGGGCACTGGTTCAATCCCGGAACTGAGTGTTAAGCCGTTAGAAGCATTGCAAACTAGCATAACCAACAAAGGAAGACTGGGTTGCCGTCCGAGGTACTCTTCACGGGGGCTTAGGATACCGGCCTGGCTTCAAAACACACTAGCTAGCCATAGGACTCACCCGGCGCGGAGTATTGCACAAATGCTACAAGTTCGGTGTCAGTATGGATGTTAGGCAATCAAGGGACTTTGGAAGGAAACAGGAAAGACTAGCTATTGGCGCGAGGCTTTGAACCAAGGCCATGGAGATTATAAAGGGATTCATGAAATCGGAGCAAGTCGGCACCAGGAAAACGACAATGAAGCGGGCGCGCGCCAGTATAAATTGGAGCGTGCTCAAACGGGTCAGCACCAGGCTACATACTGAGAGCTGGCGCCAACCCTTGAAGTAGAATAAGGAGCAAGGATAATGCGTACCTTGGCGCGAGGATCTCATAAGGAAGAAAGAACCTGAAAGAGGAAATTTGCACAAGTCGGCGCCAGGAAGTGTATAAATAGTTGGCGCCGACTTCCCTCAAATTCCCTCGACGAACTCAAGGATGCCCTGAGTAATGAAGGCTTACCAGGAGGCTTGGCACTCGCTTAGAGAAGCTATTAGCCGATGGTATTAGCAAGAGACAATTATGAAGTAGAGGGCTTTAGCGAAGCTAGCCGACGAAGGATGGCCCTCTTTGGGTTGAATTCGCTAAGAGCTGGCCTCTCATTGGTCCAAGGAAGTGCTGCGGCTTTCTAAGGCTCGCTAAGGAGATGGACTAGCCGAGGGATTGAAGGAAATGACAAGGACGATATTAGGATGAGGCGTCTAAGCGACGCTAAAGAGAAGAGGTGCACCCGAGACGGAGCCAGAGAGAGCTCGCTTATACCTTATTATTACTCATTCAATGTTTGTACATCTCGCTTAGTTCAGTAGTATAAAGCCGCATGTAAACCAGTAGTTAGGCAGTGAAAACTCCCCCGTTATTGGCACATAGCTCTTTTGAGCTCAGAGCTCAGCTCAGTCACTGGACAACTCGCCTAAGAGCCTGCACTATACTCATCTGCCGTCCCAGTCACTGAACCCTTGCAAGTTCACACTCGGCGCCAGCCCAGTCACTAGTCGGCGCCAGCTTTCTACCGCATACTCATCCCGCACCAAGTCCCTGTTCTGTTGCAAGAGTTCAAACTCGCGCCGGCCCAGTCACTGTGCTAGAAAAGCCTTAGAGCCAACCTTCCACACTCAGCTCCTCTACCCCTCTTCGGTGTCCGCCCAGTCACTGGCCTAGGTGTCTAGTCGGCTTTGTCTATCACACTCGGTTGCCTGCTCAGTCACTGAACTTACGTTCAAACTCGGCGCCAGCTCAGTCACTGTGACATTGCTCAGCCCGCTCTCTGCATACTCGGTTCGCGCCAGTCACTGAACCTTGCAAGTTCACACTCGCGCCAGCTCAGTCACTGTGTTAGCTTTCTACGCCCTTCCCCACACTCATCGGCCCGTCTTCTATTTATAAGTCCAATCTCTGGCGCGAGCCACTTCACTCGTAGACTTAAAAGATCTACACCCTCGTCAATAAGACATCTGGAGACACTGGTTATATAAAGGAGGATCTTCCACCCACTAAAGTACCTGTGGTCTTTCTACTGAAATTGAAGGGTCGATACAAGTACCCGTCTCCCCGAACTAAATAACGATAAGACTGTTGGAGTGATTGGTTGTTGGAGTTTAGTGTGATTAGAGTTAAGACTTATTGTCTTACTCTTTTGATATTAGATTTCACGGCTGCATGCCACTGCACCGTTTCAACGAGTAGCCTGCATGCTGTGTTTTGGAGAGATTGCCAAGGAGAGGGGAGATATGCTCAGAGTCATTGGCCTATGGCAAGATGCTCGCCCATTGTTTGAACAATGTTCGCAAGTAAGCGAGGTTGCCAAAATTGATACCAGGCTTGCTGCTGTGGACGCGCGCATCCTTTTTTTTATTTTTTTTATTTTTTTATTTTTATTTTATTGGGATGTTTGTAGTACGGGTACAAAGTCTGCATCCTGCAGCAGCAACATCGCTCAACACTGGAACTGATCAGTTGAATGTTGAAATGGCGAAGGACATGGACCCTTCATTGAACCGACATATGCCGCTCTAGATTCTCATCCATAGCTCTTCCTAGTACTGCATTGGAGCTGCATGTTTACCCGTGTCAGAATTTTATTTCTCACGAGAAAGAACGTGAATGTTGCATTGAATTTCAAGCCCCGATTTGAGTTGACCGAAGAGATGTTGGTGTTAACCTAACGTGGCCGAGCCAAGAATACTTCATTGAGTGCGTACACCACGACACTTGTAAAGCCAAGGACCATATCCGAATAATACTCATCAGATGTGCTCACACAATATCGAGTCCGTTTAATTGGTGCGCAGCAGCTCTGTCTCTACCGTCCGGACATTGTACATCCAGGCTCCAGTGACACGTACATGTGCTCTATCCTTTTCACTTGCTCCACTAAAGCCAGGAAGAAAAGCTATAGTGCAGCTGCAGCTAGACCTCATAACCTCTAATACCATAAATATCTGAAGGCCGCCATCGTTCGGACACCGGGAGTCGAGCCCCGATCAGCCTAATCTAGATTAAACCGGGAGTGTTCCGTACACCATATTCGAATATTGCCCACTAGATTCACTCAACAAAGAGCACTTTGTGCGGTCGGCTGAGTCCTCCCTCCAGCGCAGAAAAAAACTGATCCGCCTGTACATTTCTGCATTTGGTAAACTGATCAAACGAAATTCGAATTGCTGATATGCTATCCCCCGAACATCCGTGGCAAAAAAAGCAAACGTGAATGTTGCAAATTTCGAGACCCGATTTGAGTTGACCGAAGAGATGTTGGTGTTATCTCCCGAACATCCATGGCAAAAAAAGCAACTGCTCAGAGGCCGCTTCGAATATAACAGTAACCCGAGTAGGATTGCTTAATCCGAGCCCATTGAGACGCTAATCCTGGATTAAAGCGCAGCTTAATTAATCGGGGGCTGTGCGGTCGGTTGAGTGGCGGTTTAAACAGTCACAGACCAAAAATATATGCCCGAAGACAGAATTGAACCCAAACACCTGAAACCACTCTACTTAGAAAAGAGAGTCCGCACATGCAGATTCCAGTTGATTTAACACAACATAGAAAGAGCCATAAGATGTTTATGCAGCCTGCATCTCGTCTGGAACCCCAACCATAAGGAATTGAATACCTCACGTGGCTGCCCTCTAATGCTGACCACACGAATATCCTCACACTGAATAAAGGAAAGTTTCCACCTAGGTCGAAATGTTAGAGGGAATTATATCAATCTGTAGCCAAATCAAATTCACGAAACATTGTTCTATTAGTCAGTCTGGAATTTACAATGGAAAGGGCCGCAATCAGCGGCACTTTCAAACTTCACATGTTTATTGAATATCAATGAGATATGAAAATTCAGCTTCTGGAGAATTCAGCAGACCACTCAGTATTCCGGTCTTTTGGTATAACAGTAGAGCTGCCAGTTTAGACTAGGTGGATCGGAGGTCGCAGGATCGAACCTCAGCATTGCTATCTGTTTTTGTTCATCACTGGTTGGGAGATTCAAGTTTTTCAGTACAATTTTCGGTGAAAAATGTTGTTAGTTTTTCAGCAGTTTTTCGCTGAAAATTGTGCTGAAAAATTCAAACATTCTTCACCACAATTTGCAGTGGAAAACAAGGTGAAAAACTTGAAACAAAATTTTTGAAATTTCATGGCGAATTTTCACCAAGTTTTCACTCATGTTCCAACCTGAAAACAGAGGTGAAAAACTTAAAACTTTTTTCACCAGAATTCTCAGTGAAAAAAGATGTGTAAAATGTGTGAAAAATGTGAAAGAAAACTTGGTGAAAAATTTGAATCCCAGATTCCCTGGTTTTCATACATTTTTCATCATATTCTGATGTGTTTTTTTGGTGAAAAATGTGCTGAAAAAGATAGGTGTTTTTTCACTGCTTTTTTCAGGGGAAATACAAGTGAAAAAATTCAAGATATTCTTCACACATTTCTCACTTGGAACCAAGGTGAAAAATGTAAAATAGTTTGATTCAAATTTTTCAGTGAAAATTGCAAAATAGTTGTTTTCAAGTTTTACAGCACAAATATTTCAAGTTTTTCACCTGAAAAATGTGGTGAAAAACTTGAAACCTAGTTTCATTGTGAGATAGTATTGACTCCCACAGTGAGGTCAGAAGCATTGACACTCATTCAACTAGGTAGGTGCAGATTCATGGTCCCCCAGCCTCTCCGCATCTTTCTGATCCACTTTTAGGCAGATCCAAGGGGGCCAGTTATTAGTCCTGTGCGGGTGGATCATAGTTGGCCAAATGCAGGTCAACTCTTGAATGACGTTCAGAGTGCCTAACCAATGTTCTAGCCCAAAGACTGAGATTTAAATGTGGGCCATCGTGCCCGATGCTCACAGCCAATCTCGTATAATCAAGTGTTTCCCATAGTTCCAAAAATAGCTCACACTAGGTGAGCTCACAACATTGATCCTTAAGTCTTCCCACACCTTCCTAACCAATTTTTAGACAATTCCGTGGCCAAGGGGGTCCATTCTTAGTCTCACACGTGAATGGAGCCGATGTCTGCCATAAATGTGCCTAGCGCGAAGTCTCGGAAGGATTGAGAGGAGTCGAAGGCATGCAGACCAACGTAATGCCATGTGCTTCAAGATATTCTGAGTGCTCAATCATTGGTTCAAGGCTTAGGAAGGCCACTCCTCCTCGGTGGGTCAGCTAGACCCATTAGGGATGCAAAAGCGGCAGCACCCTGCCGAGGGTACTCAGGCGGAACTCTACGAGAGTGAACATCTGGGCTAAGGGAAAACACCGCTGGCATGAGTGGGTGGGCATTTGCTTTCTTTGGACCATGGAGCAGCACGTGGGTTTGTCTTCAACACTTTCTTGCATGCTGGCCGAAGGCAAGAAGTTTTGGTTTTGCCAGTGTTGTGCCTTTGGCTGTCTCTGTGCTGGTTCTCAGCCAGAAACAGTGAATCTGATACTCATTCTTCGTACTTATATTGGATACATTTGAGTGCATATTTAGATGCTTTTGTATTTCAGTAGGATTTCTTTGCAGCTTCAATGGGAATGGGTGAGATGGTTTTGGGAGAGAATTCAAATCCAACAAAACATCTCCTTCAAGTGAGACTTTCAAAGCATGAGTTCAAATTGTCTGATCAGTGATTCTGGCTGATGCTGGCACAAATTTATATTCCACGGGCCTGCAGCTGAGTTGCTGCAAACAGTGACTTTGGCAAACTCTCTAGACGGAATTTTTTCCCATAGGCTCACAGTGAGGTGGATTTCCCTGCTGTAGGCCTGGACGGTTGCATGAGACCCTGATCAGCTCAGAACAATCAACGGACCCAGAATCCACCATCAAAATCACCTTCTCACAGCTGAGTTGTTGCTGCAAACAGTGATTTTGGCCAACTCTCTGAACGGAATTTTTTTCTGTGGGCTTGCAGTGGGGTGGATTTTTCTGCTGGAGGCCTGGACGGTTGCATGAGACCCTGATGAGTCCAGAATGATCATTGGACCAAGAATCCACCACCAAAATCGCCTTCTCACAGCTGAGTTGTTGCTGTAAACAGTGATTTCAGGCAATTTGAGCGACGGAATTTTTTTCTGTGGGCTTGCAGTGAGCTGGATTTTTTTGCTGGAGGCCTGGACAGTTGCATGGAACCCTGATGAGTCCAGAATGATCATCGGACGAAGAATCCACTATCAAAATCACCTTCTCACAGCTGAGTTCATACTACAAACAGTGATGTTGGCCAACTCTCTGAACGGAATTTTTTTCCGTGGGCTTGCAGTGGGGTGGATTTTTCTGCTGGAGGCCTGGACGGTTTCATGAGACCCTGATGAGTCCAGAATGATCATCGGACCAAGAATCCACTATCAAAATCACCTTCTCGCAGCTGAGTTCATACTACAAACAGTGATTTTGGCCAACTCTCTGAACAGAATTTTTTTCCGTGGGCTTGCAGTGAGCTGGATTTTTCCGCTGGAGGCCTGGACGGTTGCATGAGACCCCAATGAACCCAGAATGATCATCGGACGAAAAATCCAGCATCAAAATCACCTTCTCACAGCTGAGTTGTTGCTGTAAACAGTGATTTTGGCCAACTCTCTGAACGGAATTTTTTTCCATGGGCTCGCAGTGAGCTGGATTTTTCTGCTGGAGGCCTGGACGGTTGCATGAGACCCCGATGAGCCCAGAATGATCCTCGGACCAAGAATCCACTATCAAAATCACCTTCTCGCAGCTGAGTTCATACTACACATGCAACCATCCAGGCCTCCAGCGGAAAAATCCAGCTCACTGCAAGCCCACGGAAAAAAATTCTGTTCAGAGAGTTGGCCAAAATCACTGTTTGTAGTATGAACTCAGCTGCGAGAAGGTGATTTTGATAGTGGATTCTTGGTCTGATGATCATTCTGGACTCATCAGGGTCTCATGCAACCGTCCAGGCCTCCAGCAGAAAAATCCACCCCACTGCAAGCCCACAGAAAAAAATTCCGTTCAGAGAGTTGGCCAAAATCACTGTTTGCAGCAACAACTCAGCTGTGAGAAGGTGATTTTGATGGTGGATTCTGGGTCCGTTGATTGTTCTGAGCTGATCAGGGTCTCATGCAACCGTCCAGGCCTACAGCAGGGAAATCCACCTCACTGTGAGCCTATGGGAAAAAATTCCGTCTAGAGAGTTTGCCAAAGTCACTGTTTGCAGCAACTCAGCTGCAGGCCCGTGGAATATAAATTTGTGCCAGCATCAGCCAGAATCACTGATCAGACAATTTGAACTCATGCTTTGAAAGTCTCACTTGAAGGAGATGTTTTGTTGGATTTGAATTCTCTCCCAAAACCATCTCACCCATTCCCATTGAAGCTGCAAAGAAATCCTACTGAAATACAAAAGCATCTAAATATGCACTCAAATGTATCCAATATAAGTACGAAGAATGAGTATCAGATTCACTGTTTCTGGCTGAGAACCAGCACAGAGACAGCCAAAGGCACAACACTGGCAAAACCAAAACTTCTTGCCTTCGGCCAGCATGCAAGAAAGTGTTGAAGACAAACCCACGTGCTGCTCCATGGTCCAAAGAAAGCAAATGCCCACCCACTCATGCCAGCGGTGTTTTCCCTTAGCCCAGATGTTCACTCTCGTAGAGTTCCGCCTGAGTACCCTCGGCAGGGTGCTGCCGCTTTTGCATCCCTAATGGGTCTAGCTGACCCACCGAGGAGGAGTGGCCTTCCTAAGCCTTGAACCAATGATTGAGCACTCAGAATATCTTGAAGCACATGGCATTACGTTGGTCTGCATGCCTTCGACTCCTCTCAATCCTTCCGAGACTTCGCGCTAGGCACATTTATGGCAGACATCGGCTCCATTCACGTGTGAGACTAAGAATGGACCCCCTTGGCCACGGAATTGTCTAAAAATTGGTTAGGAAGGTGTGGGAAGACTTAAGGATCAATGTTGTGAGCTCACCTAGTGTGAGCTATTTTTGGAACTATGGGAAACACTTGATTATACGAGATTGGCTGTGAGCATCGGGCACGATGGCCCACATTTAAATCTCAGTCTTTGGGCTAGAACATTGGTTAGGCACTCTGAACGTCATTCAAGAGTTGACCTGCATTTGGCCAACTATGATCCACCCGCACAGGACTAATAACTGGCCCCCTTGGATCTGCCTAAAAGTGGATCAGAAAGATGCGGAGAGGCTGGGGGACCATGAATCTGCACCTACCTAGTTGAATGAGTGTCAATGCTTCTGACCTCACTGTGGGAGTCAATACTATCTCACAATGAAACTAGGTTTCAAGTTTTTCACCACATTTTTCAGGTGAAAAACTTGAAATATTTGTGCTGTAAAACTTGAAAACAACTATTTTGCAATTTTCACTGAAAAATTTGAATCAAACTATTTTACATTTTTCACCTTGGTTCCAAGTGAGAAATGTGTGAAGAATATCTTGAATTTTTTCACTTGTATTTCCCCTGAAAAAAGCAGTGAAAAAACACCTATCTTTTTCAGCACATTTTTCACCAAAAAAACACATCAGAATATGATGAAAAATGTATGAAAACCAGGGAATCTGGGATTCAAATTTTTCACCAAGTTTTCTTTCACATTTTTCACACATTTTACACATCTTTTTTCACTGAGAATTCTGGTGAAAAAAGTTTTAAGTTTTTCACCTCTGTTTTCAGGTTGGAACATGAGTGAAAACTTGGTGAAAATTCGCCATGAAATTTCAAAAATTTTGTTTCAAGTTTTTCACCTTGTTTTCCACTGCAAATTGTGGTGAAGAATGTTTGAATTTTTCAGCACAATTTTCAGCGAAAAACTGCTGAAAAACTAACAACATTTTTCACCGAAAATTGTACTGAAAAACTTGAATCTCCCAACCAGTGCATGGCCTGTTTAAACCGGTTTAAACTGCGTGAACCCGCTTCTTCACAGCACAGCCACGGATTAATTAATCTCGGCCTTAATCCCTGATTACCGTCTCAACGGGCTCGGATTAAGCAATCCTGCTAGGGCTTCTTGACATAAGGAGTCGACCCCTGGCTTATCTTGTGTGAATTTTGTTAGAAAGTTGGTTTCGCGTACGCAACAGAGTGCTGTCCTCATATAATTATTAGGCAGCCAGGCTCCCAGTGACGCGTACCGTGTGCTGGGAATTTGAGACTGCATAGTCACAGTGAGCCGGGACAAGTCAGAATGCGGCGTGTTGAATATCATGTAAGGCGTCCAAAAAACATCGACTAAACCGCCTTGGACATGGGTAATCGATCCCCGGACTGCGTCGTGAATTGGTTTCGTCACCCGGAGTACAGAACGAGGCGGTGTTCCCTACACCACGTCCCATAATCAATTTCTATGGGTTTGGGAATCGTTACCTCTTGGTTACCGCCTCCACCCGTGAAAATGCAAGCATGGACCGCTAGACCTCAAGTTTAAAACGTCGATTCCCCCTTGCTCGACCTTCTACTCACTTTCGCCTGTCTCTGGTGCAATATTTGGCCCTTTTGGGGCTTGGCTCGGCGTGCGTAGCTGGCACGTGGACTCGGCACCTTTACTTCCGCCACCATCAACTACGAAGAACTCTGGATCGGAAACTACTTCAGCCGACCGTTGTACTTCGTTCAAGAACTCTCTGGGTCAGCCTCACACACATGACTGATGCCTGGGAGATCTCTTCCTTGTACCGTCCTGTTGGCGTCCTGCCTGCCTCTCTATTTTGGGCACCACCCCGTGTTCTCCCTCTGGAAGTCCGGGCAATCGCGACGCCGACCTTCCGGTGCAGTGCGGGATGGCATCCGGATAAACTACCTCAACATGCCATAACCGTGCGGTATGACTCGAACGGTCCTGGTAGGTCGAGTCCCATCTGCCTGCTAAGCTATCCCGTCCGGGACGATGTACACCATTTCTTTCGCTCCAGGTACACCGTAGACGGTATTCTACAAGTCTTCTTCCGTCTTGGGCCGGATCCCATGCATCTCTTAAGCTCAGCGCGTCCCTTTTACTGCTGTGTCCCGGAAGTTACGTTCCCTTCCCTGACGCTGTATCCATCCCCAATCCCGAACACTGCGAGCCGTACTCGGTGGGTCGCATCCAACTTTGTTGTCGAACTCCATGGCTTCGATCGGCTTCTGATGATTCTTCTACACCTCGTACGTTACCTTGCTTGTCAAGGTCTCTCCACCCTCAGAATTGGCTCACTTTTTGTCGCACCCGGTGATCCTAAATCACCCGGCGAAGTCTAGAGTTGGTCTAGACTTCAAATGTTCGTAGAGTCGGTCTCATCTTTGACTCATATTTATGTCGTATTCCCTCAGACGGTGCCCAAGCACAGCGCGCAAAGCCATAAGCCCATCCGAAATATTAGGGAGGCAGGTCCTGAACCGTTGCAAGCAAGGTATTTGCCGACGGAGTCGGCGCCCCCTAGTCTGTCAACTCTGGCGGGATATATTAAATGTCGAGTAGTGCCGGAACGCCGTCAAGCTGTCCGGCACCCGAAACGTCACCCTATAGCTCCCGTATAGCTTCCGCGGGCTTAGCACATCCATGTAGGTTGTCAGACACGTGGCTGTCGCACTGCGAAACGCACCTTGACTCCCACGTCGACCATGCCGCAGAGCTACGAACTTCACAGTCAGTCAAGGCCCCGCTCGTCGCAGCGTACACTCACAGACTTGTTCCAGTCATAAGTGTCAGCGGGATCCGCTGGAAACCCGGCCCATTGACTTTGAGAAATACCCCGAATCTCTACGTAGGGATCGATATCGATGGCAAACCGGCCCATCGGAGTTCCGCAAAGCGGGCTTGGGAGGGGAAGTGGAATGATCTCGCCCCGATGTGAGTCGAGGTGTGCGCTCCACGCGTATCTCTGGGTACTGACACTTTCCTGAGATCGGCGGAGAGCCCGTCTTCCCGCCTCATTTTGCAGGTCTTCAATAAGCGTAGTTTCAAAGATGACAAATGTCTGGCCAAGGCAGAGCTGGAGATAGGTGTGTTGCTTGACAAGTGCAGCACGCAGAAAGGCAGGAAACCTTGGTTTTACTCGAGTCGAAATCTGACTCCGTGGGCGTAGATTTCCATGTCAAACTCGATCATGTCGAGGAGAATGTGACAGACCTTTCTAAGCCCGAACTGGTCGTGTGCATGACCGCCATTGGGCACGCTCAAGCCGGTGCAATTGCACTTGCCAACGCAACACAGGACAGTGCGACCCTTGAACGTGGCCTAGCTGTCAAGCTGGTCGATCTGGGAGCGGAACATCCTGATTTGGCATCCGTCTTGGGAACCCTAATTGCCAGAGTTGATATCATCGTTCAAATGGGAGCAGAAATAGCCAAGGTCGGACAATGCTGCTTGCTGTTGATCCACCTTCTCATTCACCGATACAGATCCATCCTTATTCCAATGCCGCATGGAAGGTGTTAACTTTGGTATACGAGGTAGCCCTGTGATCATCCAATTCCTCCATACGCTGACCAAAATTAGGCAGTAAAGAAACAAGATGAAAAAGATGAAAAAGTCATTCAGTTGGTCCAGGCCATGTCCGATGCATATTCCTTCGTTGAGGACATGGATTCACTGCCAGGAAAGATCAAGCGGCTCGAAGATACTATCAGTGCTTTAGTCAAGCAAACAGAGGAATGTGCCCTGTTTATTCGTGAATACACCGGGCACGGGTTCTGCGGTAAATGCTTTCGAAATTTCGTCTTGCTGTTACTTATAGTGTCAATAGGTAGACTCCTGACTGAGCTCTGGTCGGGCCACGGCGAGAAGATCGATGATTTCACAGCTGCCTTCGGTCAGCTCCAGAAGGCTCTCGACACTGGGTTAGGGCTATACACCGCATTCGTCTCGACAAAAACTCAAGAAATGGTCAAGGGCTTGGGTGAGAATTTCTCTCCAACCTCATTTCCGCGTGAAGTGCTCACAGCACTCAGCGCAATCTGATGACCTTCAAAGCCTCCGACCGATTGACATGAATGCATTCCTGCGCACAGGATGTTTACCGGGAACACGTCAAGACTTGCTGAGCATAATCATAAACTGGCTGACTACCCCGTCTGATGACGGGAATCCTGGCAACATTTTCTGGTTGCATGGTGTGGCTGGCGCCGGAAAAAGCGCCATAGCCACATCTATCTCCGAATACTTCGGAGAGCTCAAACGACTCGGGGCATTTCTGTTCTTCAACAGAACCAAGAGCAGTCCCCACTCTGTCATTCGCACAATTGCCTTTCAGTTGGCGCGGTCCAACAGCTATATTGCAGCTGCCATTTGCGCTGCGATTGATGAAGATCCAGCCCTGGTAGATGCCCCCATGAAGACACAATTCGAGAAACTCTTGCTGCAACCTCTCAGGGATGCAGAGAAGAATATCCCTGGGCCCATCATTGTGATCTTGGATGCTCTAGATGAATGTGGTGATGCTGACTCTCGGCGGGGGCTTGTCTCCATCCTCTCAAATGAATTTCCTAAACTTCCTTCGGCATTTCGCTTTTTTATCACTAGCCGCCATGATTCGGACATTGCAGTCAAATTTGAGGTTCAACCAAGTGTTACAAAGCACCTGCTTGATATTTCACTGCCATCAAGTTTAAAAGACATCCGTATTTACATTGACAATCAACTGATAGAGATCCGACAACAGCAGAGCTTGGATCCTACATGGCCAGGGGAATCTAAAACTAAGGCTCTAGCTGCGTACTCCTCCGGTCTATTTATTTGGGCTTCAACGGCTACGGAATGGCTTCTAAAGGCGCATAATCCAAACATGATCCTTGCTTCTTTGTTGGAGAAAGGGCGGAACCTCGATGACCTGTATGCTGAAACACTCAAGAGTACAGGATTATGGGACAATAGGCCATCTGAAGAAGATACTCAGGCATCCATACAGGATGCTCAGGCTGCCTTATCTGCAGTAGTGTTTGGGAAGGTCCCAATGACTGATGCAACCATTGATGCACTCTTGAATTTTGGACCAGAGCGTTCCTCACACCGTATCTTTACCAAACTGGGTTGTGTCTTGCAGTGGGCTCCTGGCGAGATTGTTTGAGTTCTGCATGTCTCCTTTGCCGATTATCTCACAGATAGCAAGCGCTCAAGTGGCAAAGCATGGTGTATGAACCTCACTGGCTTGGAGTCTCAACTTGCACAAGGGTGCTTACGTATCTTAAACGGACCAACGGGACTCCGATTCAATATCTGTCAGCTCAAGGACTCACATGTCCGCAATACTGATGTTCAAAACATTATGACTCACATACCACCTCATTTGTCATATTCCAGCCTCTTCTGGGCCAGTCACCTTCAGAGCACTGATTTCAATGATGAGAGTACCGATTCCGAATTACCACACATGAAGAATGCTATACTTACCGACATCAAGAAACTTATGTATAACAAATTCCTCTTCTGGCTCGAAGTTCTCGGCCTGCTGCAAGAAACTGCAATTGCAATAGATGCACTTACAGTTGTCAGCAAGCTTGCCAGGGTAAGTTGTACACATTTCTCTGAAGGTTTCAAATCCTGATTGTTCCTAACACAGAATTATGATGAGGAACTGGCAGATTTTTCAATGGATGCAGTCAAGTTTGTGACCGCGTTTGCACCTGCCATCGCACACAGTGTGCCCCAGATTTATCTTTCAGCAGTTCCTCTCGCACCCAAAGAGTCCAGAGTGGCAAAAAAATTCTCAGGGTGGTTTGTCCAAAAAGTGGACATCCAAAGTTCTTTGGGCGTTCAATGGCCCAGACTTCAGACAACAATTGAAGGACATAGCAGATCTGTTCGCTCTGTTTCCTTCTCACCTCATGGGGAACGGATTGTGTCAGGATCCGATGACAGCACGATCCGAGTATGGGATGCACGCACGGGTGCCCTCATCGCTGGTCCATTCACTGGACACAGTGAAGAGGTCAGGTGTGTTGCTTTCTCACCGGACGGTGAACAAATTGTCTCTGGGTCCCATGATACAACACTGTGCATATGGGATGCACACACCGGTGTCCTCGTTGCTCACCCCCTCGAAGGACACAGGAATCGGGTGATTTCAGTGTCCTTCTCTCCTGATGGTGGACGAATTGTATCTGGCTCCTCAGACCGCACAGTTCGAGTTTGGGACGTGCACAATGTAGAATCACCGGCGGTGGTAACTTTTTTGGGCCATACTGCCGCGGTGTATTCTGTTGCTTTCTCGCCTCATGGGGACCGGATCGTCTCTGGGTCAAGCGACACTACGATACGGGTGTGGGATGTGGAAACCGGTATACTTGTCGCTGGTCCATTCAAGGGGCATGATCAGGATGTCCGATCTACTGTTTTCTCGCCTCATGGGGACTGGATTGTGTTGGGCTCTAATGACGGAACAATCCGAGTATGGGATGCACAAATGGGTAGCCTTGTTGCTGGGCCATTCACAGGACACACAGATTGGGTGAATTCTGTGGCTTTCTCACTTGATGGGAAACACATTGTCTCTGGCTCCAGAGACCGAACTGTGCGTGTTTGGGACGCCTGAACAGGCAACCTTGTTACCACCCCTTTTCAAGGACACAGTGATGGTGTGGTTTCTGTCTCCTTCTCGCCTGACGGCGGACAAATTGTTTCTGGGTCGACGGACCATACGGTTCGCATTTGGGATGCACGGCTAGATCCCAAGGTCAGCATTGAGCACACCAAGGGCTCCGATGGCAGTCAAGCAGGACATAGCAATGAGGTCAATTCCATCGCTTTCTCGCCTGACGGCGACCGGATTGTGTCGGGGTCCGACGACAGAACAATCCGGGTATGGGATGCACACATGGGTAGCCTTATTGCTGGGCCATTCACAGGACACACAGATTCTGTGCTTTCTGTTGCTTTCTCACCCGACGGGGAACACATTATCTCTGGCTCACGTGACAGCACAGTGCGCATCTGGGATGCACGAACAGTAGACTCGCGACCAGTCGTACTTAGTAAGCAACTTTGATCACGAGACGAGCAGAGGGATCAAAGCTTACTAGAACGACTGGAACATTTGGGTGCAATTTTTGGTGGACCCGCCAAATGTGAGTTCGGACTTGAGAAAATAGTGTGAACCTCAAAAAAAACTGTCAAAAGTTCCTATATGAAACTGGAATAGTTTTGAATTCTAAGCTGAATGAGCCCAACATGTTTTTGAGGTTGGGTGGAAGGTGCTCGACGTCGCCGGTGCACGGACCAGTTGACGATGCCGAGCACTTCTATGTCATCTCAAAGAAAAAGTCTGTCTCATTCACCTTGAAATTTGAAAATACCCAACTTTGTCTATATGACTTTTTACACTTTTTCAGAGGGTTCGGGGCGCTCAGATTCTAAGTCCCAACTTATGTTTGGCGGGTCCACCAAGATCGGCAACCAAATGTCCCAGCCGCTTCGCAACGTGATAGCGCAGCCACGTGAGTCGAAGCGGTTGGTCACGAGCCTACACGAACAGGCACTCCGGTTGGGGATCCGTTCAAAGCTGGTGGGGATTGGGTGTGTCATGTCTCCTTCTCACCTGACAGGAGGCACATTGCGGCATGTGGCGATACAGGTACGATGTGGATGTGGGATGCTCAAACCGCTGTTTTTGTCAGTGGAGCATTTAGAGGGGGTGACGATGCGGACATGCTCTCTTTGGCTTTCTCACCCGACCGGGAACACGTTATCGAGGGATCCAGGGACGGCACGATATGTGTACAGGAGGCAAAAACAGGTGAACTTGTCAGTGGACCTTTTGAAGGTGACCCTGAAGAGAGAGCATGTGTTGCGTCCTCACCTGACGGAGCGCGGCTCGCGTCTGGGTCATCGGACTCTATGATCCGCATATGGGATACACGCACAGGTTCCCGCATTCCTGTGCTGCTCCAAGGGCACACTAGAGACATCTACTCCGTCTCTTTCTCTCGGGACGGGAAACAGATTGCGTCTGGTTCCCACGACAAAACTGTGCGTGTGTGGGATGTCCAAGCTGAGGTATGTGTTGCTGGACCATTTGAAGGGCACAGTGCACCGGTCTACTCCACCGCTTTCTCCCCCAACGGCGGACGGATTGCCTCTGGCTCTAAGGATAATACAATTCGTGTTTTTGAGGTTTGGCCCACACCTGGTTTTGTTTATAGTCACACTGACCCACGTCTGGTCTCCCTACAGATCAATCCCGACTCTACTCCCCACCAACCATTTGGTGATGGTTCTACGCTCAAGGATGGATGGATATTGAACTCAGCGTCTCAACTTATACTCTGGATCCCCCCTTGGCTTCGCAAAGGTCTCTACTTCCCGTATAATTCGCTCGTCATCTCTCGGGAGGGTACAACAAAATTGGATTTTAGTTGCTTTGTCCATGGCACACGATGGGAGGATTGTATCGAACCGGCGGTCCTCCAACGAGTATTCCTTGATTGTGAATAGTTAATAGTTCGGCGATGTATGTATGATAATAAATATTATCCCGGGTGTGGTATTTTCTTTCAATTGCCTCACCTCGAACTTTTAGCTGTGCCCGCAGTGATATTACTGCTCGCAGTCCTAAACTACCCTCGGCACCGTGTCCGACCAAAAGTGAATACGGGTGAGTCCTCATCGAGAATCTCTCCGGCTGTTAGTCTGGTCACTAGTTGTATCTCATAGTGAGGCGCCAATATCTGCCTCATCTGGCGATAAGCAATGCTCAATAATCAGCTTCACGCCAACTCTCCAGGTGCCCCATCGGCATTTCAGGCAGAGTCCAGATGCGAACCCCTGCCATCGTACTTGCAGTATGCAAAGTTGTGTTCCATCCCTTCGATGCCTCACCGATTTTAGGCCTTCCACCCAGCCTTCACCCCGCCTGACGTCCGAATGTTGCCCACTAAAGTTGGTCAAACAATGAAGAGTACATTTTGCGGTCGGCCGAGTCCTCTCTCCAGCGCAGATGGAAATTAGTCAGCCTGTAACTTACATTTCTGCATTTGGTAAACTACAGTAAACAAACAAAATTCGAATTCTACTGTATGCTATCCTCACGAACAACCCGTTTATAAGGTACGCATTGTGATCAATCCCCTCGTTACCTCACAACATGACATACACGATCTCAGTAGCGCACACCCTCGCAGTAATCACCGTCCTCCCCATTGGTCTCATTGGCCTCGAGCATGCGGCCTCATACCTTCTTAATATACTCCGCGCACTGGCTACCACGCACCGTTTCTCCCTCTTTTTCGCCACATCGGTAGTCAGTGTCGGCGCCCACCACGTTTACACTTTTCGGGTATACGGCGCTCGTATGGAGGCTGAAAGCGAAGCTGATTACCTGTTTGGCGACGACCTTGGGACGACGATTGTGAAGACTACGAATATCAGACAAGGTCCGACGCGGACACGGAGGGCCCTGGCTCAGGCGCTTCATCCCCACATGGCAAGCGGCCAGGTAGATCTCGACGAAATCTCGCCGAAGAAATTATTCTAATATTGGTGTTCAGCCCATCTACTGCGTCGTACGACTACGCGCGATGGCCGCACCAAAACTATTCTCCGGAAACCAGACACCCGCGCGTAGCTGCGTGTTAATGTGCGACTAGCACGACTGACATTCCGAAATCTTGCGGCGGCGCCAGCTATCCGCCCTCTGAGCATCACCGCCAGAGATTCGCCCAGTCGTACGTCTCTGCACCTCGTACCACTCCGATTATTCTCTAACTGGTATTCAGCGCTCCGGTGTATGTTTCTCCAATGCATCGCGCTTCAAGGTATCGCCAATGCTTCGCGCCATCGTGCGGCTCTCCACTTCGGATGCACAGTCTTTTCTTCTGACGTCGACATTCCAGCGCTCCGCCATAGGCGTCCCATCCTACCCTCGGAGATCACCAGCAGGACACCGTGCAACGGTGCGGCTTCCACGTCTCCCGCTATCCGCTGTCATTCTGAATCCCTCTACCCTCTGCTCAGTGCTCTGCAGCTGAATCCCCTTCCCCATAAGTACGCCCCCAAATCGACCTTCATCTCGCATTTCTTCTTCCAAGACTTCCTTAAGATGTGAGTGTGCCTGCGTACCACTCCTCTGGCGCCATGCTAAAATTTGGCTAGGCCTGTAATGACACCGTATTCGTACACGCCGTCGCACAAGCGCTCATGGGCGGTCGATGCTCCATCAACCGCGGAGGACGAGCACTTCCCGGTCGATGCTATTCCGACGGCGCCTCGCGCCCAGCCGAAGAGCAAGTCGCTCGTCAATGCAGCGGCGTCTATGCCCAGCGCTCGCAAACCTGAGAATAGAGCCCGAGAAGCTGCTACTCCCTTGTCCGCTGCCCACAATCGCCCGGCTGGGTCAAGCGCACCGTCGTTACCCACCCGCGCCCTGCACGTCTCCGAGCCCGTGTCGCCGTCGCCCATCCGCGTCCAACAACCTGCTGCAACTTCGCCTCCACTGTCCTCTGCAACGGGCAAGGGTGCCGCACCCCCGACCCAGCGAATGCAGGCTCCTTTGCCTAAGGGCAACCCGGTCCCACCCACCTCCGCGTACATCCCATCCTCCCCAGTATGCGCGCGCTATCGCCAGCCACCACTCCGACACAGGGCGCCGCCACTCCATCGGACAGCGAAGATGTCCGCATCCCGTGGGCGTCCGAGGGCAAGTGGTCCGCGGGCGCACCACCCTCGCGTCTCAGTGCCACGTCGACCCTTCCCTTCCTCTAGCAAATAGCCGGCCGACGACGGACGACTTCTTCTCGATGCCTCCCGCGAAGGGTGCACAACCCGGGGGGAGGATGCGACGACCGGCTCCTTCCCGCTCGCGCCCGTTTTCACGGGGCTTGCGGAAGTCCCCGCGGGATTTGTGCCGTTGGTTAGACTGGTCTGAGGCCGTCTTGCCCATCTCTCTTCCCTGTTGCCTCCCTCTATCCAAGCGGGAGGCTCGGATGATCTCCCGGGCTCCAGCTCCGATGGCCAACTTTCTCACACCGACCAGGCTGCGCTAATTTTTTTAGTCGTCTCCAGCTGTACATCATTCAGTGCTGTAAACTATGTAGACAATTACGATCGTCGCCCTAACCACTTCAGTGTATCGTATTTCTTGAGCAGAGTTTGTATTTTAGTCCTCCTCCTAAACATTTCATTCCGTCTGTTCAGATCGGAATTATTTCCTCGCTGCTTTCCTTTTCCAGAAAACTGTCCACTGGGTAGGGCATGAAACCGCCCCGTTATTTTACGGAAATACGGCCCGTAAAAACGGTTACGTCCCCGCACCGTCAGCAGGTCTCATGCTGTCACTGACGGTACGGGTACGCCACGGGTGGACCCGTTTGCGGTGTTCCGTAACCGGCCGTTTACGCGTAAACGGGTTGGCGAAACAATCGGAAACACCTGCTAACTGGGGTGCGCAGTGGTGCACAAGCGTCCATGACTGCCAATAACTCCACCGAGGACTCCACCTTGCATTTTCTCGCGCTACCTCCGTCGGGGATGCTGTACATACTCTGACAACAGCGCTTTGGCCGACAATTAACTCTCTCCTCTTGTCTTGCTCTCTCCGTTCCTTGAGCAAGTGTCAGTGTCCATCAGGATTGTTTAGTTCATCTTCAGTTAGGTCTACACCGCCAAAGTGCTGGCACGTTGCCTACAGCTGACGCGGTCACGCGGCAGACACCTGTCACGAAACCTGAGTTCAGGTGGCAATCGGCTGGCGGCCAGCTGCACATGTCAGGTTTAGATGCAGCTTCCCTCCACCTGCCCTCCCATGTATCGGTCAGGTTGCAGAATAATCTGGCTCCATGAGGCACTAATATTATTAATAAAGCGCTCTAATCCGAATAATTGCCGTCTGAACCGTTATGCTCTTCATCCATATCCTCTGACAAACTATCCTCTGCCTCGCTCGAGTCCTCGCTATCGGATCCAAGTTCTGCGGCCTTCGCTCTTTCGCTCTGAGTAATTGTTCGCTTCGGTCTGTTCGCAACCATAGAGTCTGCGGGTGGATCCATCCGCCGAGCCTGTCGTCTAGTCGCAGTTTTCTTCTTCTTTCGGGGCTTCTTCCCTCCGTGCTCACCCTCATCCTCCTTTGAACGCTTCCGTTTCTTATCAGCAGCAGCAGCCTTTCGGGTTGCGATGTTTTCCCGGAGCTGGGTGGCCAGCTCGTCATGTTTTGCTCGGCGATCAGAGAAAAGGGGGATGGGAGCGAGTAAATCCCTAGGAACAGCTGCACGCAGGAGATGAGCATTATGAAATGCATGGGAGTCGATAAAAAAACGGTCGAGGGATTTGTGAATAATGTAGTTGTCGGTCTGATCAGATTCCACGCGCTCTTGCATACGCAGGCGTACCCCACTAGCCTCGCATTTGGCAGAAGAGCAGTCATGCTGCACATTGAATTTAAACTGGATGTTCTGACAATGTTGTTAGTAATTTAGCCGCAGATTCGAGAGCAATCGTAGTACTTTAGCCTCAACAATAGAAAATGTAATTTCATCGTCTCGGCGCACCAAAACCGGCATACCATATACCTTGTCCCGAGAAGAGAGAACCTGGAATAGTTCTAAAACAACCAAGACCATGCCGCTGGTGGGATCGACTAAAATGTCCGAGATTCGACCAGATCTCGGGGCGTCCTGGAACTTTCTTGAACTGGCATCGCTTCGAGCAGTTGGGGGGCACACCTTGTTGGTTTGGGTCTTTGCAAAAACCCACGAGCCAACAAGACACTCATCAAGTGACTCGCTGATCACATAAACACATTTGCTCCATGTGGACTCAGGAGAGTAAAGCCCGTAGTTCAAAGCGTGTGCCGCACTTGTGGATTTAAGCAAGAGATTTTGGCGCTCTTTCTGTCCCCGCTTCAAGGGCGTCAATTTTATTTCTCCTGTGTCAAATGGTTTAGCTAGATGACTTCAGGGTTCAACGTAGAATGACGATACCGTGCTTGATGACTTTCTTCTCCGTCCATCCGACCAGTTTTTGAAGAACAGGGTGTTCCCCCATGAAGTGTCTTACGCCTGGGCCTGCCTGCTCCCATTCGTCTGCACCGGAAGCCCACCATCCATCTGTGAGACGGTGTTTCAAACCTTCCTGGTCTGCTAACTGTTTAGCAATGTCTCGGCTTGGGGCAAGGTGATTAGAAAGTATGGAGCAATATCGGAATACCCCATTGAAGGATTCGAAACCCTCGGTGATGACCCCAATGAGAGGCCCGAACTGGACGACATCATCGTCGGTATGGACCAACAAATGATATTTAATCTTCGAGATGAGTTTCGAAGGATCAATGATCGCGAAGGCGTCAAGAACATTTGCGACAGCAACTCTTAGATCTCGCTATAGAAATTCAAGTCAGACAAGTCTCGTCGGTTGAAATCTGAATCGCACCCGGTATTCAGCGAGATTTCGTATCTCAGGAAACCACAGTAGTACCGACAGTTCGCCAGCAGCTTTCCAAGCCCGAAACTTGTCGTCCGAGACCAGACCGTGGACGTGGAAAAGGCTAGTCTGAGCCAAAGTTTTAAATTGACGTCCGATCAGGGAGCCAGCATATTGCATGATGTAACTCGACCGAATCGCATGGATCGAAAGGCCATCCGTATTTGTTGACTGGAGGCGCATGGCGTATGTCTTCTTCTCTTCGGCAGACCAGGGAGTGTGCGTGATGTGCCAAATATACTTAATAACACCGAGTAATATTGTGTGAAGGATTTCAACAGGTGTATCCCTCGCGAGATCAAAACCTAGACGATCTATTAACTTGGAGTTTGACAGCAGAAAACTCCAAGAAGCGCACCGTTCATTGTCAAGAACGGACCATATATTTGGTCTCGACTGTCAACTGTCCACTGGATAAGTTCCGCCCGGATGTCTTCAACAGAACGATCTGGCTCGTCTTTCTTCATTTCCTTGAAGTGCGAAATCAACTTGTCGATCCAGTACTGCGTGTAGATATCCTTGACTCCAGTTTCTGTCTGTGCGTCTTTGACATGTGTTACAACCCCCGAGCAGGCGAGCTTGACTTGCTTTTCCAGTTCTTCGAGGATGTGTTCCTTTGTTCGAGGTTCACCAGCCTTAGGAGAATTATTCAAGTCCCGGAACTTCCGATTGAGTGTACGTACCTCGAAGATCGCATGATAGCCCTCGTTCGTAGTTTTCTCCTGTTGTGTTCCGCCCATTTTGCATTTCCGACAAGGACAATTTCCCTTTCCGCCAATATGGCCAGAGACCTCACTCTGCATGGGGTTGTCGGAGGGCCCTGCATTTGCATGGATGCACAAACAAGTCGCACTACCAGACTCGGCGTCCCGAACCTCAATAGGCTCTGTATGTGTAGCCCTGAATATATTGTTAGCTCGTTTCAAGATATAACACCAGAATGAAGAACGTACTCCAATGCTGCCTTGAATTCATGGAACTGCTCAGAGACACTGGCATTCGGGGAAGTTGAGACGAAATGGATATGAAACTCTTGCTGGAGGAGCTGGCGAGGGAGATTCATGTGTGTCATGTAAGCATTCCAGTGTTTGTTCCAAGATTTGCTTCAATTTCCGGACACATCATAGCCGAAATAATTCACAAAGCTGCAGTACATTGGACGTCCCTTAGCGATGATGCGTTTCGGATTTGGCATGCGAGCGGGATGACCAGCTTCAATGGTAGAGGCTGAGAATGATGAGGTAAAATTAAGAAATTGAGGTGTGCGATGGAGACAAACCTGCCCATTTCGGAATATCACCGGCCTGTTCAAGGTCGTAGTAGTTCTGAATCAAGTCCCCGGAAAAAATGAGCGATGTCTCTGTATCCAGAATCATTGCTTCGCCCTACTTTCATTCAGATGACCGGTGTTATTTTGAAGAAACTTGCTCACTTGCTCATTGAATGAAACACAAAACGCATCGGCGTAGAGTTTGCCCTTAAACTTGACCCAGCGTATAGGAATGACAAATTTGTCGTTTCGGAGTCGAGAAACTTCGTTAACGTAGTAATGGGATACCCCAGCGTCGTACATTGGACTCAGGATATCAAGATCCATGTCCTTGCGCCACTTTTGACCGTGCCAGATCTCGCGAATAACCCCGTCTTCGGGAATCTCTGGATATACATGGATAAGCTTGCGCGTGGTTGGATTTGACCAGTCCTTGTAGTAGTTATTAGCATTAAGAAGAAGTAAAAGACAGCGAGATACTTTTGCAATAATGGCCGTTGGATCATTCATGAAGAAAACATTTCCTTGAACAGATTTGCATGGAATCGTTGGGATTCCACACTGTGCGCGAATGCCCTTCTGAACTCGGCAAAGGCGATCAAAGGAAGGGACATCTTTGCACTTAGCTTCCTTCAGAACCCACAGAAATACACGCATTAATGAGCTCGAGATGCGGAGTCGGGGAAGATTATCCAAAGTGTCAAGAAGGAACATCTGAGAATATAATTTAGCCATTATCTTTGCTTACAACTGCCGCCATAGCACGTACTATTTTTGACGGGTATGGGGGGGGGGGGGGGGTTATATTATACTCATCAGGTCCACAACATGAACGACGAGTCTACGGAAAGCATACATGCAGTACTGTAAGGGTGGCTATCCTCACAGATATCTACAAGATGCTAACCGAGCACACACCGATTCCAGGGGTTAGACCATGCCAGACGCTGGCTAAGTGTGGACTGGCTGGCCCCTCGAACGGCGGGACCTCTCGTTAAAACCCTGTGGGACCTGGTCGGAGTTCTCCCCTCCCAGGTAAAAATCCCCAGAGTCCACCAGTACACACAGAGCTGTCGCATGTCATCCCTTTGCACAGTGCATGCAAAAAACCCACCGCAATTTTATGTGTGAGGCACAGGTGCATTCACACAGAGCATGGCGTCAACATGTCGTAGGCCAATTTTGCGAGGAGAGGTGTGGTCTCCCTTCGAGGCAGGATGTCCCGGAAAAACTTGAGGGGATTCGTGGGGTCGAGCGTGTTGGCGACGTCGGGCAATTCAGTGCCTAATTTCGTGAGGAAAGTGTCCCGGGTTGGGAGGAGTTCGGTGTGTTGGCATTGGAACATAGCATGTGCAGGGTCTTCCACATATATGTAACAGAAACGGCAGAGGCGCCATTCTCGGGGCACAACTTTCTTGCCACGTTCCTCCCATCTTCGCCGCTCAATAGCGAGCGAATGGCCAGACAAAATCATTCGCGTTAGCGCGCGCCGATGCTCTGGTGTCTTGACTCGGAGGTAATGTCCAAAGTCCAGGCTTTTCTTGACCAGTCTATTGGTGTCCTTGTCCATTTCCAGGCGACCCACGAGGAGGTCTCGTACACGTGAGGATGTTGCAATCTCGTTGTCGATCCAGGACTCCATGGACTGCTTCACATTCTTCATCACTGTTTCAACATATTCGACTGTGGGCTCGCACGAGATATCGAACTCGACTGGAATGTAAAGACGAGATAACACGATTCGGAGGTCGTTGACCCAGGAGATCTTCTGGGTGCGTGCCAGAGTGAAGGAGGCTTGCAATGCGTTCCAAGCCGGTCGTTTATGGTCTAACTCCAACCGGTAGCACAAAGTTTCGAGAGCCATGTACACTCGTCGGTACTTGATTGGCCAGATTCCCGTCTCTGAGAACAAGATGGCTCGCATGGAACGAGATCCGAGACCAAGCATGCGGCGCAGGAACATCAATTGCACCTTCTCAAGCATTTTGAGACTCTTCAAATTAACATCCAGGCAAACATCGCAGCCGGCGGTGAGGTAGGGATCTACCCGGGCCATGTAGAGTATTCGGGCATCCCACGCCGGGAGTGTACCCACAAAGCGGTCGAGTCCGAGGATCACATTTGCAATTGTGCGTGCTTTTTTCGCTTTGAGCTTGTACTGTTCGGTCCAGATAAATTTGGAGCCCATTTCGAACCACACTCCCAGGTAGCACACTTTTTTTACGAGAGAAATTCGTTGTCCACCGAGGTGAAAGTTCGGGATAACCTTCGGGTGCAGCGCATATACTTGATACAGACACTTAGGAATAGATGTCTGGCAGCCGTTTTCATCGGCCCAGTGCTGCGACCCATTGAGATGACATTGAAATCCAGATGGCCCTCCCGACGCAGTCAATATATCGTCTGCATGTTCGATGTTGGTGATCGGAATTCCATTCAGTTCAATATCTTCGGGGTGACAAGCCAGGATGAAATCGGACATGAAGAGATTCCAGAGGTGAGGGGAGCCTGGATCCCCCGTCAGAATTCCAAGGAGCGACCTGAACGCTGGCGCGAAGCGGCCGTCGAGCCGTACCATGTAACGGATGCGGTCATATAAAATTTTCAACCATTCGATCATCGGGCCTGAGATGCCCATTTTGGCTAATTTGACCCACAGAGTTGAGCTGTCTGTACCTGGAAAGGCGTTCTTAAGATCAAGGTATGCAACATATAGAGGTTTGTTCAAGTCGTAGGCCTTGTCAATAAGGCAGGTGAGGACAAAAACATTGTCATTTGTGCGGGGTCTTCAGCCGCCTCACGGAGTCGTCGGTCAATGATTAAGGTGAGCATCTTGAGCATGCAACATTCGAGAGCAATGAGGCGATAGCTTGGTGGGTCTGTAGCATCTTTGTCTTTTTTCAAAATCCCGATGAGAAGGGCAATCAGCCAGAGACTAGGCATGTCTCGCTTCTTTAGACAATACAGGAAAAATTCAAGCAGCTTCTCGTTGGGAATGGCCAGGCAGTCTTCGTATGTGAAATCATCTACGCCAGCGGACGTGTCGATCTCATGCTTCTTAATATGTCGTTTCATCCATTCAACATCCTCAAGAGTAATATCCCGCGTGCACGATTGGCGGGGAGTTGTGTCGATTGGGTCCTTGGAAAGCTCTCGAGCCATGCGAGCGTTAAACGCGAGCTGCTCTGCATTGAATGTAACCGGTGTAACTTCGGGATAGTCCAATCGAGCTTCAAATTCCGCGGAGAGTTGTGTAACCGTAACCTTCGCTTTTTTTCGGGCGCGGGTCCGTCCGCTTCCGAACGAAGTCCCAAAATTCCTTGTTGCTCTCACAGCCCAGTAACTCCTGCCGGAGGCCAGCTTGGAGTGCATGAACCTTGGCTCGCCCACGGTGGGTTTGATTCATATATTCAAGATCTTCGTCTTCACCCGACTTCCATTTTTTAGGATGAGGAGGTGACACCTCTGGAAGATCCGTGAATACTTTTCGCGCGGGGCTCACAGGTACGGTTCGTTCGCTGAGCACGTCAAACTTATCTGATATGATGTGGAAAACGAACGGTTCTGCATGAGGGACAACTGTGAGGCCTTTTTTCGCAAGAGAGTAAGCTTGTTTGTGCGAGGCATTGTGCGACTTGGAGTCTATGTACACAAAGCATGTTCGGGCAAGGCGTGCGGACAAAAGTTTGATAGTGTCTTTAAAGACGTCTCCATTGGCACCGGGCCAGCCCAGGGCCAAATTCTTCGCCGCTGCATAACAGATCTGACGAATTACTAGCTTGGAGGTGCAGAAGATAACGAGCCGCGTAGTCGGAGAGCTGCGAAACAGAGCTTCGCGAATCGCAAAAACCCGCGCACGATCTGCAGTTCCAGATTCAGGGCCAGGGACAGCCAAGGTCATATTTAGAGGAGATGATGGGCCAAAGCAGACGCCAGCACCAGCGTGTGCGGTCTTCGAGCGTACACCCTCAACGTAGACGTAGACCGATGGAGATTCCACCAACACAGGGCCCCAGAGGGCATCTAAGGCCTCGTCTGGAGATTGCTTTGCATCCATTGTAGCTTGATACATGTCGTCAATCGTCCTAGGGCCACGGAGATCTGGGCGTTCCATGCGTTCATGAGGCATGGATTGGTCCACTTTGAAAAACTCTGCATCCAAAGTAAAACAGATCCGCGTGTGATCTGACCAGTCATCGTCGGCATCTAATGTTGGTTCTTCGATGTGAAACTTGCGAATCTTGGATACCAGGCTTTTCGAGACCATGGCATAATCAATGACAGAGCTTCCGCTCGGCTGCCAAGATGTGCAACGCCCAGGAGAGGCAGTCTCTAGCGATGTCCCATTCAAGATAACGAAGCCGTATCTTTCACATTCATCCAACACTGCACGTCCGCGTGTGTTCATCTTCTCGTCGGGATCCGATGATGATCTGGCAAAATTTTGCTCTTCAGATTCCACTTGAGATGAGCCAGTTCATGCATTTATATCTGTGACAAGCGCGACAGGCTTATCATCGTTTTGCGTGCAGAGCGCAAGGGTTTCCCACAATATTTGAAAAGGTTCGACATCGGTCCAACCCTGCCATCGTGACGACACGGGTGGGATATACGCGCCGATGAGCCACATGCAGCCCATATCGAGCACCAAAATATCTGGAGAGCTCAATTGTGATTTTGTGAACTTAATATTGTCCCGGATTAACAGCGCGATACCTCCTCCACGCCGTTGCGCGCGAAGACTCGGTTCACGTGGAAGGGATAGCAGCGTGTAACCTTGTGGTACATCTGCAGGTTCGTCTTCGCCCGGCAGCATGTCAGTTTCTGCGAAGAACATAATGTCGTACGACTTGAGGATATTTTGAAACTCGGGGCTAGTTAATTTCAACGTGAAGTCATGGTGTATATTCCAATACATGATCTTAATTGAAGAATCATCCGTATCCATGGGCTGTGGAGCGTTTGCGCGGTTCCTAGCACCGGCCCGACGTGGATTGCGCCTGGGTCCATCTCCGTTGGCACCCGAGCCCGTGGCGTTCCCTTGAGGCGATGCATTTGGGGCGTTCGAGCAAAGATTTGGGCTATTCTGGCCGCCGTGTTGCCCAGAAGAAGAGCCACCTGCGGCAGTGCGTGGTTGTGAATCTTGGCATGCAGTACAGATGCGTCCAGATGACGTGCATAGCAACACGAAATCAATCCAAGTGAGCGCGCACGGTTTGCGAATCAAAGGCAGACCCCATAAGTTCGAACGGGCTGAACGCATAGGTGCGACATTACACAGTTTCACCGTAAACATGGCTAGCCCCCACACTAGTAGAACGAGAGCTGGAAGGAAGGACGGCGATTGCACAGCGTAGACAAGCATCGCCTTGGCATTGATTGAGGCAACCGCATCGGGGGACCGGCCCAGGGGTCCGAATGGTCCGTGCGCTTGGTGCGCTGGCACACTGATTGCGATCGTGCCCCGCACATTGTGGATTGCAGCGGTGGGCGGGTCTGGGGCAACGGTGCGTTCGTGTGCCGCTGTCTTGGTAACTTTGGCCGTGGCATTGGGCCAGCAGGCGCTGCGTAGTTGACCCATTGGGAGCTCGAGGAGCGTGCTTGTGTCCTCGTTGCAGAGGAGGCCGACTGCGGCGTTTGCGCGCTTCGGAGCAGTGACTTGGAGGCAGGTGCCGACTGCGACGTTTGCGTGCTTCACTGCAGCGTCTTCGAGGCAAGAAGGGAGGCGAGCATGCGATTCCGCGTGCGCGGCGCCATCTTCGCAAAATTCGCGATTTCCGCACTTTTTGGAGTTTGGGGCTCGACTGCCGCGACAGGGTGTTGCGGCGACCATTGGGTCGACACTCTCGGGGAGTGCTGCGCGTCGCTGAGCAGGAGCGAGGTGAGATGGTCGGGTTTTCAAAAACGACATGGTGGTCAGAGTAAAGAAAACCAGTCTCGAAAACGCGCTGGCGACCTCCTCGGCCGTCGTGGTGGATGTGAAAGTCAGCAGAGACATGGTGGGATGGATCGTATGGAAACCACTCGCTCGAGGCATCGGCTTTGCTGCCACCTTGAATTTCCTCCGTTTCTGGCTCACCAAGATCTGGGCCAGAAGTCCATGAGTAAAAGAATCGAAAAGCAGGCAGTGCATTATGGTGGTTCAATGAACAGAGCCAACGCGAAAAAGCGCGACTCGGGCACGTGAGCGTGCCAGCATATCATGCGATCCAAACCGAACCATCGCGCACTTGCCAGTGGACCACCACTGCAAGACAAAGCTCACCGATATTGCGCATGACATCAGCGAGGAAGTCATCCTCGTCATCCTCGGCAGCCATCAAGGGTCCCACCTCTTCATCCTCGGGCCCGAACCCCAACTTCCTGGCCATCGCGTTGGGATTCCACAAGCCAAAAGACTCCCCCTCTTGACGCAACTTCCTGTGCCGTGCATCTGTATCTTCGAAGTCGAATCCAGTGGAGAAGTCAGCTCCATTCTCTGCGTAGTCTGCCCACATCTTAGCCTCCGCTTCGGACATCATGTTTACAGCACTCGCAACGGGCCCGTCGAATTGTGGTAGCGCAATCTGGATATCTCGGAGCTCGGTGGTTGCAGAGTTGGCCTCTCTCTCCTTTTGGAGATTCTCCAGTCTGTTGGCGCGATCTTCAGCAAGCCCCACAGCCAGCAAGTGTGGCCCAGAAGTCAAATGTCGAGCGGCACTTTTGACCTCAATCCAAGTTTGTCGTTCCACAGGAACTCCAAATGCGCAGACTCTGCATTGCACTTTGGTGCGATCTTCATTGTATCTGAAGTCTACAGCAAATTGGCTTCAAGACCTCCCTACACGTTCAAAATATTACCTGCTTCACGAATATGTCCACTCCCTTTCGGCGGCATCAGTCAAGAGCAAGATTAAGCTTTGTTGGGGCCTCCATCAGTTACTAGGTTGTGAAGAGCCGACGCTCAGTTATGTCGCATTTGAGTCTATTTGACTGGTCGCATCTGGGCCCACCCTGGAGACCGACTTCCCAAACAGGAAAGCGAGAAAACTTAAAAGACGGCTCAAGTGACCGCTCACCTCCTCAACTCCAATGTCTTCTCGCGCAAGCTCTCCCCCCATTGACGATGACGATGATCTCCGTGGCATGCTGGATGCCATGGGCCAAGAATCCCCTGCTCGGGGGCCCACAAAGTGCAGCCATGGAGCGATGCTCGGTGATGACGATGATACCTCGGACAAGGACCAACCGGCCGCCCCTGCTCCTCCTTTAGCGCTCGGACACCAGAACATTGTCATGGCAGTAAAGCGCTATACCGCCAAGAAACGGCTCCGCCCCGAGCAAGCCACCGAAGTCGACGTCTTCTTGAGCGTGCGTTCTTTGCTTCGTCTACATTTGTGTTCTGACTTACTACAAGGAGCCGAGTCGTATAGTACCTCGTCACTTCGTAGGATGAGGATCTTCGTCACTTGATGGGGGGTCTTCGTCAGTGGATGGCACAAGTTCGTGAGATCAGAATTAGGCGAGGGCAAGTTCGTCAGAAGCAGGCGCATGTGCGAAAAATCATGGAACTTCGTCAGGACAAAGTGCAAGTTCGTCACATGCCCAAATTTGGCCAGCCATCTGGATTCCATCATCGATCCCTCGCCTCCGGCTGCTTTTTTTTCTCTCCCGCCACCATCTCGCCCCGCCGCACGCATTCCTACGACTTCCAGAGTGTGTAGTCTGTACAAAGGTTCTCCACATTGTTCACATTACTGTCACTGCATGTTTGCCACAGGCCCCAATGTCTTTATTCCCCAGGAACAGAGTCTCAGACTCAGGACGTACAACCGGGATTTAGCTGTGCACCGTGATCATAGTGGAGAAGGTACATATTCCCCACTGTGGTCATTTGTGTCCTAATCCTGACGATAGCTTCCCCCTCACCAATTCTGTCAGGACGCACCGTTGCCTTCACGCCCGCATCAAGCGCCCGACTCGCCGGAATCAACGCACCCTGGGCTCACGCTACCAGCATCTGGGCCAAATCTGATCCGGACAACCCAGGTACCCGTAGAAAGACATATCGGTGCCGTGCGGGATGATACTGATACAGCCAATCATCAGATTTTGCGCAGCACATCGCGTCCGAGCCAACGGCGACCGCGAACTTTAACAAAATCTGCTGTCCACTTTGAAAGGTACGCACGGGAATAATTCAGCTCAGTATTTTTGAATGCATCTTCAATACCTCAGAGACATCCACCGCTTTTGATTTGAAGCTTGTTATCCCTAGTTGTAAAATTAGGTACTTATTTTTCACGCTTAAAACTCCGTTGTACGGGCGATGGATCATCATAAAGTGGATTCGCCACCTTCATATTGCGTTCCGTGATAATACATCTCGAAAGCCTCTCAGGGTGCTCCTTTGGCTCGTACTATTGAGATGAGAGTGACCGCAATGACTTCAAAGCTGGCGAACCATCCAACAGAATATTTTCCCACGGTTCGAATCTCAACGGTAGTAAAAGGAATTTGTAGAAACTCTGGAAAGAGTCGTTATCGAAGATAAATTAATGCACTGGAGGTTCCAACATGAGGCGTTTACCATCATCTAGGTTAGAGGGGAAGTTTCCTCAATGGTACTATCGGGATACTTATTGGTGAGCAAAATTCTCTGTTGTGTGACAGGTCGCGCGGGTCAATCCAAATGATCGAACAGGATGACATTTTGAGAGAGCTGTCTTAGGATATATACTGAGGTGCTCGGGTGTCTTATACATTGGCTCATTACTTAGATACTAGAGCGTCAGAAATTTGTTTTGGCGCGGAACTGACTAGCTTAGTAGAGGTATTGAAATAATCCGCATTTTCCACGAATGAGATAATGCACCAAGGAAGTGCTAAAGCTTTGAAAAACCTGCATAATAGGCGTTCTTGCCGACGAGATCCAAATGAATAAGTCGTACGTGCACATCTAGGCTGCAGCAAATACATTTGTTTGTTGTTCGATTGCCCGGGCGTTTGAACAGTGTCTGAACACATATTCGGTTGATGTTTTAAAGGGAGTTGAATATTATTCTACATGGACACAAATTATCTGACTCGAAAGTTCCCCGCGAGCGAACTGGCACGTGATATAATCGAGCCATACTAGCGACCCGCCACTTACCCGACAATCCGACGAACTTACTCATTCGCAACACCGGAATAGGCAGGCGGTGAGCTTGCTTTGCAAGGTGACGAACTTACACACCAGGTGACGAAGTTCCACGATCCTACGAAGTGACGAAGTATGTGAGGGCTCCAAGGAGCCCCCTTCGCTCCGGGAGGCCAAAGTCTTCACCAACCTCTTGGCTCTCGAGAACCAGATGAGCAAAGTCATTGCAGCCACTCCTGTGTTTGAAGTCTCTCCGGATCTTAAGGTACGCTCTGTCAGTTTTTGCCGACATTCCACATAGTTATCGATACCCACAGAAAAACATCAACAACTACGCCCCTGCTGTGCTCCTGTCAAGCAAGACGAACATCTACAAGGGAGACGGCATCACAAATATCCTTTTAGTAAGTTGCTCTCACCCCGACGTGCAGTACTGTACATGCCATCTCCCCGTTAGGCCATCATTAAAAAACACCGCTTTGGCATCCCTGCGAATACCGAGAACATCCCGGCTGACTGGGCAAAAGTCGTCGCGGTCGTCGAAGATGCCCTCACCCAGAAGCGGTCGAAGATCAAGAAGACAGTGCGCTATTTTTCTCTCATGTCTATTTTGTTTTCCAGTACTTCTCTAGATCGGACGGAGCCTGAGGATCAACAGCAAGGATAAAGATTTCGCGCCTCCACCAAAGCGCCAGAATATCTTCGAACTTGCCCAAGCCATCATCAAAGGGTCCCAATGCTCCGTGAACGTTATCCTATGCGCTCGCATCGCTTTGATGGTAAGTGCCTTGTCCGTTTTGATTGCTGCCGTGCAGTCTCTTAGCATATCTCTAGCGTAAAGTCTATATGAAACATCCTGGCGTCAAGTTCTGGGACAAGTTAGACGACCGCTTGGTAACAATTCGCAAGGAGTCCGGTGGCGACGCCAACAAGCTCATCAGGTACGTGCCAATGACTGATCATTGGCATCGTCTAATCATCTTCGTTTAGGGCCTTCCGCTTCGCCTTGACCAATGACCAGAATACGCACGGCATCAAGAACTACGAGCTTGATGACGAGAAGGACGTCGATGAGTTCCAACAGAGTGTCGATGATCTCATCGAAGCGGGGAATGTTGATGCGGCCACGTCGGCTCAAGGACAAGCATCGGCTGAAGGAGAAGAGGAAGCGTAGATGGAAGTAGTAGGCATGGCTGTAATTTTTCTTGACCAATGTATATTGATTTACGATTCAAATGCGGGGAAGAAACGGAATTGAATGGGGTGGCACCTGACGACCACGTCTCACAGCGCAGAGGCATGCCAGCCTTAACGTTCAGCTGGTGGCCAGCTAGACCTGGTGCTATGCTGGTCCCATAGGCGAATGGTCCTGGACTCCAGCGGCACCACAGCTGACAGCCACCTGCCGACTGTACCTTGCGCACATGTTGCATGCAGGTTGTGGCCAGGTGCCCGACCAATGGCGGTGTAGATGTCCGCTGGAGTCCTTACCAATTTTTTTGCGCTTCAAATTCTGTGTTTGCGCCGCTTGGGGTACTCCAACCATTTTTGAAATTGTGGCTCTTCGCCTGCTTGTGCGCCACTATCCATGGCGTTGGGCGCTCCTTGGGCGCCCCGAAATGATCCTATATGAGGCTACGAAAGGTATTTAAGCTCTGTCTCTTTTGGCTGAATATTCAATGAATATTTCCCCAAAGCATTCTGATCATCATCGAAAATGCCTGCGGCCCTAGTAAAATACGAGGAGCGACCTCGCAGCAAGCTTCTACCATGTAAGTCTATCGTTGCCCTCCCTTCAGTACGGATGTTCAACCCCTCCATAGCCCGTGGAACACTCTCGCCCTCTCGCCCAGAATCCGTAGCTTTTTACTGGGTCAAATGGGCCGCTCTCAACATCGCCCTCTTCCTGTTGCCGTTGGCCATGGGGCTCACTGCCCTTCCCTTCCTCGGTGCTCCCCTCGGCCTCTACAGCCACAACTCACCTAGGGATCTCGCATATTTCCTCACATATATGGCTGTGTACACCGGTTCATTGTTGTTTTTTGGTGGTGGGTCTTCGCTCGAGCCCCAATTGTCATCGCTGACTACCTTTTGCAAGTTTCCATGGCCTTTCCTTGTTTTTTTTTTTTTTTCGGTATCATGTGATCGTACCTTTGCTACTCGGTCGACATCGCCACAGGTCCCATTTTCCCTTCATGTCCCAGCGGCGACTTGCTGGGGTTTGCGGGAAAAGTAAGATGACTATATTCGTCTTAGGTGCGCATCATCGAGCTCTGCCTATGGGTGTGTGTCATTGTTTCTCTCTAGTTCACCTCTATTAAAATGTGTCAGTTGTTACTTCACCAGCCGCTACAACAAACGGGGATCCGGGTTGATGTCAGATGAGCTCGGGGAATACCTCAGAATCGCCAGTGTCCCAGAGCCTTTCGATGGTGTCGATCCACTCCGATGGTGGTATAGCCGCTGCCGGCAATTCCCCAATCTGTACCGCCTTGTCCGCAATATTCTTTGCATCTCAGGTATTTAAAATCTTGATTTATTGTTACCCGTGCAACCCCTGATTGACTACCTCAGGCTCAGCCGTGGCTGTCGAACACATCTTCTCGGGCGGCCGTGACACAATTAGACTGTGGCGTGCAAGTCTGAAGGCTGACACTATTCAGACACTCATGTTTGTCAAGGCCAGGCTAAAGGTGGCTCACAAGACAATTATTGACTTGGTAGGAGACGAAGAGGAGTAGTACATTTTATCTCAACTAGTACAATAAACTTATTTTAGTCTGTTCTATGGTGACCCTCCAAAATGCCCGTAAATATACCGTAAACGGACGGTACGGACGTGACCCGTCCCGTTGGGCCCCCCGAGAATTGACTTGACGGACGGCCCTGGCCGTGGCGTAAGGAAAATACGGCGTAATAGTTACACCCGTGCGCGTAACACGGACGGTTTCATGCCCTACCACTGGGTGACGAGTCAGCATTTTCTGCTATGGAAAGTCAATGTTCACGGAATTTCACAGTATAAACCTTGGCATACAGGGCCATCTTGGCCTAGAAATATTTTCTTTTTTCCCTGAATGTATGTCACGATGTTTTTGAGGCAACGGCCTTCATTGTGACCGTGACCCCGCGAAAAAAAATGCAACGCAACGGGACCCATCGTGACCGTGACCGTTGCTTCAATATATACAGGTACAGTATCAGAAGGACCTGTTGTTATTTTAATGCGCCTTCTCTGAGATTCCCAGAGGACTGGACGGGAAGGAAGAACCGTTGTACCCTCCTCTGGTGTTCGCCCTCGGCATGTTGAGCAGCAATAAACATGAATGGGTTAAGGCTTGACGCTAAACGGCATGTCGGTACACTAATTGTGGCCCATGGGACGACAGATGCGCAGACCCGAAAAAAAGAGAAAAATATTCAGGCCCCACAATTCAATTCCGCAACGCTGTAAGGATCACGCATCGCTCGCTACATCAATCAGTCCATCACTGCGGCTTCGCTGCGGCTCCCTGTGCCGGAGTCCGCGACTACTGTGCCGGAGTCCGCAACTACTGTGCCGTAGTTGCGCCGCTCCTGCGCCCCCAGTCAGTTACTCATAGTTCGGTTCCGTATGTAATTGTTGTTAGGTATAAATACTCACTAGTAGTTAGCAGTAGGACAGTCTTGGTTTCAACACGTAGACTTCACCGACTCATTTCTGGTTCTGAAGTCTATCTCGTGCCATCAAGATTCCTTGTGTCTACGACTTTCTCACCGAGAAACCCCGTAGCTCACAAACGCGCAGCGCCCCTGCATTTAATTTATCAGAGCGCGCACCGCGAACGGCGACCCAGTCCGCGCGGTAACCCCAATTGGAATGGTGATGCGTGACGAGTGCCGTGACTTGTCATTTCTCTTCCACCACGACCATGCGCTCCCTTGCGGATGTCATCCAATCGAGGAACCGGCGTTTGGCTTGGGCTGACAGGTCCTTTCTCTGGATATGCCACGGAGGACACCAACCGCTCCTAGTATTTGCTTCCACTGACTCTCAGGCGACAAGTCTCGACTCAGTCGGCCCGGACCTTCCGACTTTTCCTTCGGAACTTCACCCTCTTCTCTACGCATTTATCCTTGATCTTCTTGTCAACCACGCGATTGTCATCTGACTTCCGCTGTGTACGCAGAGACAGAGCGCCCACGTACACTCACACCGGCGCTTCGCTGCATGCACAGATGAGTCCTGTAAAGTTCTGAGTTTGTTGGAAGGCCGATGATCATCGCCATATCAAACAGTACTCTATCAGCGCCTCTCGCTCTACAAATAATTAGGCACCGGAATCCTCTTTTGACCGCTGACCATTGGTCTCTGTGCCACTATTGGCATCCGAGAAATCGGAGCCGCACTCCACCCTTGTCAAGAATTTCCACACCTCTTGACGCTCCACGCCCCTGGATTAATCTAACCCGTCGTTGGAGTCACGGTTCAGGTTGATCTTTTGGGATCCTCCTTCTTTTTTTCTTTTACGGAAAGTTAGGCTATTAACAGGCAGATCCTCCAAGGGGCCGTTCTCGTGATAATTCAAAGCTCCATAACCTTCCAGGTCAGTCATAACAGTACTTGAACCGCAGCTGCGTTGTAACATTCCGCAAATCAGGTGCCGTACTCTGGCGGCTGGCTGTGTAAATCCGCATATGCCATCCTCTTCGAAATGAAGGCTAGCAGCTTTCAGTATCCACTCCATTCCTATGTGCTTCGAGTGATTTCACTGTACTTGGCAGGGTTCATTCTCCGCCGGAGATTAGATCTTTGCATCGCTCATCCTTCCGGACAGCGCTGCAGCTCCAAGACTTTTTCGGGGTGAATGTTCTCCGAATTGCAACCCTAACGCAAGTTCTGTTCCAAATTTATTAGCTCTGCCTCCGCATTCTCGCTGTACTCTTGCAATGTTGTCGCATTGACATCAGCGGACGAGACATCTGATCTTGATTCTCTCGAGCGCTCGCCATCTGGTAAAATGATTCAGCAAAGAGAGGTGTGAGTCCTGCGTGGGCGCGATAATCCTGCTTCCTCTGTGCGCCTATATTCTTCTGTTGTTTCTCCCTGGTTAATGTTGCAATCGTTTGTATCTCATCGGGTGCAATCTTGGTAGTGCCTCGCTTATGAAAGCTATTGATCCTTCGAGAAGTTCCTCCGAGATTTTAATAGAAGCGACTTCTCGGCCGAAAGGCGGCAGTAGTGAGACGGCATGCGCTCGGCAGCTGCTACCCTACTTCGACCTTAGTATGGGGCGTAGATATATCACCTACCGACAATCACCTGAGACACGCGTTATATCAAAACCGACAGCCCAGCGGTCTGTATGATGTATCAAGCCAGCGGTTCTGCCGGGTGTATATAATACTCACCCACCGTTCCCCAAGCCCTGCGGGCGTCGTCGCACACGATGAGCAGCTGTATTTGATGGTTTACATAATCAATGGCCTAATTCGGACACGACGTCGAGCGTGGCTCGACGTCGTCGCACACGATGAGCACGAAAAATGAGGGGAAAAAAGCAATAAAATAAGAAAAAAAAAGGGGAGCCTGGGCCGCAGCCCACGCAAGCCCTACGTCAATACTTCATCTACATAGGTCGCTTGAACCGGCCGCTGAGGCAACGTAAGTATATCCTCCTCTTCCTCGCCACTCAAATCGTCCGCCTCCTCGTCATCCGCCTCCTCCTCCTCCGAATCCACCTCTTCTCCCATGAGCTCCCCTGCCCTCCCGCGAGCGATCAGATCCGCCAGGTCTTGCCAATCGATGGTAAACTGCTTGGCCAATGCCGTGAGCAGTGTCGCCTGGCTTACGGCGTACGCCGTTTCCCCCTCGAGCTGTGCCCCTTCCAGCAGATCTCGCAAACCAATCTGCTCATTCCACCACTCTGCACGCCACCCTAGGAACTGGAGGACCCGGCGCATCTCCTCCTCGAGGAGGTCCACCTCCTCCGACCAACGCAGACGCCGCGCGCGCGCCTTCGCCCACTCGATGCGTACACCTTCGTACTCGCCGTCAGTATGCGTCATCGCATTTCGGGCTGCGACATACCTTCCGTCATCGCCTCGTCGCTCCCTGGATTATACTCCTGGGCAATCCATATCCACGACAAGGGCCGCTCCCGCTCCGCTCTCTCCGCCTTGCGAGACTTCCTCGTCCGCTTTCGTCCTTTCCTTCCTGCCTGCCTCTCCGGGTCCCCGAACCGCGCCCGAGGCAGCCCCCGCACGTCCTCCTCCTTCAGCTCTTGCAACGTCCGCTGCCACTCGTTCCGCTTCAAAACCCGCCCCAACGTCTCAAGAGCCCTCCGCGCCGCCCGGTATTGCGCCGCTGCCCGTCGAATGCGGTCATTCAGAGCGGAGATCTTGTCCCCGGACCGCATATTTGCCCTCACACCCCTCGCGTGTCTGTCCTTGAGCTTGTATAGGTGCGTGCGCACGAGCAGCAGCCGCCACACCTCATGCAACGCCTCATTGCCCTGCCCCACGCGTAGCCGATACTCATGCAGCTGTATCTCGGTTGTGCAGGACGCCACGTCCCTCCCCCCGCCGGGCGCGGCCGCGATCGCAGCCGGCAGCCACAATGCGATGTCGGACACCTTGACTCCCGGCACCGGCTGTGTGCCAGCGTGACGGGCTCGCGCACGATCCTCCAGCTCCCGTATCCGCACGAGCTCAGGGAAGAACTTCGACTGGAGGTCGATCCAGGCGAAGATCTTCCTCCGTAACTTTGCGGTCCGCTCGATCATGGCCCGTCGCTGGTTGTCCGTCGGGTGTAGTCCTGTCGCTGCTACGTCGAATGCCAATATTCTCCTAATCGCGTCATCAGCGTCCGGCGGAATGCGAAGGAGGAGGGAAACGCACTGCTGTTCCTCGAGCTGCAGCCCCATGGACAGCAACTCGGTGATATGCATGTCATCCCTGATGGCGCCGTCGTCCTCCTTTCCTGCCGCCTCTCTCGCCGCCGCCTCTGCTGCTAGCTCGCTCCGCACCTTGGCGAGATGGTCGTCCTTGTGCAGTGTCTCGAATGGGTTGGGTGCGTCCGGATCCGCTTCCCACTTGACCGCCATCTCCGTCCACTCCTTCACCGTAGCTGGCCCCGTCGATTCCTCGAGGTCGGTAAGCGCTCGTGCTGTCTTCACCATGTCGGGGACCGCTGTCTGCGTCTTCTTGCGTAATGCATATCCTATATGACAGGTCAGCGCTCGCACTCCTCTCAAGAATTGCTGACCCACCGAGCGCGATGATCTTCTTATGATTCAAATCATTGAAATGGTCGTCCAGCGTATCCCGTCGTGCTCCTGGGCCCATCTCCTTCGTACTTCTGGCGAGGGGGTTCGCGTTCGCCCACCCCCGCTCCGGCGCCTCCCCGTCAGTCTGCCCGACGTCGCGTGTAAGGTTGAAGGAGAAGCGCAGGTTACACGCCTCGATGTGGGCGGGGAGATGGAACTTGGGGATGAGGAATGTCATAAATTTGCCGGCGCCGTCGAGAGTGATTTCTTTGTTCTTGTACTCGAGCATCCGAATCCAAATGTTTATGTGCCATTGGCACACAATGTCGTACGAGACGAAAAAGCGCACGAGCTCGGTGCCTGCAATGCTCTTGAAGAACATGTAATCCATATTGAGATACCTGTGGCCACGTTAGCTCCAGGCTCCATCTGGCGTCGATCGAAATCACGTACCGTTCGCCGAGCTGAAGATCGCCTACTGCGTTCGGACGCTTCATATTATGGCGTGCACAATCCACTGCGCCTATCCCCGATGATGCCGTCCCCCGCGCCTCCCGGTCAGGCTTATCCACAGCGTCGTGCGCTACACAGTGACTCCGCTGCGTTGATGGTCAGCTTCCCTGCACATTACTCGTGTTAAAAAACAAATTCGCACCTCCTGTTTCTGGTGCCAATTCTCCGCAACGTGCTTCATGTACGCCTCGACGTCACAAAAGAACGCCCAACCCTTGCCGAGCCCAGGATCCTTCTCTTCTGTTGATACGTCCTTGCGCTTGAGCCGGAAATTGGCGTCCATCGCCAGGAACAACGCATATAGAAATCTACACGGAATGACCATCAGACTCAGTTAGTCGGTAGCCGGTTGCTACTCACTGTCTTTCTTCTGGCGCATCCTCCCACCCCGGCGGGAGATTCTTCCCTGGATGTGGGCAAGCAGGACACAAGAGCGCGCATGAGCCCTGCTTCGTATTCGCGACACCTTTGGGGTCGTGGCGACGCCCGGCACGCTTGAGCATCTTGAGATGGCGCCATTCCCTCGTCATCCTCAAGAATTCGTGATATTGATTCTGGCGACAGATTAATGACTGATCTGGCATTGGCACTACAATACGTACCTTGCTCGCCTTATGTTTCATGTTGTCCGTCTCACGCGCCAGACTTTGATAAAATTCGAAGGCGGAACATTTCGACTCGAACGAGAGGAGGTGGTATCGGTGCAGTACGGCGAAGGTGGCTGCCGTCCTCGGGCTCGTCGTTGTGGCTGGGAACAACCCCGCACGGAGCAACTGGATCGTCTCAGCACCTCCCTGGCCGCAGCCGCAATAGTCCAGCCCCACTTCGTGGATACTATTGTTATCCACGACGACGAAATCGTCACCCGCCGCCGGTGTAGGCACGGGACACCGACGATTTGGCCCATGCCAGTGCCCTAGCTGAATCCGCACACCCATCCTCTTCAATGTCTTCCGCACAAACATCGCCCCTGTCCAATACTTCCAGCATATACGTTCAGCAACAATCGGCCCCCAAAAGATGTTGCTCACCTCAATCCGATGGAACGGAAGCACCTTATGACCACTCAGAATACATCCCTCGCATACAAGCTGACCGCCCGTGAAACAATCGACGCAGCGATGGTCGGCGCTGCCCTTCTTGCATGTCGCGCACAACGGGTAATCGCGGTGGTCCCCGCGGCCCTCCCAGCGCAAGAGCTCCGCCAAGAATGCCTCGAGGTGGTCTTCTGCCCACTGGCGCAAGGGGTCGTCCTAGATCATATAAATCCCCCAAACTTCAGGAGAAATTCAAGTCTCATACCGATTCGCGGAGATCTCGACCTTCCTCGTCGCCACTGTCACCGCCGGCGTCGTCTGCCCCATCGTAGGCGTCGTACACAGGCTCCCGCTCCTTCCGTACATCTGGCAGCAGTTTCGCCTTGGGCTGATGGCTTTGGCCAGCCGCTACGTTGATTACTGTTCTTGCCTGCTGGGTCGACCCATCCCTTCGAACATGGGTTTTCTCGCGCAAAATCCGAGTGGTTTGCTCAGGAACCCTGGAGCTCGTCGCGGCTGCCTGCGAGTCTGAGGTGGCGGGAATCGCGCTCCGCGGAGTGACCGTACGGTCAGTTGTTTTTTTGCGCTTGCGTACTGCCGTAGTAGCGTTCATGAGTGAAGCAGAGTCGCAGCAGCTGAGACAGGGCTGGGCGGCGGCAAGTACCACCCAGCCCCGGGAGACAATTCACGCGCTGGTCAACGTGTACACATGTTGTGATATTGATTGCACAGCCACACATTCTTCGCTTCACACCAACCTGAGGAGGCATTGGTGAAATCCCTAGCCCTATCCCCCAGTGAGCTTCGCCAACTGCCCATAGGGACATACTAACATTTTTTAGCCAAATGGTCAATTTGTTTTCTTGTCCACGAAAAAATCGGATTAGCCGCCCCCGAAATTTCCCTTCACTTCAACTTGTCTATCAGTCTATCACCGCTCACACACACACAAGAAGCGCCCTGAAGAGCGCCATCGCTTTCTATTGTTGATCCCATCCAGACCAAACCACGCGCAATCAACTCCTGCGACACCATCTGTCAATCAGTTCGCGAACCCCGATCTCCATCCAACTTTCTTCCCGCTTCCCACCTCCCACCATGATTGCAGGTACATAGATATCCTCCTTTCACTTCCCCCCGACTAACAATTCGAGTAGATCTCCAAACCGGCGAACACTACGATAGGGACTTCTTCATCTTTTCGTCATTGGGTGACCGCTCCTCCATTTTCATAGCGTCAGTTTTCCCCCTGCACGAACTTCTTGCTGTACTTACATTCTGCCTAGCATTGATGCGAATTTCGTCTTCCATGCGCGTGCTCGGACGATCTCGAACGCTGACCGTACCGTTGCGTCCGCCCTCGAGTACGATGATCTTCCGGAGTTAGTAGATGTCGACTGCGATGACGACGCGCCTTCCTTAGAGTCTACCCCTGACCGTCCTTCTCCCCGCGGGTGCTGTATTCATTGCCCGCGCTATCACCTTAGAGCGCCAGTTAAAGCCAAACTTTAGTACTTGAAATGGATCGACTTGAATATGATTTTTACGTTTGCTCTCCCACCTCGCATTCAAGCAAATAAATTGTTGTATACTAGTCTATGTACTCGCCGCTATTCCCGGAGAAGTCGTTCCATTCACCAGTCGATAGGTCCTCCATCAGCATGTCAGAGATCTCGTCCTGCTGGCACTCAGCATAAAAATTTATGAAAGAACCAGTAGTCCACATATTGTCAATCACGTCCCTCCTCCGACCCGGCCCCATCTCACGCGTAGGGAGTTGCTGCGGCCGCCAGGTCAGCTGCGAAGAGTGAAAACGATAATGCTCCGCGCGGCTGCGCTCGAGGCGCTCCTCGCGATGCTGATCGAGGATCATCCGTCGGCGGTCGGGCTCACTCATCATGTTCATCGCGATGTCCACGGAGTTCAGCCACTGTTGATCCCGGGCCGCCAGGTACGTCACGTCCCAAGGATTGACAGCCCAGCGGCGCTCAGGCCCTTCGCCGTCTGTAGCGCCAAAATTGCTCTCGAGGCTGAAATTCCGATCAGGTGGGGACGAGATGAAAGACTGCTACACATACTCTTGCACTTCCCCCGCCGCAATGCTCCGCCAGATGCCGTTTCTTGGGAGTTAAAAACCAGCATCAGTCGATGTAGTCCTTAAAATCAAAGGATGAACTTACATTTCCGCCATGGCCTCCTGCCAACCCGCTTCCCAATTCGCATCTTCATACATCGTGAGGTTTTTGTCGGAGTTGGCCACCACGGGCTCGGAATCTCGGCGCCGTCGGATGCCTGCACTTGAGGCCGAAAGGTGGGGAATGTCGGGGAGGGAAAGACCATCAGGAGTGAGATTCGATGAAGGGGCACATAATGCAGCTTCCGGTGGGGGCACGCACGGCGGACTTGCTGTAGGATATTTTTAAAGTGATCAGCAAAGCTGTAACCTGCGCAGAAAATCTCACAGACCAGAATGCCGTCGTTTCTTGCGGACACGAGTTGCAGCCTTGGATGCGCTGTATGTGCGGGCAGAGTTCATGGTATGTGAGCGATTCAGGAAAAGTCTCGAACGTAGCGCATCAAAAATAATAATTCCACCCCCAATTTACTAATTTGAGATCGGCCCCCGCAACGCCAGCATGACAAACACCACCTCAAGCGTGGCTGCTATTCGGGGGTCATCTGTTCTCGAAGGTATGAGTCCAGCTCCCATCAGTTGTTCGCACGCCGACGGCGCATCATTGCAACCGCAATAATCAATCAAGATCTCGTGCACACCATCCGATGAAATAACCAGAAATGCATCTCGCGGGCGTGCGTTGGGACATGCCAGTCCCGCCTCATGCCTGAGCCGCAGACGCAGTCCCAGCGATCTCAGGCTCACGCTCTCCCAGTGGGTGTTTGTCCAACGCTGCGCACCAATTAGTTCCTCAATATTTCAAATAATTTGCCATCATGTACCTACCTGGATGCGGTGGAGCGGGTGCGCAGCATGGGATGCTGTGATGCATGGCGCACATGTGTATTTCCCATCTGCGCAGTTGCGACATCCAAAGATGGACCCGACATCCAGGCACCGCAAACAAATAGTGCGTTGCTTTAGAAATATTAGTTTGGTCCGAGCCAGGCTGTACCTCTTACCGGGTCCATGGGGCGAGGTTTTCGTTTTGATGATTGGAGCTATCTCGCCTTCCATATTTAAGCGTTACAACAGTTGGGGCGGCCAGATTACCACAGAAATTGGACCATAAATTAATTAATTTGGGGACAATAATACTTACTTGACGTAGACAGGATTGACCTCGTCGCGTTCAGTGTATGTGAGCGTTTCATCGTCGCGACCCCAATTTTGCCAAATGCCACATCCTTCGGCCCCGCAAAAATGAAAAGTACTCAAAACGGGCGACGCGCGCACCTCCAAGAGCGTGGAAGCAAAATCCGCAGCGCGGTCGAACCCCAATGGCGGCGATTTTTTGACAGGCGATACGGCGCAGACGAGCTTCAAGCTCTCGACGTAAGGGGTGCGGCCGTCCAGCGCGGCCACGGCAGGCAAGAGCATGCCCGTAGGTGCCTGTTGCAATCGGACGGTCAGTACATTCAGTCTCTGGCATAATATAAGTAGATACACACCTCAGGGGAGAACGAGAACCAGGTCGTGTCCTCATCGAGCACCACAGCGCGTAAAGGGGCGAGAATCGCCGGGGCTGCTTGAATCAGCATGAGCAGCTGCTGGGAGCTCAGCTGGACCGTCTGCAGGCGAGCTGGAGACTCGCAGAACCGCTGTAAATCGCGGCTGGCCAAGGAGCGCGTTCCCAGCGGTGGGCCTGCCCAGAACCAAAGGTGTTCCAGCCGGTGGCAACGTGCGAATTTGCCGCAGTCCTCGGGCCGTGCCTTGACCTGGCGTAGAACAGGGAGTTGAGCAGGCCCCGGGGCGCTGGCGTAGAAGTCTCCATAACAGCCGAGCTCTCGAAGCTCGGGCTGCTTTGTGATGAACGTCGCCCAAGGACCAATAATAGACCCGAGGGACACGAACGAGTGAAGGCGAAACTTGATGTGAGGAATGGTGGCCCATCGAAGTGGGATGTGATGAGCAATAACGAGTCGGTGCAGGTTGGACATCGCGGTTAAGACGTTGGCCCACGAATCATCGTTTACGTGGGCGCACAGACTACCTGCAAACTCCAGTGACCGTACCTGAAAGAAGGACGAATGAGCTTTGAAGACGCTGGAGTTCGTGCACTGACCGCGAGCGGCAAACCTTCTACCGATGCAAGTGTTTCCACGAGGCGGTCTGAATTATCGCTGACGCGGATATCGCGATACAGCAGGGGTCGGACAGTGATCATGGTGGCGACGGAGAGTACCACCAGGCGGGCGACGACGTCGGCAGAGCTTTCGAGCGCGATTTCAAGGCAAACATCGGGGGGGAGAGGTGAGCGAGCCATGCGAGGACGCCTTTGAGTCCATGTGTGTTATGTGGGAACCTGCCAAGGCAAACATGGACAATGAAATGCACGGCCACATCAAAAGAGTCTTGACTTTCGGAGCTATCACAAACTATTTACGGCCGCCGATCCTGCGTTTCCCACCTGCAAAGCGAAGCGCCATCAAGCTCGCGACCCTCGCATCTGCTGCAGCCCGCGCCTCCTTCGCCTCAATCGCTATTCTCGCGGCCCTGCGAGCTTCCTCGACACGCTTTGCCTGGACCCGATTGTCCTCTTCCCGCGCCTGGCGCATTTTCGGCCATCGGCGCGCACTCTCTCGCAGCGCGCGCGCACGGAGTTCCATGAGGGCCTCGACGCGTTTCTTCCTAGCCAGGAGCTCAGCGCGTCTTTGCTCGTAATAATTCGCGCGGCGCGGGCCCGACGGTGGACCGGGGAGGTAGGAACTCAACCAGAGGTCGAGTTTTCGGGTGACAGGTTCTCCCTTGGAGCGGATCGCCTCTGCGCGAAATTGTCAGACAGAAATTGGAGGCTGCAGGAGCAGACATACCTCTTTTGAGCGCCTTATCTTCGACAGCGGTGAGGCTGGCTGCGTATCCGTCGTTGGTGGACATGGTGGTATGTGAGAGGAAGGGTTGATGGCATGATTGTGAATATGTCAAATCGGTACGTTACAGCAACGTTACAGCTGATGCAATAGCAATAACTCAGACACGCCCGGCTTTCTGTCCGTCCTTCACCGCATCATCCCAACCCGGTGGGAGGTATATCCCGGGCGGCGGACACGCGGGGCACGCCACAACGCATGAGTTCGGCAGTGGCTTGGCAGTGGCGTCGTGTGGACGTTGAGCTTGACGCTCTAAAGAATATTAGAAGGCCTGCATTGGGTCGCGCGTCCTGGTTTTGTACGCACCGACTCTCAAGGCTTGCTCTTCTGCAACGGCTTGCTCTTCTACAACGACAGTGCGATTGATTGACATGAGTGGGGTGCGAGTTGCTAAAGAAGGAGTGTCCGATTGAATTTTAAATGTGTGACGAAAGCAAAAGGAGAAAGATTTGATGTGCCGTTGGTACGAATACGACAAATGTAGGTAAATTAACGGTCTCGAAGCCAGGCGGTGATACGCCAAAGGCGAGCTGTTTCACGTGGGTTGAGGCCGGTGTTCCGCTTCTGGATGATAAGCTGGGTCCGGATTTTTTGGTAAATTTGCTGTTTCTCTGCTAAAGACGGGTTGAGCCACAGCTGATAGAGGAGGGGATTGGCGACGGACCTAAGCTCTGCCTTGCACGGCGGCGGCGGCGGCAAAAAAAGGGGAGTGGGAAGCACATGGGAGTAATTGGAAGAGAGCAGATGGGCGCGCAGATGGGCAAATGATGGTCAATTCAAATATATTGATAAGGGCGAATGGACGATGTCCACGGCAAGCGAGCAAACCAGCGGGAGCAAGAGTGTGGAAGGGAGTAGAGTGGTCTGCGAGGAAAAAGAATAGATAAATGCAATTACAGTAGAGCGGCCCTGCCCAGGTACCATGCCCGCGCGTCGTCCAAGGACGGGACGATCTTGATTTTCGAGACGCCCTTGAGCTTCATGAACGCCTCCGCCTCAGTTCTGAGTTAAACCAGTCAGTTGGAGCTCGAAAGCAGGGACTAAGCACGTACGCATCATCGAAAACCTGCCCATCTTCAAGGACAAACCATGCAGTTACCCCGCTCGCGGCTGGGGCAGTGGATGCAGACGGTGGCGTCTTGATATCAGGGGGGAGCGCGGAAGCCTCCAAGGCGAAGGCGGGCCTGGAGAGCGCGGGGACGAGAGGCAAGAGCGCTTTAACACGCGAACGCCTGATCGTGGAAGGCGGGCTGACGCGCTTGGTATGGGAGGATCGCGCGGGGGGCGTGTGTGCGTGCTTTCTGTTGGGAGCATCGCCTTTCTGTGTGAGGGTCGTACGCATTCGAGGCCGGAGGTGCATTTGGAAAAGGCGCCGCCTGAATTTTCGACAGTCTGATGTGGAAGAGATGAAGAGGGGTGGGCGTGATGACATACCACCGCAAGCGGTGGTAAGTAACACATGTGGCACTCATCACAGGGGCACCCTTCCAGGCGGGGAACTCAGAGTTTTCGACACCACGGCCTGTAGAATAATTTAATTCCAGTTCTGAATCGACACAAAGTCTTACATTTTTTTGCCGAATGATTGAGAACCCCAAAAACTATAAACTTGAGATCCTCGATGCCCAGGTAACACAGAAATGGGGGCATACGATGCTAGTACGGCGGTGTATTTGGGATATAACTCGCCAGAAGAGGTCAGGGGTGCTATCCCTAGTGAAAAATATCAAAGTCTGTAATATTTTAGTGTGTCTGAGGAAAAATGTTTGGGAAGCGCACGAAAGTACGGTAAATGCAGTACAGCCAGTAAACAGTCCCGGGCGTTACCAGTGTCATTTTTATTTTTTGCTGCCTAAACTATCCCAGAAGACTAACCTGGCTCTGTTTGCGATGTTCTACGCATCCAAAAGGCCAGTGGCGTCCCGAGAGGTTGAGAGAGAGGTTAATTCATGTACGTCAGGTGATGGCAGCGCTCCCATCAAAACTAATCTTGTCCCGAACCTCCATGGCAAAACGCAAGGGGAAGAAAAAGAAGGTCGAAGACGATGAGGAGTATGACCCAGCGACGAAAAGGTAAGCATTCAACCTCCACACGACTGCGCTCATGGTTAAGAAGGTTGAATGCTGAGGAAAGGGCTGAGAGGCGTCGTGCAACGGACCGGGCGCGATACCAAAGGTAGCTCTTAGTCTCTCGATAAACGGGGGCGTGAACACTCCCCAGGAATCCCCAGATTCGGGAGAAAAAGTGTTTGCAGATGGCTGAAAAGAGGTACGCGACAATGTCAATATTTCGTGTGCAGAGTTGACATAAAACGATGCAGAGCAGCAATTCGCGCGAGAAGACGCCAATGGGATCCTCCAAAAAAGACCCCGGCGGAGGTAAATTTGCGCACGGAGCAGTTTCATAATTTGCTCGAGGCAGATACGCGTGCTAGCCCTGCTCATTCTGCGACGGCACCGACTACGGCAGAGCAACTTGAGGTGCGGCAAACTTCTGGGCGCAACGACGAACGGCCATCTGGGTCACCGGCCTTTGCGACTTCTGCTGAACGTCTGGCAACCATCGTGCTCGCTGGGATGGCTCGCGCACGAGCTGCGGCGGTGGATCGGCGAGACGACACGTCTCTACTAAGTTTACCGACACAACCAAGCCCAGTCAGGTACGAAATCATTTATCTTCCAATAAATTTATAGTTTGACTATGAGATGTGGATTATCTACACAGAGACGGCGAAGACTCGATACTCGCATTGGCCATGCAACTCAGCTCAACTGGGTAAGTTGTTTCCAATTAATTCGAGGGACGTCAAACTGAGCATTTATTGAATATTATAATTAATAACAAGACCATCTTCAGCTCGCTCGCAGGCATTGCCGCTTCAAGAAATACCGGACGTTGGTGGCGGCAACATACGAGTATTACCCCCTGGTGTATCCCCGTTGACCGCCATGCAATCTTTGCATCTACAAGCGTCAGGAACAATCGGCCCGTTGACCCCTGTGCAACAGGCTCAGGTAGCGGTTGCCGAGTTGAACTCCGGTGATTTACTGGGTCCGACTCCGGCAGAGGCAAATCTTTGGGCCGACAAGAACGATCTTGAATTCCCGCCGGAGTTGAAGACCATGAGCCGGGAGCGGTGGCTGGAGATTTATGCCTGGGATAAATCGATAGGCGCCAACCACGATGAAGGATGGGACGAGGAGGGACAGTGCACAATGCTGCAGGCAGAACACAGGTGCGCACATCAACGCATTTCCGAGATGATGGACGCTGATTGTGGCACAGCATCCGACTCCTGCGTATCCGGGACAGGTGTGGGAGACCTGTGCGCCCATTCTTCAACAGTGATGGTGTCAAGGTGATTGAGTATTAAAGTTTAACCGCTGAGTAGCTCCGGTAGTCAACTGTACAAATGTGATTATCACTCCGCTTGATTCTCGTAATTCTCGCGCTTAAGGGGAAATCCGAGCCAAGGAGCTCGAGATCATAGAGACGACAACCAATTCACATTGCACGCCACGAACGACAAGTACCATACAGAATATGACGACTAAGACATAACATCGACCGAACTGGTAGTGAAGAAAGTCAGCGCGGTCAGAGGCTAATGTGATGAAGGGATTACCTCAGGTGGAGCCCGACGCAGCCGGCGCCGCCGAGATGGAGACGCCAGTGAAGGCGGCTGCGAGGTCGCAGTACTTGATGACCTCGCCGCGGAGGTACTTGTAGCGGTAGAAGCTCAGCGCCTCGAGGCGGCCGGACTTCTTCTGGCGGAACTGGTTGGGGACGCCTTTGACTTGCTCGTCGGCGTCTTCGCTGTGGGAGAAATTAATTAATGGTGGCGTTGCAGGTCCGGAAAACAAGGCTGGACATACGCGCTAGGGTACAACCCGGGCTCGCGGCCGATGCAGACGACGTGCCAAGTCTGGTGGTCGCCGACTCCCGGCGGAAACAAAGCCTCGAGCTCATCCGGGGTGAGAGCAGTGCCCGAGATGAAGTCCGCGCTGGAAGCTGCGTCGAAGACATCAGTGAGATCTCACAGAGATGAAAAAGAAATACCGGCGGGGACGGTGAGCGCAGCGGCGACTTGGGAGGCGATAACGCCGGGGAGGGCATCTGTGAGGCCAATGTCAGTTGGGTGTATCGGAAGAAAGACATAACGGCGTCGACTTGCCATGCAAGTCGATGCAGTGCTTCGTCATCTCCAAGGCGAGCTTGGACAATGCAGTCACCTGCGCAACCAGCGCTGCCAACTCCTGCTCGGGACTGGCGGTGGTGGTAGCGGGGATGTGGGCCATTGGAATTGTGGAGATGCTGGGGGGAAGTAAAAAACGATGGGGGCGAAATGGGCCTGTGGATGATAAATACCCGGCTCTTATCCCTGAGGCCTCGACGCATCAGGAATCACATCGGGCGAGATAAGGAGCGGTCCGTCGGGCCATCGGCACCTGAGCACACAGTTGATGGAGCGGTGTGAAAAATCGAATAGGCTGAATCGGGCGATTTGGTGGCGTTGGAGATCGAGAAAGGCGATTAGAAGCCTTTTCTGAAAATTCTGACGGTTTCTTGGGCGAATGGGGAAGTTGGAGCAGAAAGGTAACCCGAAATGGCAGTTCTGGCATTATTTCGGGGGAAACATGAAGGTAATAATAATAATACGGGCAGCGGGGCGTACCTGATATATTCCAAAACATTTGATACTGTGCCTTCTGTCAGCTCGTCGCCTTCTTGAACTCCCCGCGCCTTACCTTTCACCGCACTTGACTGGATTTGACGCATAAAAATGGCTCCGCCACCTTGGGCTACCCCAGAGCAGACATCCTGGTTAGACGGCTGGCTCAAAGATTATATCACGCGGCAGGCAGAGCACAAACTGCACATTTTCTGGCCGGCGATGTTTGAGGCGTGGTTTCGCCAGTTCCCGGAGTATCCCGCTCTTGGTCTGCCAATGCCGAACGACCCTTCGGCGCGCGAGTTGACCGAAGACGAGCTGGTGCTGTTGGGCGACGCTATCAAGTTGCGGAGGAAGGTCAGTGACGACTACTAGAGGCCAAATAAATATTTTAACCCGTCAACAGCGACTCAGGAATTGGTTTCGCAATCACCGCGCGAAGGTTAAGAATTCTAGCACAGCACCATCCGTAGTGATACGGAAGCTGTTCAACATCGACACCACGAAGCGTCATCGAGCACACAAGCCTGTCGAACTGTTCCAGAAACGAAACAAGGAACAGATCGATCTTGAGATCGAGCGCGAGCGCAAGGGCCTCGCGGGAAAGAGTGTGGAGGCAGAGGGAGAGGACGACGACAGCGGGAGCGACACTGGGAAGTCCTCAAAGGCGCGTGTGAAGAAAAACAAGTCCGAGCACATGCTTCTGCGGATGCGTGTGGTGAACGCACTGTTTGCGGACGCAGCGCAGGAGGAGTTGGACGAGATCGACGCAGAGATTGCGCGGGAGAAGGAGGTCATACAAGCGGAGGAGGTAGCAAAGGAGAGCCTGGACACGAGCGTCGCGAAGACTCGCTCGCCAGAGGAGCTGCAGAGGTAAGTGCGAGTGAATCATGCGTCGTGTGTTACTGATAGTCCCATCAGTGGCATTGACCAGTTGGACGGCGTCTTCAAGGAACTTCACCATGCCACTTACAACGCCGCAGGCTGGGTCGGCATGACCATCTTGGGAGGACCGAATCCGAGGCTGGAAGGTGAATTGAGCGTCAAGATGTAAGTGTTGCCAGATCGGGAACACTTGTATGCGTTTGTTGCTCACGTACCTTTTCTTCAGCATCTGCTTTGGCGAAACTCCGGCGGGAAACGACTTCGAGGACGTCTGCGTCGACTTCGACAAGAATGTGACGGAACCGTTCGAGGCCTTCTTGAGGGCCATATACAGTGCGTGCGGGATTGTTGTGCACTGGATTGAAAACTGACATCTTTCACCAGCGGCTCAGGAATGCAAAGCTCGTGCGATGCCACCGAGGAGCGAGCCTTCGGCCCCGGAGGGACGTGTCACGCGCGACGATGCTCCAGCAGCAGCTTTGCCCACGAAGGCCAAGGAACCGAAGCGCATCCGAAAGACGAAAAAAGACAAGGCACGCAAGATTCAGCAGAAGATCGACGATGCTGACGGCGACAACGTCTCTGAGGCTGGCAGCGTGGACGACAGCACTAGCTTCCTCGTCCCCGACCCCAGCGTGCTTGGCAGCGATGACCATGACCGCCACCAGGACGACGATTTCGACGACTTTCTGTCAGACACCATCCGCCCCACCTTCAGCGCTTCCACTCGTGACGACGACCCATTCGATGACGCGGAAGTAAATCCGCTCCCTTCCTGGCCGTTAGGCATGTCGGCGCCGTCGAGTCCCGCTACCGCCGCCGCCGCCGCTATGCGCGAGCGTGGAGGGACTGCTTGCATGGCGACTATGGCCATCGACCCCCTGCTCCTCCCGCCCACCAGCCCCACTCTGCGCCCCACACCTCGCCCGAGCTACAGGGGCACGGAGTCATATACAGAAGCGCTGGCGGCAGCAGGCGTGGTGGCCCCACTCGCCACTGCGAGCGTCGGGGGCTTCAATTTCCCTTTGACAGAGACTGGGACGACGCCTCCACCGCCACCGCCACCCTCGCCTCCACCATCCACCGCGGAGGGAGATGGGCTCGTTCCCGCCCCCGTGGCCACGCGTATCTTACCTCAATCGCGCCCTCCTGCGAAAGCGCCTGGGGCCCCAAAGAAGACGAGCACGGCGAAGGCGAAGGAGGCGAAGGCGAAGGAGGCGAAGGCGAAGGAGGTGAAGAAATTGGAGGTGGCAAAGGCGGTCGCGAAGAGGGGGAGGAAGAAGGCGGTGGTGGAGGAGGAGGAGGCGGCGGCGGCGGCGGCGCCGCTGGCGAACACGACGAAGGCGGTGGCGAAGAGGGGAAGGCCGAAGAAGGTGGTGGAGGAGGAGGAGGTGCCGCTAGCGAACACGACGAACGAGGGGGGGCGTGCGGGGGGGCGTGCGCGTCGCAATGTGGGCTTTTCCGTTGCCGCCGAGCTCCAGCGCTTCCACGAGCTCAACATGACTGCGAATGCGATTGAGGCGGCGGCGGCGGCGAAGGCGGCGGGCGGGATCACCCGCTTGCCGAACCCCGACGGCCCCAGCGACATCATTGTACTCACGCGCACGCGGAAAGCAGCCAAGCGCCCCGATGGCTCCGAGGTCCAACTGCCCGTCAAAGGGAAGCGCGCGCCCGCGAACCCCCATGCGGCGTCGGAGGCCGCGATGCTCGCGAGGTCGGCGAAGGCGAACGGCACGGGGGCGACAAAGAGAAAGATGAACGGTGCCGAGAATGTCGCAGCGCCCAGGGCAAAGAAGTAAGTGCTCTTTCCCGCCTCTGCCGTATTCCCTAATGGTTTTTTATTTTTAGGGCGAGGACTTGACGGAGGTTGGGCGCCCATAACGGCGCCTTGAAACGGACGGCCTGCTCGAGGAGCAGCGTCCTTGACCCAGATGCTTCAACAGCTTAAGGGCCTTCGCTGCTCAACCAGCGGAAGGGCTTGGGCTGCTCAACCAGCGCGAGGCTTCACTTAGTATTATGTATCGTATTGTACAGTCACGGAATATATCATCCTCTTGTGATATATCAAGTGGTCAGACTGGTGGACTTAGAGAGAAAATCGGGCTCGAAGACTTTGTCAAAAATAAAAGAACAGATCAAAACAACAAAACTGGGGGTCGAACTCACGACCTCCGCAAAGTAAGTGGAGAATAGAGACCGCAAGCCATACAAGTACACCAAGAAAGACATTATAGGTACTGGTTGGGAGGGAGCTATAGCGCGAGGTGAATCACCTTGGCGAGACAAAAAAAAATTCAAAGAGACATGAGGGGAGGCGTCAAGTAAGTTCGGGGAGGGAGGTACATGAGTGAGCGACAAAAAATGAGAGTTTAACCCGCAGCGGGTAGGTGTACGCTAAACAACGGGAAGATGGCAGTAGGTAGAGCGAAAGGAAGAAGAAGGGCGTCGAAACAAGTAGGTGAAGATGTGTCCAAGGATAGGCGGGCAGGAGCGCGCGCGTAAGGAGGGCAGCGGCGCGTGAGCCGCGGGACGGTGGGGGGAGCTGTGCATGGAAGACGGGAGTAGCGAGAGACGCGGGAGAGGTGCAGAAGGCGGGGGATGTATTGATGAAGGTCCCGCCCAATCCTGGAAGCGGCTGGAAGGGGCAGAAGCGCGCGCAAGGCGGACGAGCCTGCAGGACGGGCTGGAGCTGTATATGGACGACGGGAGCAGCGAGAGGTGGGAGAGGTACAGAAAGCGAGGGGGGAGGGAGTGACGAAGGTTCCCCCAATCCCGGAAGCCACTGTGGGGGCAGGGGCGCGCCCAGGGCGAGCGGAGCTGCGGGGCGGTGGGAGAGCTGTATAAGGTCGACGGGAGTAGCGAGAGACGCGGGAGAGGCGCAGAAGGCGGGGGGATGTCTTGATGAAGGTCCCGCTCAATCCTGGAAGCCGCTGGGGGGCAGGAGCGCGCGCAGGGCGGGCGGAGCCGCGGGGCAGTGGGGCGGCGGTGCCGGACGAACGGGGGGACGGCGTGTGTCGGGCAAGTGGGAGGCAGAGGAGATTATAGTAGCCGAGAAGCGCCCACAACATGGGGCGATTTGGCGCAAAGGGGGAGCTACGGCAGCGATTCGTGTGCCAGCGAGCAAGGACGCGGCGCAAGCGAATGCGGGCGCCAGAGGACGAATGGAAGCTGTAAAAGAGTGTGGTTAGGTATGGGCGATGCCTTGCAGCACGCAGGGGGGCAGAGGGCCCGAGGAGGGCCAGCAGGCACGCAGGGGGAGGGGTGTGGTGGAAGGGGAGGCGAGGGTAGCGATTGATAACAAGTGTAAACAAGTAGCCCGATTTGGAATGGCGGGACGCGCCCGTGCACGGACCAAGGCGAGGGCGGGGACGGTGCGCGCTGGGGCGGCTGAGCGCGCAGGAGGAGCACTGGGGTGATATATCACCGCTCTCCGATGGCTTGAGGGACTTAATATATCGCCTCCTTACGATGATCAACGGTGCTGTGATGTATCAAAACCCCACATACGCCTGCTACTTCCGACTTCCTTAGCACACGAAGAAACATCCCGCGAAACACCCATTATATGGCCACATTCCCAGCGAGTTCATTTCTTCGAACAACTTGTTGACCCTGCCTCGTCATTCCCGTCCAGGTTGCACATTGCCAGCACTGCCATGGTAGCGGATCAATACCCCAAGATCCCCATTTGTAAACCGGCGGAGGTTTAACAGCAGTGGCTGTGGATAGCGATGTCCTCATCCCAATCTCGAGCTGCCATGCGGCGGATTGACATGACATACCTCCAGTGGATCCACTCGGTAGCTAAATGAGGTATAATTACCTTGTTTTTCGCGAATTTTCACGACATCTTCGCCAGATGCTTGGGTCGTGTTATTTTAACGCGAGCTTCTTGGCCGTCCGGCGCACCATAGTGGCGCTTCTGGCAGGGCCGTGCCGCGGGGAAAAGCTGGTTCCACCATACCACCGACCACGCCTTGTGCTCAATCGGACAGTCCCTGGCTTCAAGCGCTGTATCTGCTCGCGCCTTTACGGCTCCCAAGCCTCCCGGACCGCCGATTCTAATTTTGAACCCACTCCGCACGGGGATCCTGTCAAGCCGCCCTGATGCGTGTTCGCTTTATAAAGGCGCTGTGGGGTAGGCGGATTCATACACACCCTTTAACCCTCGACTGATGATGTACTGGAGAGAAGGCAACAACGTGGCAGAGACATCGTCTTCGGGATCCTCCACTCCTCCTACCCCGTCTTCTGGGCTCCCCGCCTCGGCGTTAAACGAACTACCTTGGCCGGCGCTTCAGAGCGAGACAACCAAGGAGGTCCTTCAATCCGTCCTCAAGGTTAGAAAGACTTGGAAGACCTTGCGCGGGGGAGAGACCGTCTGGCCGCTGGAACTCGAGGCTGCCCTGCTAGAAGGCCAGTCATCCGTCCGATCACCAAGTCCCATCGATACTGATACCATCCGCCTCTAGGTCTCGAGAAGTATGTGCCCGACGATTCACGGGAAACCCGCATATTAGGCCGCTTCCCGCGCCGCAATCGGTTCATATCGGACTACATCTACGAAAAGACTGGGGCTGCAACAACTGCGGGAGTCGTGCGGAGACCAACAATGTATGTTTCCCCAGTATCACACTTCAGGCTCGCGCTCATCCGCGCTTATCATCTAGTGCTACACCTCCTCTCTCCCTTCGGAGAGCCTGCGTATCCCGATCCCGCGGCCTCTGGTGACAGTGCACTCAGTTCACCTGTCTCGCCCCTCTCCGGAGACAGCATGTTCCGGGTGTTCCCTGGCTTGTCGTCCTCCCGCCATACCATCATGTACATCGACATCCTCCCAACAGGGGCTCCCCACGACGTCCGGCCTTCCAGCAAGCCATCGCCCTGGTCAGACAGTGGCGATATCGTCCGCGCATCCGACCACCCTCGCTCCATTGCCTCCATAAATCCTGTCGTGTCTTTCACCTCCCGTTCTCCACTCGTCGCACACTCGCGGTTCACAGTATACTCCGAGGACCTCATCCTCCACGCGGAGACTGTCCCACTCACGCTGTTGCCGCAACAAGCGCCTCAATCGTCGGATTTCCTCTACAGCACTCGCATGGTCCCGAAATATTGGCAGGTGATACTGGACAGCCCTGGTACGCTCTTCCCTCTCTACCGTGTAACTCAAATGACTGATGAATGCATACCAGATCCGACGCGATTCACAATCTCCCAGGAAGTCGTGCGGGAGGATAACTCGTTGATCGCGTTCCCTTCCGAGCTATCACACTGCGTATGCCCCGCGGCGTCTTCTGCTGCATGCCTCTGAGCTCCGCATTCTGTAAACTAATATTAATGAGCTAGTACGCTGAGAATCATGTAATGCCTGCCGTACAGAGAAAAAAACCATCCTCGAGAAAGGAGTTCGGACACTGGGAGCAGAACCCCGATGACTTGGTGTGTAATACATAGAAGACGGCATACACCATCTCCGCATACTACATACTACCCACCAAACTTGCTCACATAAGGTAGAGCAAGTTGGGGTCCCGTTTACGCACGCGATAGAGGAGTGCTGTCTCCACCTCAATGTTTTTTCGTCCCCTTCGCGCGTACGTATGATCGCATTTTCTAAAATGAAATCAGTTAAAGAGCGCGCCGGGACGCAAAGCTAGCGTGCAGCCGCACGTTGAGCCCAGGATCTCCAACGTCCCAAAAAACCTGAAGCTCGCTGTAGTTCGGACACGGGGAGTCGAACCCCGAGCAGCCCCATCCATTTTCAGGCGCTCGCCGCGAAAGGAATGAGGCGGCCATATCCGACTGCCACCTCCCACGTACCCTCACTCAATATGGAGCGGTTCACAGTAATTCGCGCGCAGAAGGTCCCTAAGGCGAGACGTGTTCCGCGTCCCACTCCTCCCTCCCTTCCTTCCATTGCACCGATACGTACGGACGATCACCCGCAGATTTAAGCCTCGAATTACGCGCTGCGCCCCGCGCACAATAATCAACAGAATGAAATAAGCTCTACAGTATCTACCGCCCTCTAAAATACGTACGGATCTCTAAATTCATGTTCTACACCCCCCTCACTCGACGCTACGCCAGCCCCCTTACCCCCTCCAACCCGCCCTTAATGCCTCCCTCCCCCCTTCTCCCCTTCCACTCCCCCCTTCTCCCGGCCCGTCCGCGTCCACCGCGCCGACGAACGGCCGCAGCCGCGCGCGCCGCTCGCCCTCGCACGCCGCGAACGCCCCCTCCCACCACCTCTCCGCGCGCCACCCGCCCGCGTAGAACGCCTTCAGCAAAGGCATGGCGGTGCGCGTGCGGCGCGTGGCGGGCCAGTACGGCGGGGGCGCTGCCGTGGACGCGGGCGCGGAAGTCGGTGCGGAGGAAGAAGGCGCGGGGGAGGCGTAGAACCCGTTCGCCGCGAGGACGACCGCGGGCGGCACCGTGAGGCGCCCGACCTTGAAGCAGAGCTGCGAGACGCAGACCGCTGGGGGGGGGGTAAATTAAAAATTGAATTAGTACGGGTGGGGGTAGGTGGGGGTAGGTGGGTTTAAAGCGGGGAAAGGAAGGGGATGCGGGAAAAGGCGCAGGATAGATGGTTTGCGGGGGTGCCGAGGAATAGGGACGCAGCGGATGAATGGGGCGAGAGAAACTCGCCTGCAGCGAGACCTCCGTCGGCCAAACGCAGACGGAGAGGAAGAGAGCAGGAATGGAAGAACGAAAACGCACTATAAAGCAGCGAGCCGTCCGCCTCGAGCTCGCGCGCCCCGCGCGCGAGCAGGGCTTTGGACACCTCCTCGGGCTCCATCGCCGCCGGCGGGCTCCCTCCACTGGCGGGAGTCTCGAGCAGCGGTGTCGCGGGCGTCTTGAGCGTCGCGACGAGCGGATTGGCGGGGGGTTTTGGATCCGCGGCGGGCGTTGGGCGGGTGGAGCGTGAGGCGGGCTTGACGAAGCGCGAGATGACCCAGATCTGTGTCGGTCAGTGGGGTGCACGGAGGGAGGGAGGGAGGGAGAGGCACGCACCCACTTGTCGTCCCAGGCGCCGATGGACGCGCGCACCTCGTAGCGCGAGAGCATCGGGATCTCGCGGATGAAGTGGTAGTGCGTTGCTGCAAGCGGTGGTAAGCGGGCGAGACAACGAAGGCGCGCAGGCCACGCACCGGCGAGCGGGACCCACCCGCCACAGCGGAAAATGTTGGGGAAGGTCGCGAGCGCAAGGCGGAAGCGCGCCGAGTCGAGGGCCTGAGTGCACCCGGTCCATCCAACTCATCAACAGAAGCCCAAGGAAGAGAAGTGTATGACAGACGCACCTTCGCGTAGCTCGAGTTGCTCATGTGCAGATTAAAATCGCTGTCGTCCACGCCTTCCCCCTCGTCAGCGCCCATTCAATCAAAAAGGAGGCGGAAGCACGCACTGACCCACGACGCGTACGTCCACACCTTGCGGAACGGGTGCGCGCCGATCGGCATGCGCGCCTCGTGCCACGCCTCGAGCGCCGCCGCCCGCGTCTCCTTGCTTGACAGGAGGTGCCGCAGCCATGTGAGGCGGAACGCGACGTGTGCCTCGATGACGGAGGAGAATACCCGGACTGTGAGTCTATTTCATACGATATACATATCTCGAGGAGAAGAGGGGACGCACAGTGCCAGACGAGCGGCCACGAGCCGACGTTGAGGAGGAAGACCAGCGCGGCGAGGGCCTTGGCCGCCGTGGGCGCGAGGCGCAGGGCGTGCTGCAGTAGAGCGAGCATCGTTGGGAGTGGGAGGGGCAAGCGAGCGAGCACCGACGTGGAGGGCATATCTTTTCAAGCGAGCGAGCTGGTCGGCTGCGGTGACAGCGGACTCCGGCTATGGCAAATACCGGTGCCGGTTCGTTGGGGCGGCTGTTTGCGCGCGATTGGGATCCCCGCCACTCGGCTTCGCGCGGCATGTTCATTCCCGCCGCCTCCGCGCGAAGGGGATAGGTCAAATACGAAGAGAAAGCTGAATCACTATTGCACCTAAATTAATGCGCCCTGGCCCCAATTGTCGCCAGTTCTGCGCGCTGCAGTGGATTTAACCAAGCTAATCCCCCTGATTTCCCCAAAGTTTAGATTTGAACCTCATCAGCATTACTCACTGGGCCGCTCGGGGTGTTAGTAATATGCATTACCGTCCCGAGCGCCTTTTCATGTGAAACCCTCCGCTGTTTTGTGAATTCCTCCCCGGATTGGCTTTGCGCAACGTCGATCCCCAAAGAACTCACATGCATAACTCCGCGGTCCATCTAATCTTCCGTTATGGACGTCGATCTCCTCGCAACTATGGGGTGCGCAAGCTTATCCCTACCAAAATTGAGCGCGAGATTAACGCGAGCTGCACTTCTCTTATGTAATTCCCTTTGAGAATGTGTGGGAGGCGGCGGTATTAGGTAAGTAGTACCTCCCCTCAGCGGTCGGGGGATGCAACTGTCCTTGGGAAAAGAAAAAAAAAACGAGACATCAAATTCATCCACGGGGAGCCGAACACTGTCTTGGTGATAGCGCAACGAAGGACTGCACACCGCGTCCGATTCCTTTGAACTATACTCAGCTTATCATCCTAGCCCACCTTGAGGGGGGGGAGCGAACCTGCACCTCACGACCAAAAGTTCCGTGGCGAGGTTCTGCAAATACGGCACGGAATACTCGGCAGGCAACTCGGGTAACAGTAATAATAACCCCGCACCCCCACGACTCCGAGCAAAATCTTTCCCGCATCCGCGCAGTCAGTCCATCACGTCATCGACAAGTCGACAGCTGAACCTGCCCGATCCGCCGGCGATGGTACGTCGAACCTCCCCACACCACGCCGCCCCGCCGCAAATCCTTGACTCCCTCGATGCTCGAAGGCTCATAAGATTCTCGTTCTACCCTATCCTCCATTATCCTATCCTATCCGCCACACACAACTTCCCCCCCCAAAAAAAATCTCCTATCCCAATTGAACCCGAGGCAGCTGCCAGTGAAGGCATTCGAATCCCTACGTCGAACGTTGAAGTCACATATTGGACCATGTATCGTATGCCAATAAAAAAAGGCCGGCAGGTGCACTGCTACATACATCGGATCAGCGAGGGGTGGGCACCGAAATACTCTGCTTTTTTGACACCCGTAACTGCGTGAACCAATTGGATGTCCCTGGACAAGATTTCAATGTCCTTGGGAGCTCAGCCCTAGCTTGCCTCCCCGGGAAAATATGCTACATTTGGGCCGAAAACAAAGGCTTGAAGCCGCATTGAACTCGACAGAACCATCTGAACACCTCTTTTTGACAACGACCTCGACCTCAGCGCGAGTACCGTCGCTACTCCTGAATCGCGCTCGTTAATGCAGTCGACCATCGACAGCCGATGATTCGGACCAACTTGGCTACGCCGCATCCGCTTTTCATCCACTTCGTCGCATGCCAGCTCTGGGATGATAACAAGAGCCCCTCGGCGTACTGTTTCTACGTCCCCACGCGCACCGCCTACATCGCGCGTTGCAATTTTTCGATTATCGGGACCGTGAACTCTGAGCTGTTGGATATTTCATTGGGGTGTGGAGAGGATGATTGCGCAAATGCCTAGGTCGGTGAGTGTGACGCAGAGCAGCCGGCTAGAGAGTCGACGGCTAGTTCCGGCACAAGAAGGTTGTCGGTCGGTCGGTCCAACGAGGTGAGTGGCATGAGAGTAGTATCGACCAAGGGACTAACTACGGACATCACAAGCTTATATACTACGGGAAACGGGGGTGACAGGAGAAGTAGGGCTCTGTTTTTTATTCTGGTTTATAAACATGTTTATAAACAGGTGTTTATAAACCGGTTTTTATATGGTCAGGCCAGAATACCCTGTTTTTATTCAATGTGGCTGTGCTCCGCAAGGTGAATAGTGGAAGTCCTCAGCTTTGGAGTTTCCTCTGACCTAAGTCTGGCAGTTATAATGAATTATTCGGTCAGTTTGGCCTAGAATCTGCCTGGAATGGACAGGATGGTACCCATTTACCCAAGGATAGGCATTACTTGTTTGATTAAGGGGCATACTCGTGGTCGAATCCATAAATGACGGATTCCGTGTGCCGGCCCAGGTCCTCCGAGGGCAAGAGCGCGAAAAATCACCCAAAACCGCGCTGTTCAGGTGTTTCTCATGAATTTTGCGGGACTGTTTTTAAACATGTTTATAAACACCCTGTTTATAAACGGGGAATTAAAAACTGTTTATAATTGGCTGGGGAATTATAACATAGCCCTAAGGAGAAGTAAGGGGAAACTACATAAAGGAATGTGGTATCTTGGCGATGGTAGTCGCCTCAAGTCGGAATCAAGAGAAGGTTCACGTTGGGTTCAAGGGAAAAAAAGAGCGTCCGGGAGCGAGCACTTAGGTAAACACTCACCCGTTACAGTGGGCTGCCTAAGATCACCCATTGCCGACGCCCACTGCGATCGCGACATCGGGGGCGGCACACCCACTGGTTAGACTCGTTACCAGTCTGCCTAAAAATGGCAACAATGTGGCGAGCACGTTGCCGTAGGCAGACTGGTACAATTCGGAAAAAGTTAACTCGAGCGGGCGCGGAGTTTGATTTTTTTTTGTGTGCCACGCCCGGGGCTCAAATCTTGATATTTAATTTTGGTCAAAGCTGAGGAGTTGGATGAGATGGTAGTATCTTACTTTCTGTCTCCTCAGAATTTTACTCTGCAGCCCCAGGGTACTGGGCGTAGCCTCGAGTTTGATCGAGAAAGTGACTATTCGGTCTGAGGGCCGAGCACCGGCCATCGGCAGGCGTGCGGCACCCCCTAAAAATTTCAAACTCAGGCCTGGCTCAATTGACGTTCCCGAGTCTGCCTACGGCAACATGCTCGCCACATTTTGCGGTCCGTAGGCAGACTGGTGACGAGTCTACCCACTGCTATGAATCTGGGCACCACATTGCTCCAGTCTCATGCAATACACATCTTGCGCCCAGGTGTCGGTCAAATGACGGTGTATTCAGGGGGGAGAAGACGAAGACGATTGCAGTTCCATGGCCGCACTCCGCCAGATGTGCTGCCTGTCATTTGGCTGGGCGCCAAATTCCCACTGACAAGCGCTTCTGCCCGGCGTCTCCAACTCTTCCTGTGAGTTTTCTGTGGATCTATAGCCAATCCACGCTTGGGTATGAATCAACTTCTTCCTGATTTTGAAGCTGATGACACATGCTGGGTGCCAAATTTCCACTGACGAGCGCTTCCAGCCGGCGTCTCCAACTCTCGGTGAGGCTTCAGGGCATCTACAGCCAATCCACACTTGGGCCTGAGTCGACTTCTTCCTAATTTTGAACCTGCTGACGCATGCTGGGCGCCAAACTGTCGACTGCGGAGCGCTTCCGCCCGGTTTCCCCGGCTCTTCCGGTGACCTATAGCGAATCTCCCCGCGTGTGATTTTGAAACTATTCCACACATGCTGGGCCGCCAAATTTCCACTGACGAGCGCTGCCACCCGGCCTCTCCAACTCTCGGTGAGGCTTCAGGGAAGCTATAGCCAATCCGCGCTTGGGCCTGAGTCGACTTCTTCCTAATTTTGAACTTGCTGACGCATGCTGGGCGCCAAATCGTCGACTGCGGAGCGTTTCCGCCCGGCTTCTCCGGCTCTTCGAGTGAGCTTTAGGTGGCCATATGAATCCCCACGTGTGATTTTGACGCTATTCCACACATGCTGGGCGCCAAATTTCCCAATCCGAGCGCTTCAGCCAGGCGTCTCCAACCCTTCCGGTCCGTTTCGGTGAATATGATGGCCAATAAACGCTCCGGCCTGCTTCTCCCGAGATCGCAGATTCATTGAAAAGGATCTCGGCTTCGTCCAACTAAGTGCCGAAACTCGTGAGGGTGGAAAGCACGATGGTTCGATGTCATGGGGTTCTATCCCTGGTGTATTTCTTATCGACACTGGTTGAAGCTTTCAAATTTTTGACTGAAAAAACTGGTGAAAAATGTTTTGAATTTTTACACAAGTTTTTCGCCGAAAATGTAGGTGAAAAACTCAAGAGTTTTTCAGCAGTTTTCCATTTTATTTTGAAAATTTCACCTAAAGTTGAGAAACTTCTGAAAATGATTCAATTTTTTTACCTACATTTTTGGCGAAAAACCTCTGTAAAACTCAAAACATTTTTCACCAATTTTTTCACTCAAAAACTTGAAATCTTCAACCAGTGTGAAGTATATATAAACACGAGAAAATCTCCGCCTCTCGATAACCATCGACAGACATCCCCCACCCCAGCAGTACCCATCACATTCTGCATTGTCGTCTTTTGCTTAATATGGCTACGTGCGTCAATCTGTTGGTATTTACCTCCTTAGTCTCGTTCCTGACCAGGAACTCGGACAGCATTGACCCAACAAAGGTCGTCAGCAAGGCCGAGTTTGATGCCAAGGTCGCCGCTGCATATCAAAACACCCCACGCATTGAGACCCCAGCCGAAGATATCCAGATCTTGGCGAATTTGCTCGGTGTGTCACCAGGAACACTGGCCGGAAGCGGTGCAGGCTTTCGGAAGGGGGGAGAAGCATGTGGTCACTGCGGCCGTGCTTTCAGTGTCCTCGACATAGTGGAAACGGGACTCGAAGCCCACAGCAAAGAGTTCGTGGTTGACGTTATAACCGGCAAATATGGGTATATCGCGAACACAGGTGCGAAGCCATTCAATTGCCACAAATGTGGCACGAAATGCGACGACGACGAACCACCCCCCTATAGTATTTTAAGATATCTGTGTATTAACAACTGATATATGTAGTAACCACGAAGACCTATAAATATGTGTGTTCTTCTGTCGAAGCCTTGCTGTGTCCGGTTCAGTCACTCAGTTAGGTCCATGTTGTAACCAGACATATTCTTCTACCTGCTTTTGCTCCCCAACCCCAACTTCATCCAGTTAGAACCGTTTTCATTTTCCAGGTGGCGCGCCGAAAGAAAAGGCCAAGACAAGAATAGTTTAGAGACGGGGAGTCGAACCCCGGACTGCCTCAAGAATGTTGCTACGAGCCACCGAAGCAGGCGAGGCCGTGTTCCGTACATCATGTTACTGTCATTTGCATAAGTCCGTGAAAACACGAAAAAAATCGCGCAGTCACGTGCAAATTTACACAAGTCTCACCATGCTTCGGGGATGCTTAAGATGTAGAGGGTGAGTGCTTTTTGTCATGTCAGGGCATCAATATATCCCTTCCGGCCGTCCATCAGCTATATTGTTCAATGTCACGTGTTCCAGCATGTTGATTTGGGACATCGATTAATGTTCGAAGAACCCTGCGACCTGTAAATAATGCTTTTTATCTGTAATAGTTATTTTGGAAATCTCCTCGGGAGTTCCTCTTCCTGCACGTGACTGCACGATTTTTTTTCGTGTTTTCACGGACTTATGCAAACGACAGTAGATACCATGGCTGACTTTGGTATATGCATTTGGACTTGGTTATCCCAGCTCTTCCTCACCGCACGGTGGAACTTACGCCTTGATGCGAAGTCGTTGGTAGCAAGGCAGTCTCCTACCCAGCCTCAGTTATGGGGTTGGGGAATCTCAGTGGTGGGTTTAACAGTGGAATATCAGTAGTCATCAGATACGGGGTGGTAGCCTTCTTCGTCACTTCGCTTATTTCCACGAACCTCGTCACTTGGATTGCATTTAGGGAAAGTTCGTTACTTCCGATGATTTTCTGTGAAAGCTCATCAGATGAGTAAATTCTAATGAAAGTTCGTGAGCTCACAGTTCATCCAATGTTGAACATCACATGGCACGTTCGACCTTTCCCTTCTACCACTACCACGATCATTGCGCCTGCGCAAGGAATCCGCGGGATCCCCGGCGACACGTGCCGACATCCAAGACAGAGTTTGCATCACCGTGGTGCGTGTATCCCCTCCGTGCTGCATACCCGACATGGACACAAAACTCGCACCGTGACATGAGCAGCATCGACATCTCCACTCGGAACCATGCAGGAATAGGGCGGGCGGTTTTTTTATTCAGCATGGCAAGGCCGCTTCTCTGGTAAGCGGTTGTTTTGGTATTCCATGGCTTGCGTGATGCACGGCCCCAGGAAAACGCGGTGCGAGGCGCAGAGGGCTGGAACTGGACGTGTGGACATCGCGGGCGCCGGTGTTGTGCTTGAATCAATAGCTTCTGCACATCACATCGCACCGCAGCGACTAGGCAACGGCGCACATCGGGGAGTCGTCTTCTACTCCGCGTAGGAGTGCTTGCTCCTCGGCACCGTCGCAGCATCCACACTAAGTAATCATAATCATGTACTCACCCACCTATGGCGGTCAAAATGCACTTTTAATATTCCGACCCTTTTTTTTTTGGCATTTTTCATTTCCGACACTTTTACCAGGTTTGAGATAGTGAATAAAAGTGTCGGAAAAAGGTCAGTTTTCCGACACTTTTATTGAGGTCAAAATTTTTTATCCTCGGATATAAGTCCTAGGTAGTGTATGAGATGGTTCTGACTCGAGAAAGCTATGTAGAGTCCATGGAAGAGCAGGTATGGCCTTGTAAAGAGGAATCAGTACCAGACTCGGTTGGCCTGCCAATCAAGCACCGGATCAAGACCATGACAGCCTTCCCACACTCCTCACGCGTGATGTTTCCATACTTACCCGAACTTGGCACCAGTACGGGTGGGAAGGTTGGAAAAAAGGTCAAATGACACTATCAATTCCTATGCTACTGTCTCATAACTCAAACAATAGGCCCCAAAATTTTGAACCAACGTGATTCAATTGAGCTAAGGAAGGTGGGAAGACTATCATGGTCTTGATCCGGCGCTTGATTGGCAGGCCAACCGAGTCTGGTACTGATTCCTCTTTACAAGGCCATACCTGCTCTTCCATGGACTCTACATAGCTTTCTCGAGTCAGAACCATCTCATACACTACCTAGGACTTATATCCGAGGATAAAAAATTTTGACCCCAATAAAAGTGTCGGAAGTCTCGACTGTTCAATAAAAGTGTTGGAGGTCAGATTCAGTCAATAAGAGTGTGGCAAAAACTGACCTTTTTCTATGGTGTTCCAAGCGCACATTTAATAATCCGCTACTTATTTACAACTTTTTATGTTTTCCGCTACATATATCACAAAAAAAAGCTGTTTTCCGCTACTTATGTGGACCTCATAAGGACGGAAGTGTATGTCGCAGAAAATCACAATTTCTCGCTACATACATGCAGATCTCGCTACACACATCGGGCGGATTTTGATCCGCGACTTTCTTTTTTTGGCCACTGAATTCTCTCGCGACATTCATTCTCGAAAATTTCTCGCGACCTTCATTTTCAAAAATTTCTCGCTACATTCATTCTGGTGTCCAACATTTCTCGCGACATTCAAGGCTAAGTTGAAGAGACCCCGGAAAGACGAAGTATGACTAATCAAGTAGCTAGCAATACACTACAGTCTGTATAGTATGGACAATGGCAATGGAATTGGCCTTACAAGCCATCCATGGACATGCCCGAGCCCTCGGAAGAGATAACGGCAGCTGTCACCGACAGACTGACAGGTGTTCGCCGCTGCGGGGGTGGCTGAGCATGGAGATGTGCCCGTGGAGGATCCCGGCACTGGCACTGCACTGCGGGCTATAGGGGACATGGGATAGTGTCACTGTCGGCAACATGCTCTCACTGTCACTGGCCTCGCACCTGGTGAGCTCGGCCCAGTCCTCGTATGCATGTCAGGCACCTCTGTCAGTGACGGTCATCATTATCTCTTCCGGCTCGGACATGTCCATGGATGGCTTGTAAGGCCAATTCCATTGCCATTGTCCATACTATACAGACTGTAGTGTATTGCTAGCTACTTGATTAGTCATACTTAGTCTTTCCGGGGTCTCTTCAACTTAGCATTGAATGTCGCGAGAAATTTTCGAGAATGAATGTCACGAGAGAATTCAGTGGCCAAAAAAAGAAAGTCGCGGATCAAAATCCGCCCGATGTGTGTAGCGAGATCTGCATGTATGTAGCGAGAAATTGGGATTTTCTGCGACATACACTTATGAGGTCCACATAAGTAGCGGAAAACAGCTTTTTTTGTGATATATGTAGCGGAAAACATAAAAAGTTGTAAATAAGTAGCGGATTATTAAATGTGCACTTGGAGCGCCATATTTTTCTGACACTTTTATTGACTGTTCAAATCTGATAAAAGCGTCGGAAATAGGGATATTTGACAATAAAAGTGTCGGAAAGTCGAAAAAAAATGTCAAAAAAAAGTGTCGGAATATTAAAAGTGCATTTTGACCGCCATACCCACCTTATATATTTTCGCACCTACATGTATTTCAGCGCTGTAATTGCATATCCGTTAGACCGTTGTATTCCCATTGAGAACATAAACTTTTATTTAACTCTCCCACTGGTAGTGTGCGGTACAGTGGTAGGAGAAAGTTCAAATGTACATAAAGTGACGAAATTTCAATGGGCTAGCGAGAAGTGACGAGCTTTGGTTGAAATTTCGTAGAACTCACGAACATTCACTGAATGCCATCAAACTGACGAACTTGCACGAATTTAACCGAAGTAATGAAGTGACGAGTTTGGCGCGGACTGTAAGATACGTGTCATCGATTATCACGTGCATCAATCCAAACTTCAAACTTCAACCCCCAACGCCTCCACAGAAGGGGTTGGGGCTTGAAGTTCGGAGTTTGAATTGGCTCTAGAACTGATGGATTGCTGGGCTATTATGGTATTTGTCTTTTTGTATTACTATTCGGATCCCACTCCAAACTACCGCAACTGAGATTCCCCAACCCCCCGCTGCGAGCGATACAACCTGTCTCCCACAAACGAGTTCCGCCGGACACGAAGCTACGGCGCGCACGGATTAATTCACTCATGACCGGCGAGTGAGCTCTCCTCGTCTCTCTCATACGAGCTGTACGCGCCCGCCATTCCGCCGGGCTACAAGTCGCGCACCACGGCACGCACATGCACATGAGCGAACCCGACGCGCGGCGGCTGACTTGCTCCCCGTCGCGTAAAGGCAGGGGCTCAATCACTCCACGTCGCGCAAAGTCCCAGAAGGGTGAGTTTATCCGCCCACGAGCGCCACCTCGCGTCGCCCGGGCCACAAGCGCACGCAACACAACCAGCATGGCCTCGAGTCGGCAAGAGAAGGAGGAGGGCTGCGATGCGAGCTTCACCTCGGTTGTTCATCTCGCCCTCGGGACAAAAGGAGGAGGAAAAAACGACCACGAAGAATAAAAGCGGACGCAAAATACAACACCGCCCCGTCTGCCTCCCTCTCCGCCACCGCGCGGGCGAGGAGCGCCTGTGCCGTTGGGTCGCTCGCTTTCCAATGCCGGGGTCGATGTTCCCGATCGATTGTCACGCGATTTGGATTTTGTGGGGGCGGGGCCTACGAATCGGGAGACGACCCAGATCTGTGCGCAGAATCAGCACAGGTTGAATAGCGTGCAAAGACAATAACAGCAGGCAGCACGTACCCACTTGTCGTCCCACGCGCCGACGCTTGCCCGCACCTCGCAGCGCGCGAGCATGGGGGTCTCGCGGGTGAGGTGGGGGTGGGTGGCTCTACATTTTTTCTATATCAGCTACGTGCCACGGGAAGATTCAAAAGCAGGGGAAGGGGGAGAAAATCGAAGGAGGGAGAAGAGCAAAACAAGAAACGCCCCGGCAAGCGGCGCCCACCCGCCGCACCGCAAAAAGTTGGAGAAGGTGTTAATGGCCATGCGCATCCGCGCGCAGTCGAGCGCCTCGCCGGGGTAGCTCGAGTTACTGAAGTGCAGGAAGTCGCAGTCGTCCGGCGCTGCGATATCATCTCCATGAGCGCCTATTCTTACACACTCGACGAAGTGTAGGAAAAAGACGCACTAGCTCAATTCTTATACGTCCACGCCGCACGGAACGCGTGCACACCCATGGGCATCCGCGATTCGTACCATTTCTCCAGCACCGCCGGCCGTTTTGTTCGGCCCGAGAAGGCGTGCCGCAAGATGACGCCTGTGCGCGAGCGGAGCCATTATGTGAGGCAGGGTAGGACCCGGACTGCAAGGACCCCAGTGTTCATTCTAGTGAAAGTTGGGCTAGGAATGTAAGAGACGCACCGTGCCAGACAAGCGGCCACGACCCGACATTGAGGAGGAGTATATGACAGTATTTATCACTGAAAAATAAGTGCTATTAACACATAACTCCATCGTTTTGAGCAAATCGAGGTCTGTGGTTCGAGAACGTGCTTATTTGACATCTCCGCGGTTCATGATCCATGCTTTTCAGGCTCAAATGCACATTTTAGACTCTGAATGTGATTTATCTGTTCACAAGTCGAGATTGACGGGTGTGCAGGACCGGATCAGTCCTCGCCCATGATGTCTCTGGCAATCTGACTATAGTACTACCCTGTTGACCTCCCATGCATCATGACTGATATATAGGGATCTCTTGAGGGAATTCATTGATAAGTGTAAGACAACTTTGCCATGAGTCTAATTTGCTTGCAATTTGTTTTCATCTTAAAACATACCAGAGTGGTGCGACATCTTTCGAAAGGTGTCCGCCGAAGAGGTTAAAAGAAATATAGAACAAGTTCACAGGTATGCCAGGAAGCCTGAGTCTCTCAGCGTTCAAGGTTGGTTTTTTTTTTACAGGTTGAACCCGTGGGAGTGTTGGCCACTCTCGGCTAACCTCGGCAAACCACGACCTCGGAGCACGAAACACGAAAAGTACGGTGTTCAAACACGGCGCGCAAACCACGCAATATTCAGTGAAAAAAGCTTTTATAGGAGTAGCAGCTGCGCAGCAGCACGAGCAGCTTGCCCGCTCTCGGTGCCAGCCGGAGACTTCTGGGGCGAGCATCGTGCTGGCGGGTGGGAGGGGGGAAGGCAGGCGAGCGACGAAGGCATCTCTTTTAAGCCAGCGACTCGGAGCTGGATATCGGTCAGTTGCGGGTCCGGCTATATAGCGAATTCGAACGCCGGTGCTAGACTCGCAACCAGTCTGCCCACAAGTGGCAACAATTGTGGCAAGCACGTTGCCGTACGCAGACTGGTACAACTCGGGCCGAACAAACGAGGCGCGCGGGGAGTTTGAATTTTTTGATGGCCTCTGCTCTTGCCTCAAATGAGGTTGGATGGTAAAATCTACAGCAGAGTCATTGTTCTGAGTGCTTATTACTTGAATTCTATCTCCTCAGATTATTTTCAAACGGCCTGAAATGCGTGGTATGAATGCTCGAAATTACCTGAGAAATGATGGGGGCTCGGTGATCCAGTGATCGGCCATGATCGGCACCACTCAAAATTTCAAACTCCTCGCGCGCGTCAATTGTTTGTCCCGAGTTGTACCAGTCTGCCTACGGCAATGTGCTCGCCACAATTGTTGCCAATCGTAGGCAGACTGGTTACGAGTATATGCTGGTGCCAGTTTTGTTGGGGCGGCTGTTTGCGCGCGCTTGGGATCCCGCCCCTCGGCTTCGCTCGGCATGTTCATTGCAGCACCAACGCGGCGACTCGAAGGGAGTAGGTCAATAGTAAGGGATGGACTTATTGTCCCATCCTACTTCAATGTGCGCCCTTTCGGAGTTGGTTTAGCCAAGTGAATCTTTTTGGATCCTGATTTCCCCAAAGTTTCAACAAAAGTATTCAATTCATCATCATCATTACTCACTGGGCGGCTCGGGTGTGAGTCAGTTAGGATTATCCGGCTGCGCTTTCATGTGAAACCCCCTCCTGTTGCTTTTGGGGGTGGGCGGGTGTTTCGTCGGCTTGGCTTTGACCTTTGAGCCAGCGCCGTGTTCAACGACAGTCGAAGTTGAACGTCGAACCCCACAACAATCACATTTATAATATCAACTGTCGTGTTGGTGTCGTGTTGGTCTCCTGAGGCGGAGGCTCGTAGAGCGGCGGTGGACTATGTGCAGGCGGGCGGTGGGAAGACATATGAAAAGCGGAAGAAAAGGTTGCGGTAATCAAACGGCGATCAAGGATACCGTGATGTTCTGGACCGGACCTTCCCCAAAATGGACATCCTTATCTTCATCAAAGCTTGAGCGGCACAAAAATAAATCTGCGCGCCTCAAGGTTTTCGGAAACAGCTGTAATCTCCTTTGCGAATCTGTCGGGACACTGCCTTGGCTCCCACTACCGATGCAAGTTCCACTATCAGGTACACATCACAAATAATGAGACTTGTGAGTCCCACTCCCTGATCTCGTCGTCCCTCTCTGATTCTGCAGTCTGAGACCGCGGGAATCCTCGCGAAGTTTGTATCAACCGGAGAGAGCGGTGCTCCGCAGATCAGCGCCCAGCTGGCGCTGAGCACAGTTAAGGATCTGTTGAACAATGTAACAATGTGATACTAATGTGATGCCCATCTACGTGTATACAAATACGCGGAACCGATGTGACTGCACAACCGAAAACGGTAGGTGACAGACCTTCGTCCACATCTTTCCCACTGTCTCTTCTTTCCTGCTCCCATCACGAACGCCAATGGCGACGCCTCCAGCTCCCACTACCCCTCCAGCTCAGTCTACACCAAGTGGGGTTTCCGAATCGATACTCGACGGCACCATTCTCCCTGCGCTTACCCTCGCCCGAGTGGGTGTCACCGGCATTGGCATACCTGGGGTAGAGGGTGCAATCAATGGGGTTCTGGAGCTAGCGACGATGCTCTCGGTATCCGACTCCACATCCATACGGACAATTGCTGACTCGTGCCTGGCAGACGATGAAGGCAAACAAGGAGGACCTTGACAAACTCGAGAAGTCCCTTGATAAATTGATGACCATCGATACCGCAGGTGTTGGTGGCGATCTAAAGCAGCGGCTCGACACTTTGCCATCGTGCGTCGTTCATGTGAAGTACTATGTTGCAAATTCATTGATTTCTCTGGGGTTCAGGGAACTAAAAGTGATTCTCTTCGAGTGCAAATCTCTGGCAGAGAAAAATCGGTTCAAGCGGTTCCTCCAAAGTAAGCATTACAAGGAAAAAATCCAGGGCATCAAGGATTCCGTCGCATCCCACATTCACCATTTCACCGTATGTTTACTGAATTGTTCCAGGCCGTCGTTTTGACCTATTTCTAGTTCTACGGCAATATTTCAATTGCCAAGTGTGTCGAAACGATGGCATCCAACGGTGCGAGAACCACTTGATGTTGAAGCAGAATCCAGATATTGACATATATGCCAATCCGAGCAGTTGGCAGGAAAATTGATACCGTCCTTACCAACCAGATCCTTGCAAAGCTCAAATGTGTACCAGCACGCTACAATTCCGCCAATACCCCGGACAGATGCATGGATGGCACTCGGGTAGACATAATCAAGGATATCGTCACACGATTGAGCGCCACTCCCAACTCAGTGGAGCGGGTGGTCATGCTCAGTGGATCCGCAGGATCAGGCAAATCCACCATTGCAAAGAGTGTGGCGGCTATTCTGGCAGAGGAGAAGGGCACACTAGCTGCTTCCTTTTTTTTCTCTCGGGACTACACAGAGCGCATGGAGATCACGCACCTTCCCACTACACTGGCCATGCACCTCGCAGATTATGATGCAGCCTTTCGGACTCGCCTAATCGATCTATTGGAGAGTGATCACACGGGCATTCTCGATGCCGAACCACACCTGCAGTTTCAAAAAATGGTGGTTGAAATCCTTGAGAAATTACCACAAAGTTCGAAGCCTTGGGCTATCTGTCTGGATGCTCTGGACGAATGTGGAAAGGACCGTGGCCAAATCTTTCTTCGGTGGCTTTCAGATAGTATTGCTCGAATCCCTGATCACATCCGATTCTTTCTGACTGGGCGTCCGGATGTTCCTTCCTATCTGAAGCTTGACACTCTGGTCTCTCTAATGCATGCAGTGGTCTTGGATGAAACTGACATCAAGATAGTCAGCTCTGACATTCATCATTATATCGAGCAATCCCTTGATGGTGCAAAATGGACTACACGGCATCATTGGAAGATCCAGGAACATCATATTGAAGAACTAACAAATCGTGCAAGTGGGCTTTTTATATTTGCGGCCACAGCTGTTCGTTATGTCATCGGAGGACTGCCACAGGTGCCTCCACAGGAGTCTATTGAATATCTCCTGGGTGGGGAGATCCTCACAGGTTTACATGGTCTATATCTGCGGATTGTAGATGAGGCTATTCCAGCACCTCCCCCAGGAGACCGACGTGCACAAGCAGTCTATGGTCGAGCCATGAAGATTCTGAGCACTGTGTTGGAGCTTCTTGAGCCCTTGGATTGCCCAAGTCTTGCCGCATTGCTTGAACTGGATCCAGAGGTGCTTCATGGGATACTGCTTCCTCTCAGTGCTGTGATCCACATCTCTGATACTCCCGGGGAAGCAATTAAGATCATACATCTCTCGTTCAGAGAATATATGACTTCCCATGTTCATCAGGAGGTTCGTTGCGGCACTGAAGCACAGAAACGGTTCCTGGCCTCTGCTCTCCTGAACCTGATGCACAAAGAACTCAAATTCAATATCTGCCATCTTCCCACCTCATACTTGCCAAATGTTGACATGCCCGATTTGCAACTGCGGCTTGACACATACATACCACATCATCTCAGATATGCATGTCAATTTTGGGTGGATCACCTTGCAGCAATATCCTATGAACTTCACGGTGCAGAGGGTGCAAAAAAACTCCTCTTCAAACAGTTCCTGTTTTGGCTGGAGGTGCTGAGTTTGCTGGGATTGGTAGATTCTGCACCCAGAGCACTATCAAAGTTGATTAGATGGGCTGATAAGGTATGCATGTTCCATACTTGGTCTCAAAAAAGGTACTGAGGTATGTCAGAACCCATCCCTGGTCCAATTTGCAAGAGATGCCCAGAGATTCATTACCTTCTTTCCTATCATAATCAGGTACAGTGCTCCACACATTTATGTGTCTGCATTGGCTTTGGCACCAACAGAGTCTGAGATCGGTCAAGCATTTTGGCCACAATTCCCTCGTTTATTATTGGTCACCAAAGGGCGCGTGGAAAAGTGGCCAGCCACAATAGCTATGTTGCCAGGCCATACGAACCAGGTATACTCAGTGGCATTCTCCCCTGATGGCAAACATATTGTATCGGGAGCCTCTGATAACACTGTGCGAATCTGGGATGCAGAGAGTGGAGCTGGTCTGGGTGAACCACTGGAAGGGCACACTGATGGAGTGACATCAGTTGGTTTCTCACCTGATGGCAAGCATATTGTGTCTGGGTCCTATGACCACACTGTGCGCATTTGGGATGCAGGGGCTGGAGCTGCTTGGGGTGGGCCATTGGAAGGGCACACTGATGCAGTTCTCTGTGTTACCTTCTCACCAGATGGCAAGCATATTGTTTCTGGCTCTAGTGACAACACTGTGCGTGTTTGGGATGCAGAAACTGGTACTGCTCAGCGTTGGCTGTTGGAAGGGCACATTGTTCAAGTCCAATTCCCTTTATTATCAGCCATGAAAGGGAACGTGGAAAAGTGGCCAGCCACAATAGCTATCTTGGCTGGCCATACAAACCAGGTCTACTCGGTAGCATTCTCCCCTGATGGCAAACATATTGTGTCTGGAGCTTATGACAGCACTGTGCGAATCTGGGATGCAGAGAATGGAGTTGCTCTGGGGGAACCATTGGAAGGGCACACCAATGGAGTGACTTCAGTTAGTTTCTCACCTGATGGCAAGCATATTGTGTCTGGGTCCTATGACCACACTGTGCGTGTTTGGGATGCAGAGACTGGAGCTGCTCTGGGTGGGGTGTTGGAAGGGCACACTGATGTAGTTCTCTCTGTTGCCTTCTCGCCAGATGGCAAGCATATTGTGTCTGGGTCCCATGACTGCACTGTCCGCATCTGGGATGCAGAGAGTGGAGCTGCTCTGGGTGGGCCATTGGAAGGACACAACCATTCGGTTTACTCTGTTGCCTTCTCACCAGATGGCAAGCACATTGTATCTGGGTCCAATGACTGCACTGTGCGTGTTTGGGATCCAGACAGCAGAGCTACTCTGGGTGAACCATTGAAAGGGCACACCCGTGGGGTGTACTCTGTTGCCTTCTCACCTAATGGAAAACATATTGTTTCTGGTTCTTATGACAGCACTGTGCGAATCTGGGATGCAGAGAGTGGAGTTGCTCTGGGTGAACCATTTGAAGGGCACACTAATGAAGTGACCTCAGTTGCCTTCTCCCCTGATGGGAAGCATATTGTGTCTGGGTCCTATGACCACACTGTGCGCATTTGGGATGCAGAGACAGGAGCTGCTCTGGGTGGGCCATTGGAAGGGCACGTGGATGTGGTGAACTCAATTGCCTTCTCGCCTGATGGGAAACATATTGTGTCCGGCTCTGATGATCACACTGTGCGCCTGTGGGATGCAGAGACTGGAGGTGCTCAGCATGGGCCCATAGAAGGAGGGGTGCACTCCATAGCCTTTTCACCAGATGGCAGGCACATTGTGTCTAGTTCTAGTGACCACACTATGCAAATGTGGGATTCAGAGAGTGGAGCTCCTCTGGGTGAACCATTGGAAGGGCATACTGGTGTAGTTTACTGTGTTGCCTTCTCACTGGATGGTAGGCAAATTGTGTCTGGGTCCCATGACCACACTGTCCGCATCTGGGATGCAGAGAGTGGAGCTGCTCTGGGTGGGCCATTGGAAGGGCATACTGAGGTGGTGAACTCAGTTGCCTTCTCACCAGATGGTAGGCATATTGTTTCTGGCTCCAATGACCACACTGTGCGTGTTTGGGATGCAGAGACCAGAGCTGCTCATGGTGTACCCTTGGAAGGACACACTGCTTCAGTGCACTCTGTTGCCTTCTCACCAGATGGCAAGCATATCATGTCTGGCTCCTCTGACAGGACAATCCATGTATGGGATGTCATGAGCATTCTCAACCAGTCTTCTGTTTTGCCTGCTGCCAGCACACCCAGTGGACGGAATTTACTCAATGTAGGCCCTCTTTCCATACATCCCTCTGCTTTCATCTAATTTTCATTTGCAGGCCCTTCTCCTCAAGTCCCCTTCCATCCCGCTGCATTGGCAAATCAAGGATGGTTGGGTCTCTTGCAATCCTTTGGAACCACTCTTTTGGCTTCAAGGCCATCACAGGATTGGTGTATGGTCTCCCCACACTACATTAGTGATTGGTCGGCAACAGATCTGTCTATCGTATGACAAGTTTGTCCATGGTCCGGACTGGGCACAGTGCTATGCACCTGACGGTAATAATCACTAATCTTTTTATATTTATCTCCAATCAATGTACACATTTTTTTAGGTGTCACAGTCCAGTCAACTTTGTGAAGATATTGGCGGATATTTGTTGCCAGCAGAGAGAGATGGTGGATTTATGCACCAAGGGTGTGTGAACAGCTCCTCGCAGCAATGATGTTGCCTCAATCCATCGTTTTTGTGGCTGAATTGCGGCTCATCCCGGTTACTCTTCTGTCCATGTACTTGTAAATCAGGACTCCCTAGTCTGTTCACCGCAGGGTCGGCTCATAGTGCTCCCTTATTACATAATTGCAGACTTTGAATTTCAGTCACGAGATAAGCATCATGTGAGGCAGGATATTCCTGCTATCCTTAGTAGCGGGTTTTTGTGTTTATGAAAAGCAGTTTTGAAAAAAGAATTGGCGCAGTTTCATACACCTCTTTTTGGAAGTCTTGGCTTTGTCTCTATTTGCTGTTTGGACCATTTTAGGAAAGTCTCTTGCTTGCAGTTGATGGTAAATATTGACGTTTCTGCCCTTTTCGGTCATCTCATTTTGCAATCTTTCCATTCTCGTGCTCCACGTGCCGCACTTGCCGGACTCCTGTGTGTCTCTCCTCATCCCTTGATCCACTCCTAACTGTCTATATATTCCCTATTCCGCCTTTCAACACCTGACTAGACGACCCTGGCACCACAAACTTCCTACATGTCGTGTGGCATGTTGAAATAATCCGAGATTGGTTTGATTCAGGCCAGAGGAAGTAAGACCAAAGGATTGGTTGAGCTCTGCAAACACATAACGATACAAGCGCTCGTGCGCTACTTTAAGTATCCGTGTGATTAGGTAATGATCCAGAACACTCTCCGCCTCAAATTTATGTCCCCGTCACTGTCTTGCCTGTGCCATCCTACCGACACAAATCAATTGGTTGCTTCTTATTATCACAGCTGCCGACACCGCGCAACATTCCGGAGGTGAGTTTGGCCCTTAAATTGCGGTCTCGATTCTCACTGCATTACAGGTAACAGCATTCAATAAAGTGAATCCTCTCCACTGTTGACAAGTCCGAAAGTCCGCTGATCCTCCCACCATCCAACTACTGTCGCTGTCAAATTTGACCTAATCTCCCGCTGAGTCTCCGTCAATGTAGCTAAATATGCTGCTGACGACTCCATAGATGCAATTCAGGGCTGGGTTCGGGGGCTGCCTCCCCGTTATCAGTCGCTTCGTCTTCGACTTGTATCCAAGAGTAAGAATCTATATGAAGTTTGTTTAAACAATGGCTGTCTCAACAGAAAATCAGGCTTAAGCATTGCTTTGGTTAAACGATCTCGCAGGGGCCCCTCCCGATATTCGAGAGGAAGGGGATAACTGTGAGCAGATATCTGAACATTGTTAATCTCTGATCAAAACCTGCTGTAACATGCTTGAACATTGTTCAAACGGTGCAGGAAAAATATCCTACCGCCAGCCTCGAACTCACAACCTCCGTAATACCTGACTTCCAAGGAATTCAGCAAAGAACCATTCTACCACAAGAACCATGCAAAATGTGCCAACGAAACATATTCTACCCAGCTGTGCTCAGTAGGCTCCATATATTTCTTAATATCTTGTCGTTCCTTTCAGCCTTTGCTTGAGGGATCAGTTTGACATTAGGGCCCACAGAGCAGCAGCATATTATGATAGGATTAAGGTGCACAATTCCAGACCAGAATTGTAGATTTATTCAAGCATGGGATAGTCCACCCACACTGTAATCCAAGGCAGCCAAAATAGAGTTCGATTATGGCGCGATTATAGATGATTATGGGGCTTTGGAAATCCTATTATCTACCTTAATCCTTCTTGTAATCCCTCCCTAATCTCATGATGATCTCCAACCTCTACTACCACTTTCAACTTTGTACACAGTGCTCATGTTGACTTGTTTTTCAATTATCATTCCTAATCCAAGTTTATGGCACTATGCACTACTTGGCAGGGTCCCACAGACCTTTATTTAACCCTGGGTGGCTATAATTTGAGTTGAACACATATATATTTTGTTGTGGAGTGTTCAATCTACTGTATAGAGTGCTGTGTAAGGGATGCCATGTTGGACATGCCATGTGTAACTCTTGTACAAGGTTCCCATTGATAGCCTATGCTATTAGGCATAAACAGATTCTTCTGAGATGTGCAAAACACCTCTACATATCCTACTTCATGCACTTTCGGGGGTCAGTGAGTATCAACAGTATCTTGGTATGTTTGGCAGGTCACTGTTGAACCTACTGCCTCCTTTGTCTAACGGTTTATGCCTCTCCAGACAAAGCCCATCACCTAACATGTGCTGAGTTCGAGCCTTGCTTCTGCCATTTTTTTGGTGTTTCCAGCGCCAATCACCCGTTCAACCAAATCATTGCTCAAGCCTGATTTTCTGTTGAGACAGGCATTGATTAATCAAACTTCATGTAGACCCACCTCGCACACCCTCGTCTATTGCTCCCGCACTCGGAGTTGTTGTTGTTCATTTATTTGTTCAGCTCCCGCTCTTAGCCCCGGAGTAGGCGTATCAATATGAAGTATAGAAATGGTCAGAATACCTGCTTCCGACCGAGGGGAAACCCTCAAAATCCAGGCCGTGAGATGAACAAGTGTTCTGCAAGTCAAGGAAAGCCGAGACGGGCCAAATTAAGATCCAGACTACTTAATGGGAAGTATTGAGACGTACCTGAACGCCCAACTCCATTCCAAGATGTTGGCAGCTCCTCCAAAAAATCTGACTATTAGCGAGACTGAAATTGCGTGGTTTGAGATAATGCCCTGCAGAGCTATCAGAGATGAATGGATAAAATCTCGAAATACCTCTGACAATGAAGGATTGGATAGTGACAAGCCCTATGTAAGATTCCAGACCGATGGCATGGCGGTGTCATGTACCGCGATAGTGGCCAGCATGCCTGACCCAAAAAAGCAGCTGTGCTTTACCGAGTGCATAAAGGAGAGTAATTCAGCCCATTGCCATCCAGTAGGGTCACAGACAGAGGCCCAGAGTCGGGGGATCATAACGAGCCACAAAGGTCGTGGATTGACGAAGAAATGGTGGGGAAATGGTGACAGCAAGTGAGGTGAGCGGTCCGATGGCAAGAAATTGATGTCCCCACGGCTCGGATTCCCATCTGCGATGCCGTAGCTTTCGATCAACCCATTACTTTTGGCTGAAATTTGGTCTGAACCTTCATTGGAGCTCGTACTCTGTTCATATATCATGCCCAGTCAACAAGGGGTACCCGCCGGAGAATGCCGAGACATTAGGTAAGAGAGGGGGGGGGGGGGTCTGAGGTCCTTATTTCACTTTTTGGAAAAAGTTGCAGGACACCTCAAAAACACGTTTCAGACAATAATAATAAAATCAATCTTTTTAAATTTTCTTTGGGTGGCTATGGGCACTCGGGGGAGCAAGTTTGGCTCATCCCAATTCGACTCAAATGCGATTGACATCAATGCCAAGCACATGCACCTCAGTACACCTCCCACATTGGTCGAAAATACTGTGCCCGCCACCAAGATCACTGCTGATGAGGCTGGCACAGATTCAGAGGTCCCTAAGAAGTCTTGTATGCAGCATGGCCCGGGTAGGGTAATGAGGCGCACCCAGCGCGCTGTCGTGGCACCAAACGAAGAAGGCGAAGGCCACGGTTGTGCTGACCCGCATTGCACTGAAACTGGTAACATAGAAATGGTTGAATGTGCTGGTCCAGCTTGTGGCTCCAAGGTTCGTGTTTGCAGACTTACCACACACAGCTCAATCCCTTCCAAGTTTCATTTGTGTTGCGCGGGCTTGAAAACTATCCGAGTGGTACTGCGATGACGAGTGCCGCACAAATGCTGGTGGAAGGGCTCGCAAAAGGCATCATGCCAGATATTAGGCAGGAGATAAGGGACACCTTTAGGTGCAGAACTCTTTTTATTTCGCTGCGGCGAATGGTTACTTCAGCGCTGGGGACAGTTGAACGAAATTACCGCTTCTGGAAGGCAGGTGCGCTTATGTAATGCTTATGTAAAGAGGGGGGAGGGGGGTCGAGGAGCTCAAGTCAGTTTTTATACCTAGTGTGCCAAATTTCTGAGATGGGTACCTCTTGCCAGTCAAAATTATCAAGCCCTGGCCTTCTAGCTCTCATATGGCCAACTAAGTAGGGTGGCCAGGTAGGGGCTCCCAAATAGTATTACTATGATAGTAATAACTTATCACACTAAGATACATACATGACCATGGTGTTGTTACATATTCTACTCTTGGGGTCTAAGATGTCCCAATACCAGTCAGGTAAGTGTGAGGGTGACTCCAGCTATGGGCGAGAGGCGTGGACGAGGGCGTGAGCGCAAACAGTGCGCAACTGTGGTCAAGGGCGGCGAAGGACACGGGGGCTAATACTAAAGACTGTGATCGGGGGTCGACATAGGACACTAAGCTAATCTAATACGGGGAAAGACTGTGATCGGAGGGACGACGGAGGACGCGAGGACGGGGGCGATACGCTGCAAAGCGATGCGCTGAGGCGAGGCTAATGTGAGCTGTATTGCAGGGGGGTGCAAGTCACTACTGTACATTGTAAACTCGGGGGCCTTTTATAGTACATGGGTGGGAATAAATATCTAAATGGAGACACACGGCGGCCTCTATGACTCGTACAGTGTGGCTGTATATGGAGCAGAGTGTCAAGAAGTCCGTACGGAGTTGAACTCCGTTAGTCGAGCCAGGGACAAGTCCGGAAACCACAAGGGGAAATTGTGTCAAACCGTGGGAAACTCCGGTCGCAAGAAGTCCGTACGGAATTGAACTCCGTCAGTCGAGCCAGGAACAAGTCCGGAAACCGAAAAGGGAAATTGAATCAAACGTGGGAAACTCCGGTCGCAACCCAGCTGTCGCAAACTCCGGATCCCACGCTAAGGGAGCGCTGGTGCGCATCAATATCTACACCAGAACCATGTGAAATAGTGAATATATTCTCCCTGCATGATTACAAGTGCAAGCGGCTGCCATTTGAGAGCTCAACACACTATTTGGCGGGGTAGCCAACTAGCCTGTTATTTGGTCATGTTGGGCCGTCGTGCAAAAGAAATTCACTGCGAGCTTAAATCTTCGGAGATTAGGTAGCTTGGGGGCTTGAATCCCTCTTAGGATGCATGCCTTCGTGCTGATATAGCTGTGCTTTGATTGGCCCTCTGAAACGACGACGCGAGAGGGACAAATGCTTAGGTGGCCAGGTAAGTGGTCGAAAATAGTACTATGTGTGCAGCGCTCAGGACTTTAAGTTGGAATTTGGTTGGAATTTACTTCGCATTCTGATTTCAGGGGTCCATTCGACTCCGACTCCATTGTAAGGGCAGAAAGGAAAGGACAACTGATGGCAAAAGGATGGATAGCGGGCCCTGCCGCGCAGCGGGCTACCCTGATTATTTCAACAGATTGTTGCATATAATGGGTAGTATTGGTGTACAACATTCTGTCTCTTCAGAAATTCAATCCAATTCTCTACAATTGTGGAAGAGAAAGCTCGAATTCAGCACGTCGTTCTTCAACGTTGACGAGAAAGATTCAAAAGTGAATCAAAGTGGATGATCAAAAGGTCAGAACAGCAGCAGTTGAGTTGGTTCATCCACTGTGATATTGGTTCCCCAAACACTCTGCTGGCTCCTGTATCGAAAATATTTCGTGAAGCACCTTGGGTGACATTCTCCTGAGTGGAAATGGAAGGATAGCAGCGAGGTGTGCTCGTCTTCCAACTGAACCAACCGATAAAAGAGTCATGATGTTTCTGCCTCGAGGTACTCCAAGCGATCACTGGTTTTGGATATTCATTCAATTCAGCAGCCTCAGGCGACTCATTGGTCGCAAGCTGGGAAAGCGGGCGCCTCAACAGTTCAAACTTCAGCCAGGCTCAGCAAATTCCTGAATTTCCTGAACCTGGGACTGGACCCCGGGTTCGGTTCAGAAAACCACATACTATATGGGACTAGGTAGTTGACCAACCTAGCTAGTTGACCATTTGAGAATTATAACCTTACCAGAGGTTTTTTCTTCATCAGTACTACTTGTAGGTTAGAAAACATGTTGAGACGCATCCGTGAATGCAGTTTGATGCAAATCCGGCAACGTGATGGTGCGCCGTGGCTAATTTTGGACTTGGTGGGAAGCCGAACACGTGGTTTTCTTAATTTCGGCTTGCCATCATCTCCAGAGAATTGCACCAATCTTCACCACCTCACGGTCAATCCACGATGTCGGGGGCGCGTTCTGCTCCGTGAATATCTGGCTTCCGTAGAGCACTCCCTTGGCTCCTGAATCCGCTCCCTGGTCTTTCTGTCTCCTCGAAGAATCCAAATGATCTTGCCAAAATCACCTCCGAAGCTGCGAGATGGCCAACGCCGTACCATACCACCTACTATTGCGACGGCCCCGAAACTTGGCACAGCTCTTGAACACGGTTAGTACTCTACCTTCACGCATACGGTATGATTTTAACGATTTTAGCCAGTCCTCGGCGTGGCCCATTACCCCAAATGATTGTTTCAGGGAACGTGGACACTTCAGATTTTTATTGGGAAATGGAGGGCCTCAGTCAGCGTACAGCGGGTCAAGGTGTGTTCATAGAAGTCCTCTGAACATGATCTCATCAGACACGCTCTCTTGCCGCCATACGGCGCTGCGCTATCGGACGCCATCCGGGGCCATATCACCACATCCCCAACATTTATTCATATCTATTCACCCATCTCTACAGGGACATTTCCTATTTACTATTGTATTTTTAGCTCGCTGAGGGCATCATGAAGCTTGCGCGTCAGCCCACGACCTCATATAGCTAGTGCTCTGGTCTGCCTACCCGGCACTCTCTCGCCTCTTCCTATGCCAACTCTTGCCCAATCTCAGGCGGGCCCTGCCCGCAATGACCCTTCGATTCACCTTCCCGACCCGGACGACCTTTCTGACCTTATCGACATGGACGTTGACGCCGCCGATATCGATTTCGGGCATATCCCCACCGAGGAACGCCATGAAGCTCGCAATTATTGCTGCTCAGAGCGGCAGCATGTCGGAACGCAAGGCCCCCATCCACTATCGCGTCATCCGGAGCACGTTGAAGAACCGTATGGCAGGCGTTCAGCCCCGCGTCACGGCCCACGCGCATGAAAAGGTCGTCAGCGAACCCCGGGAAGAGGTTCTGACTGAGTGGATCCGGGTGAGCATTGATTTTAGTGGCTCATTATACTGCTCTAACTGTTCCAAGGTCATGGGAAAGCGCGGGTTTCCGTTGACGCTCGAACCATCAACGCGTACGCGTCCGATATCTGTGGAGCCGAAGTCGGGGCCACCTGGGCAAAGCGGTTTCCAATATGGATGAAAAGGGCATCCAGCTTGGGGGTCGTCTTGAACTCTCTTTGTTTCATCCTATCTTACTTGAACTCTTCCAGGTCGGTGGCAGGATTCATGCGATTGTTGATCGCGACCCGAAAGTTGTCCTGGACTTGTCCAGAACGAACAGAGATCTCGTAACTATCCTTGAATGCATTTGCGTCGACAGCTGATCAACAAGAAGGTGAAGGCAACAAATGAGTAGTTGTAACCATAGCAGAGACCTATTTGAATCCCTCAATATACTTTGTACACTTGAGATGTTGCGAGGAAATGGGGAAATGCGTCGTGAGCGTTGACATTGGGTTTGATCAAATCATTCCCACGCCTGGTCAGGTGCATAGTTTCTCCCATTTTTTGGACTTGGGGGGTGAGAGCCACGGCAAAGCCCGGCAGAACTCGCACTTATGTACATTTTTTTAAATACATTACTTCAGAGTGTAGCATGGAGGAACTGTTCAGACATACTATTTTCGACTGGGTAACCGGCCACCTTAGCATTTATGGCTGGTTCTCGAAAGCCACACTGGCTCTATACAAGCCATAGTGTATCGGAACAAAGGTAGGCATCCCACGAACAGTTTCATATAGTTTCCCCGAATTTAGATGCCGTGTAGATGGAGCAGTGAATTTCCTTCGACCGGCACCCCCAACATGTGCAAATACTAGGAAACCAGCCAGCCCGCCAATCAAGTGCCATAGGTGCAAACTCGGGGATGTCTCATTCAGGAATGATACATGGGTGATCCAGGTACTGTCTGGTATGCTTTGGGTGTACGTGCAAGGGATGGGACTGGGCAAATTTGGCGGGTGTGACGGCAGCACTAACCTGCGGAATTGCAGATTCCGGCTACACTGGTGACTCGTCAGGACCACGGGCGGCGGGGGGCCAAAAAAAGTGCCATATAGTGTTATATGATGTATGCCGAAGTACTAGGGCCCCTCATCTCCCTGCCGAGATGGCACCAGCTCCCCAGAAAAATCCAAACATCTCGGACACCAAATTTTAACGGGTCGGGGAAAAGGGCAGCGATGAGAAGCGACATCACAGTACAAGAAGTGCGGACACACACCATAGTGAATGGTTCCAAATCTAAAAGGCTCTCCAAAAATCCAGACCCATAGCATGGATCGGCTGCCTGCTATGGCCGTAACCAGCTTGAGCATGTCCGGAATGAAGTGAAGATCAAGTCGGCTCATATCAAGAGTACGTGGCATGAATGGAGGCAGAATGCAATCAGGGATTGATGCCCGGGAGTTGCGCGAGTAGAATGAGCCCAAGAAGTCCCCAAAAGACGGAGAATTGGTAGAGATAGACTGAGGGCGGTTGTGGCAAAACAAGAAAACAGTGATCGGAGCGCTTCGGCCGCCACTGCACGTGTCATAACTTTTGATCCGACCATCACTGTTGGTTGAAATTAGGTATACACCAGCCTTAGAGGTCCCACTCCCTCCCCAAACCCCAAACTTAGAAATAATGGAAGGTCCTGACTCAATGAGAGTCAAGTGGCCGGTTTCCTCGTATGGCTGGTTTCCTGGTCGAAAATAGTAGTATTATAATTGTTTACACGATATGCTAAATGGCGCAGGCGGCAGTGTCGTCCTTTCATACACAAATCCCCTGTTTGGAGGAAGAACATTGCCAGTCTACCTCCAACTGTACCCTGTGTTCACCCAGTCCTTGGTGTAGTCACATTTGATTTATCGGAATCATGTAGCTTGTTTCTTTGTGAATGAAGTACCAAGTCACCCTGCTGTACTTGTTGTGGCCAAAGTCCTGGTGAGATGGGGACTTGGGAGGAAATAATCCGATGGAGGTTGGCATTCATCTAGCTGCAGTGAGCTAGCCTTGCCCTGAATGGCAGTATCACTGGTGAACCCACTGGATGTGAGAATCTCATTGGAATCTGGCTCACTTCACAGTGCAGACAAGCAACAAGTTCCAGAAAGGGAGAGATTTTTGCCCTCGAATCAAATCAGGATTCAAAGAACCTCTTGCTGATGCAGCCACCGTGACCTGGAACGGCTCCCAATTATGAAATCTTGTGAAGCTTGACCTCGCTTCGCCCAAGAACCAACAGTGTGTATACTGATTTGTTTCATGTAGGACTCTTAAACTCCAACTTCAAGTTCTCCCAACGTGAATGAGAATGATATTGTATCATCCAGCACTGGACACTGTTCCTATGCACCACAATGAGCCTGCTTTGCAGACTGACAATCCTTGCAATGAAAAGAAAAATGATGTGGAGGATCCGGATTCGAACTATCTTCGAATCGGCGAGACATTACACTAGCAAGCACAGCCACTGCACGGCCACTAAACAGTCACAAAATTTGAAGCAACTTTAAGCATAGCCACTAAAATCCATTCAACATAGCAACTAGATTCATTAGCACCGCCACTAATTTTCATTCAAACTTAAAAGTGGACAAAAGGTTTCGAGCCTGTGAAAACCTCATCTTCGTTGAATAAAAACGATTACATAAGTACTAGTAACCTGCCGGCGGCAAATATTCATCACGCGACAAACATGTGGCAACACCTCGATTCTTCAACCACATTTCACTCTCAACATGCCAGCCTACGTGCTGACACCATAAAAAGGTCTGAACAATGTTTCAGTCTCCCACAAGGTACTAAAAACCCTTAAGGTGGTCAACTACACCCTCTTATATAGTAGGACTGAACCGGAGCTTTGGTCCGGTTGAACCTACTGCGGTTAAAAACCTGAAACACTCCTCGACATCGCTGAGGAGCGCATAAATGCCGGAGTGCTGACAGCGGTTCAGGAATTCTTGACCCTACGCAGAAAGGTGAAGACATTTCCTCGATAAGTTCAGCTTGCCAACGGCGTGGAAACTCTGAAGAGTAAGCACCGAAATAAACGCGAAGCCATCAGGAGACAATCATGATTGCATAGTTGATTGCATAAAGGAGGCTCGGATCAGTCCGAGAGGCACGTTCAAACTGGATGAAATTGCGATTGGGAGGCAAAAGCAGGTTGAAGAATATGGTCACATAACCGAGTGACTCAACCGGACGCAAGGCTTCAGACAGACAAACACACATATGTACAGGTCTTCGTGGTTACTACATACATCAGCGGTCCACTTCATTTCTCACACACATATTTTTGAAGATGATAGGGGGGAGGATCGCTGCATTTTGTGCCACATTTGTGGCAATTGAATGGCTGGGCACCTGTGTTCGCGATATACCCATGTTTGCCGGTTATAACGTCAACCAGGAACTCTTTGCCGTGAGCTTGGAGTCCTGTTTCCACTATGTCGAGGACGCTGAAAGTACGGCCGCAGTGGCCACATGCTTCTCCCCCCTTCCGAAAGCCTGCACCGCTTCCGGCCAGTGTTCCTGGTGACACACCGAGCAAATTCGCCAAGATCTGGATATCTTCGGCTGGGGTCTCGACGCGTGGTGTGTTCTGATATGCAGCGGCGACCTTGGCATCAAACTCGGCCTTGCTGACGACCTTTGTCGGGTCAATGCTATGCGAGTTGCGGATCAGGAACGAGATCAAGGAGATAAATACCAAAAGATTGACTCACATAGTCATATTAAGCAAAAGGCGACAATGCAGAATGTGAAGGGTGCTGCGGGGTGGGGGATGTCCGTTCACGGTTATCGAGACGTGGATTTTCTCGTGTTTATATGTACTTCAATAAGAAGTATGCACCAAGGATAGAATCCTATTTGCGCTGTCAGTGAGAGTCATATGGTCATGAGAATACTACAGCATGAGGAACCAGAGCGTGTGGTCTTTGCCAAAGACGTAGAGAAGTTTCGGCGCTTACTTAGACGAAGCCGAGATCCTTGTCAATGAGTTTGTGATCTAACGTAGTAAGATTCCAGGTCCGTCCGGCCTGCCTGCTTCGATCCATCCAGCGAGTAACGCAAGCGCCAACAATGCATACCTGAAATTGCCAAGTTCTGTTCATCGCGGGGTCGACCGTCATCAGAGAAGGTCTGGAGGGTCTAAAGATAGACAAGTGAATGTCGACAGCATTAAAACAGGGAGAAGCAGGCCGGAGCGTTTATTGGCTATCTTATTCACCGAAAACGGACCGGAAGGGTTGGAGACGTCTGGCTGAAGCGCTCGGCATTGGGAAAATTTGCGCCCAGCATGTGTGGAATAACATCAAAATCAACGCGGGGATTGGCTATAGGTCATATGGACACCGAAAACTCACCGGAAGAAGCCGGGCGGAAGCGCTCCGCACTCGACAATTTGACAACCAACGTGCGTCAGCAGGTTCAAAATTAGGAAGAAGTTGACTCAGGGCCAGGCCTGGATTGGCTATAGATGCACTGAAAACCCACCGAGAGTTGGAGACGCTGGGTGGAAGCACTCCGCAGTCGACAAGCATGCTTCCATGGCTTCAAAATTAGGAAGAAGCTGAGGCCCCACTGTGAATTCGCTCTAGATCCACGGAAATTCACCGGGAGATGCCGGGCGGAAGCGATCCGCAGTCGACAATTTGGCACCCAACATGCTTCAACGACTTCAAAATTAGGAAGAAGTCGATCCAGGCCCAAGCTATGTGGCACATCCGAGTCTGGCGCAGTGCGGCCATAGAACTATGAGGATGGGTTTACTCGACGACCAACTGTCGTGATAAAGATTCTTCTGAGGCCTTCTCCCCTCCCATCACACCGACATTTGACCGACACCCGGGCGCAAGATGTGTGCTGCATGACACTGGACCATGGTGGCAAGGCGGTGCTCCTATTGATACCGGTGGGGTGGGCAATCATCCTGTCCCAACGCCAATGGAATATTCAACAACGCCGAGTTCACGGTCCTGATGATGAAGATATTGGCACGCGCGATGTAGGCGGTAAGTAGAAACAGTACGCCGAGGGGCTCAGGATTTTGTAGCGTTGTTATCTTGAGAAAATCCCAGAGCTGGAATCCAGCGTAGCCAAGTTGGTCCGAATCATTAGCTGTGAGACCGCCAATGGTCGATCGCATTGACGAGCGCACTCGACGGTGCTCGCGCTGTCAAAACGAGTGCGATCGGCACGTGTTCGGCGTTGGCCGAGCAGTCCTCGTCTGGTTCGAAAAATTAGCGAAATTGTCGCAGTACCGCCTTTCAGCGATAGAAGATCTGTAGAAGTGTTCATATAATTCTGTCGAGTTCAATGCGGCTTCAAGCCTTTGTTTTCGGCCATCAGGATTGAACCTCAGCGTTGCTATCTGTTTTTGTTCATGGCCTGTTTAAACCGGTTTAAACCGCTTGAACCGACTTCTTCACAGCACAGCCACGGATTAATTAATCCCTGATTACCGTCTCAACGGGCTCGGATTAAGCAATCCTGCTAGGGCTTCTTGATATAAGGAGTTGACCCCTGGCTTATCTTGTGAATTTTGTTAGAAAGTTGGTTTCGTGTACGCAACAGAGTGCTGTCCTCATATAATTATTAGGCAGCCAGGCTCCCAGTGATGCGTACCGTGTGCTGGGAATTTGAGACTGCATAGTCACAGTGAGCCGGGACAAGTCAGAATGCGGCGTGTTGAATATCATGTAAGGCGTCCAAAAAAACATCGACTAAACCGCCTTGGACATGGGTAATCGATCCCCGGACTGCCTCGTGAATTGGTTTTGTTACCCGAAGTACAGAACGAGGCGGTGTTCCCTACACCACGTCCCATAATCAATTTCTGCAAGGGGTACCCACAAAAAAAATCTCCTACACCCACTCCTAAAAGTGACTTAAGGGTTGCTGGACCCTCCCTACCCTATTAGCCGAGTTATGTAAGCCCCTAATCGGGTAAATTTCCCAGGCAGATTGGTGAAAATCCGAATTTTGAGTCGCAATTAAGCACCCATTCATGAGTGATCCACGCCAATGGTGGCCAGACGAACCACGGGCAAGCTGTTCCGGACATTCCAGACCTTGTTCTAGACACTCAGATGGGCAGTGAAAAAGTCAATTTTTTTCTGACACTTCTAAACACATTTTCAGAAGGTTCTACACAAATTCCAAAAAGTGAATTAAGAGGTCGCCAACCCACCCTACCCTATGACCCGGTGTCTCGGCATCTTCCGGCGGGTACCCCTCTCAGTATGCCCGACCCCCTGGAATGGTGTGTGCTCCGTTGGCATCTAGTAGTTTTAGGTACGGATAACCACCCGCACTTTACTACTTGTTCAGACATTTGGACCACGCGAGTATAATATAACCCCCTCCCCCCCCCCCTTGAATTTCTGTGGGTTTGGGAATCATTACCTCTTGGTTACCGCCTCCATCCGTGAAAATGCAAGCATGGACCACTAGACCTCAAGTTTAAAACGTCGATTCCCCCTTGCTCGACCTTCTACTCACTTTTACTCACTTTCGCCTGTCTCTGGTGCAATATTTGGCCCTGTTGACCACCATCAACTACGAAGAACTCTGGATCGGAAACTACTTCAGCCAACCGTTGTACTTCGTTCGAGAACTCTCTAGGTCAGCCTCACGCACATGACTGATGCCTGGGTGATCTCTTCCCTGTACCGTTGAAATGGTGCAGTGGCGTGCAGCCATGAAATCTAATCTAAAAAGAGTAAGACAATAAGTCTTAACTCTAGTCACACTAAACTCCAACAACCAATCACTCCAACAGTCTTATCGTTATTTAGTTCGGGGAGACAGGTACTCATATCGACCCTTCAATTTCAATAGAAAGACCACAGGTACTTTAGTGGGTGGAAGATCCCCCTTTATATAACCAGTGTCTCCAGATGTCTTATCGACGGGGGTGTAGATGTTTTAAGTCTACGAGTGAAGTGGCTCACGTCAGAGATTGGACTTTTAAAATAGGACTCGGGCCGATGAGTGTGGGGAAGGGGGCGTAGAAGCTAGCACAGTGACTGAGCTGGTGCGAGTGTGAAACGTATGTTCAGTGACTGGCGCGAACCGAGTGTGTAGAGAGCGGCTGAACGATGTTAACAGTGACTGAGCTGGCGCAAGTTTGAACGTAAGTTCAGTGACTGGCGCGAACCGAGTGTGATGAACAAAGCTGACTAGGCGCCTAAGCCAGTGACTGGGCGGACACCGAAAGGTAGAGGGACTGAGTGTGGAAGGTTGGCTCTAAGGTTCTAGCACAGTGACTGGGCCGGCGTGAGTGTGAACTTTAGCAAGGTTCAGTGACTGGTGTGCGGATGAGTGTGTGGTAGGAAGCTGGCGCCGACTAGTGACTGGGCTGGCGCCGAGTATGAACTTGCAAGGTTCAGTGACTGGGACGGCAGATGAGTATAGTGCAGGCTCTTAGGCGAGTTGTCCAGTGACTGAGCTGAGCTCTGAACTCAAAAGAGCTATGTGCCAATAACGGGGGAGTTTTCACTACCTATCTACTGATTTACATGTGGCTTTTATACTACTGAACTAAGCGAAAGATACAAACATTGAATGAGTAATAAATAAGGTATAAGCGAGCTCTCTGGCTCCATCTGTGGTGCACCTTTCTCCTTAGCGCCGCTTAGACACCTCATCCTAATATCTTCCTTGTCATTTCTTATGAATCCTCGGTTAGTCCACCTCCTTAGTGAGCCTTAGAAAGCCGCAGCACTTCCTTGGACCAATGAGAGGCCAGCTCTTAGCGAACCCAACCTAAAGGGGCCACCCTTCGTCGGCTAGTTTCGCTAAAGCCCTCTACTTCATAATTGTCTCCTGCTAATACCCTCGGCTAATAGCTTCTCTAAGCGAGTGTCAAGCCTCCTGGTAAACCTCCATTACTCAGGACATCCTTGAGTCTGTCGAGGGAATTTGAGGAAAGTTGGCGCCAACTATTTATACACTTCCTAGCGCCGACTTGTACCCATTTCCTCTTTTGGGTTCTTTCTTCTTCATGAGATCCTCGCGCCATGGTATGCATTATCCTCATCCCTTAGTTTGCTTCAAAGGTTGGCACCAGCTCCCAGCATGTAGCCTAGTGCTGACCCGTTCAAGTACGCTTCAATTGATACTGGCGCGCGCTCGCTTCATTGTCGATTTCCTGGCGCTGACTGGCTTCTATTTCGGGAATCCTTTCATAATCTCCTTGGCTTCAGTTCAAAGCCTCGCGCCAATAGCTAGTCTTTCCTGTTTCCTTCTGAAGTCCCTTGATTGCCTAACATCCATATTGACACCGAACTTGTAGCATTTGTTCAATACTCCGTGCCGGGTGAGTCCTATGGCTAGCCAGTGTGTTTTGAAGCCGGGCCAGTATCCTAAGCCCCCGTGAAGAGTACCTCGGACGGCAACCCGGTCTTCCTTTGTTTGTTATGCTAGTTTGCAATGCTTCAAATGGCTTAACACTCAGTTCCGGGATTGAACCAGTGCCCTCTAGTCTTACTGGAGTCACAAATACAAGCCATCCGCCTGTACTTGTACAAAAACAAAGATTTCAGGCGCGCAAAGATGCATGCCTTATCACCGTCCTGTTGGCGTCCTGCCTGCCTCTCTATTTTGGGCACCACCCTGTGTTCTACCTCTTGAATTCCGGGCAATCGTGACGCCGACTTTCCGGTGCAGTGCGGGATGGCATCCGGATAAACTACCTCAACATGCCATCCCCGCGCGGTATGACTCGAACGGTCCTGGTAGGCCGAGTCCCATCTGCCTGCTAAGCTATCCCGTCCGGGACAGTGTACACCATTTCTTTTGCTCCAGGTACACCGTAGACGGTGTTCTATAAGTCTTCTTCCGTCTTGGGCCGGATCCCATGTGTCTGTTAAGCTCATCGCGTCCCTTTTACTGCTGTGAGTTACGTTCCCTCCCCTGACGCTGTATCCATCCCCGATTCCGAACATTGCGAGCCGTACTCGGTGGGTCGCGCCCAACTTTGCTATCGAACTCCATGTCTTCAATCGGCTTCTGATGATTCTTCTACACCTCGTACGTCTGTCAACTCTGGCGGGGTATATTAAATGTTGAGTAGTGCCGGAACGCCGTCAAGCTGTCCGGCACCCGAAACGTCACCCTATAGCTCCCGTATAGCTTCCGCGGGCTTAGCACATCCATGTAGGTTGTCAGACACGTGGCAGTCGCACTACGAAACGCACCTTGCCTCCCACGTCGACCATGCCGCAGAGCTACGAGCTTCACAGTCAGTCAAGGCCCCGCTCGTCGCAGCATACACTCACAGACTTGTTCCAGTCATAAGTGTCAGCGGGATCCGCTGGAAACCCGGCCCATTGACTTTGAGAAATACCCCGAATCTCTACGTAGGGATCGATATCGATGGCAAACCGGCCCATCGGAGTTCCGCAAAGCGGGCTTGGGAGGGGAAGTGGAATGATCTTGCCCCGATGTGAGTCGAGGTGTGCGCTCCACGCGTATCTCTGGGTACTGACACTTTCATGAGATCGGCGGAGAGCCCGTCTTCCCGCATCGTTTTGCAGGTCTTCAATAAGCGTAGTTTCAAAGATGATAAATGTCTGGCCAAGGCAGAACTGGAGATAGGTGTGTTGCTTGACAAGTGCAGCACGCAGAAAGGCAGGAAACCTTGGTTTTACTCGAGTCGAAATCTGACTCCGTGGGCATAGATTTCCATGTCGAACTCGATCATGTCGAGGAGAATGTGACAGACCTTTCTAAGCCCGAACTGGTCGTGCACATGACCGCCATTGGGCGCGCTCAAGCCGGCGCAATTGCACTTGCCAACGCAACACAGGACAGTGCGACCCTTGAACGTGGCCTAGCTGTCAAGCTGGTCGATCAGGGAGCGGAACATCTTGATTTGGCATCCGTCTTGGGAACCCTAATTGCCAGAGTTGATATCATCGTTCAAATGGGAGCAGAAATAGCCAAGGTCGGACAATGCTGCTTGCTGTTGATCCACCTTCTCATTCACCGATACAGATCCATCCTTATTCCAATGCCGCATGGAAGGTGTTAACTTTGGTATACGAGGTAGCCCTGTGATCATCCAATTCCTCACATACGCTGACCAAAATTAGGCAGTAAAGAAACAGGATGCAAAAGATGAAAAAGTCATTCAGTTGGTCCAGGCCATGTCCGATGCATATTCCTTCGTCGAGGACATGGATTCACTGCCAGGAAAGATCAAGCGGCTTGAAGATACTATCAGTGCTTTAGTCAAGCAAACAGAGGAATGTGCCCTGTTTATTCGTGAATACACCGGGCACGGGTTCTGCGGTAAATGCTTTCGAAATTTCGTCTTGCTGTTACTTACAGTGTCAGTAGGTAGACTCCTGACTGAGCTCTGGTCGGGTCACGGCGACAAGATCGATGATTTCACAGCTGCCTTCGGTCAGCTCCAGAAGGCTCTCGACACAGGGTTAGGGCTATACACCGCATTCGTCTCGACAAAAACTCAAGAAATGGTCAAGGGCTTGGGTGAGAATTTCTCTCCAACCTCATTTCCGCGTGAAGTGCTCACAGCACTCAGTGCAATCTGATGACCTTCAAAGCCTCCGACCGATTGACATGAATGCATTCCTGCGCACAGGATGTTTACCGGGAACACGTCAAGACTTGCTGAGCATAATCATAAACTGGCTGACTACCCCGTCTGATGACGGGAATCCTGGCAACATTTTCTGGTTGCATGGTGTAGCTGGCGCCGGAAAAAGCGCCATAGCCACATCTATCTCCGAATACTTCGGAGAGCTCAAACGACTCGGGGCATTTCTGTTCTTCAGCAGAACCAAGAGCAGTCCCCACTCCGTCATTCGCACAATTGCCTTTCAGTTGGCACGGTCCAACAGCTATATTGCAGCTGCCATTTGCACTGCGATTGATGAAGATCCAGCCCTGGTAGATGCCCCCATGATGACACAATTCGAGAAACTCTTGCTGCAACCTCTCAGGGATGCGGAGAAGAATATCCCTGGGCCCATCATTGTGATCTTGGATGCTCTAGATGAATGTGGTGATGCTGACTCTCGGCGGGGGCTTGTCTCCATCCTCTCAAATGAATTTCCTAAACTTCCTTCGGCATTTCGCTTTTTTATCACTAGCCGCCATGATTCGGACATTGCAGTCAAATTCGAGGTTCAACCAAGTATTACAAAGCACCTGCTTGATATTTCACTGCCATCAAGTTTAAAAGACATCCGTATTTACATTGACAATCAACTGATAGAGATCCGACAACAGCAGAGCTTGGATCCTACATGGCCAGGGGAATCTAAAACTAAGGCTCTAGCTGCGTACTCCTCCGGTCTATTTATTTGGGCTTCAACGGCTACGGAATGGCTTCTGAAGGCGCATAATCCAAACATGATCCTTGCTTCTTTGTTGGAGAAAGGGCGGAACCTCGATGACCTGTATGCTGAAACACTCAAGAGTACAGGATTATGGGACAATAGGCCATCTGAAGAAGATACTCAGGCATCCATACAGGATGCTCAGGCTGCCTTATCTGCAGTAGTGTTTGGGAAGGTCCCAATGACTGATGCAACCATTGATGCACTCTTGAATTTTGGACCAGAGCGTTCCTCACGCCGTATCTTTACCAAACTGGGTTGTGTCTTGCAGTGGGCTCCTGGCGAGATTGTTCGAGTTCTGCATGTCTCCTTTGCCGATTATCTCACAGATAGCAAGCGCTCAAGTGGCAAAGCATGGTGTATGAACCTCACTGGCTTGGAGTCTCAGCTTGCACAAGGGTGCTTACGTATCTTGAACGGACCAACAGGACTCCGATTCAATATCTGTCAGCTCAAGGACTCACATGTCCGCAATACTGACGTTCAAAACATTATGACTCACATACCACCTCATTTGTCATATTCCAGCCTCTTCTGGGTCAGTCACCTTCAGAGCATTGATTTCAATGATGAGAGCACCGATTCCGAATTACCACACATGAAGAATGCTATACTTACTGACATCAAGAAACTTATGTATAACAAATTCCTCTTCTGGCTCGAAGTTCTCGGCCTGCTGCAAGAAACTGCAATTGCAATAGATGCACTTACAGCTGTCAGCAAGCTTGCCAGGGTAAGTTGTACACATTTTTCTGAAGGTTTCAAATCCTGATTGTTCCTAACACAGAATTATGATGAGGAACTGGCAGATTTTTCAATGGATGCAGTCAAGTTTGTGACCGTGTTTGCACCTGCCATCGCACACAGTGTGCCCCAGGTTTATCTTTCAGCAGTTCCTCTCGCACCCAAAGAGTCCAGAGTGGCAAAAAAATTCTCAGGGTGGTTTGTCCAAAAAGTGGACATCCAAAGTTCTTTGGGCATTCAATGGCCCAGACTTCAGACAACAATTGAAGGACATAGCAGATCTGTTCGCTCTGTTTCCTTCTCACCTCACGGGGAACGGATTGTGTCAGGGTCCGACGACAGCACGATCCGAGTATGGGATGCACGCACGGGTGCCCTCATCGCTGGTCCATTCACTGGACACAGTGAAGAGGTCAGGTGTGTTGCTTTCTCACCTGATGGTGAACAAATTGTCTCTGGATCCCATGATACAACACTGTGCATATGGGATGCACACACCGGTGTCCTTGTTGCTCACCCTTTCGAAGGACATATGAATCGGGTGATTTCAGTCTCCTTCTCTCCTGATGGTGGACGAATTGTATCTGGCTCCTCAGACCGCACAGTTCGAGTTTGGGACGTGCACAATGTAGAATCACCGGCGGTGGTAACTTTTTTGGGCCATACTGCCGCGATGTATTCTGTTGCTTTCTCACCTCATGGGGACCGGATCATCTCTGGGTCAAGCGACACTACAATACGGGTGTGGGATGTGGAAACCGGTATACTTGTTGCTGGTCCATTCAAGGGGCATGCTCAGGATGTCCGATCTACTGCTTTCTCGCCTCATGGGGACTGGATTGTGTCGGGCTCTAATGACGGAACAATCCGAGTATGGGATGCACAAATGGGTAGCCTTGTTGCTGGGCCATTCACAGGACACACAGATTGGGTGAATTCTGTGGCTTTCTCACTTGATGGGAAACACATTGTCTCTGGCTCCAGAGACTGAACTGTGTGTGTTTGGGACACCCGAACAGGCAACCTTGTTACCACCCCTTTTCAAGGACACAGTGATGGTGTGGTTTCTGTCTCCTTCTCGCCTGACGGCGGACAAATTGTTTCTGGGTCGACAGACCATACGATTCGCATTTGGGATGCACACCTAGATCCCAAGGTCAGCATTGAGCACACCAAGGGCTCTGATGGCAGTCAAGCAGGACATAGCAATGAGGTCAATTCCATCGCTTTCTCGCCTGACAGCGACCGGATTGTGTCGGGGTCCGATGACAGAACAATCCGGGTATGGGATGCACACACGGGTAGCCCTGTTGCTGGGCCATTCACAGGACACACAGATTCTGTGCTTTCTGTTGCTTTCTCACCCGACAGGAAACACATCATCTCTGGCTCACGTGACAGCACAGTGCGAGTCCGAGAAAAGTACCTTATTACCGAACTTGGCAACTTAATTTAGCGCTTCGGCTTGGCTGGGCCGAACTTAACTTAACTTAACTTAACTTTTCCCACGCTTGACTCCCTTAGCTTATTCAAACTCCGCCCACACGGCTACCACTCCCTTTCTAAAAACCCTTGCCTGTGCCTGTTTGAGGCTTCAGACATTCCATATGAGCTGTTGTATGCATTATATACATTCAATGTAGTCGGAAATCTGGCTATACATAAACAACCCGTGATCACACAACTTGAGACTCGAGATGTGAGCATTCAAGAAAGATGGAAGAAATTCAGACACAAAGGTTGTTATCTGATGGGTCCATATGACCCCCTCAAACATTGGTGGTATCCTCATCATCCTCTGACTGCAGAGATGGGATGGCGGGGACTCCAACAAATTTATTCGGTCGGTCAATATTTGGTTGCAGGTCTAAAGCATGTTCTGTGGAGGATAATTCCTCTTGACATTGAACCAATATAGAGTTTATCATATCCATAATAAATCTTACCACCCAATTATTATAGTTGGGAGCCAACCTTTGATAGTTCCAGCTGTGCAAGACACAACAAGACCAACAATGTCCCTACAAGGCTGTTGCACATGCCAGACAATCCTAAGATCCTGAATTTAATACAGTGCCAAATTGATCCGCCATCCCAAATCTCCTTCGCTTAACAGCCTCATAATCCACGGATGAGCTCGGTGATGTCTCACAGGCCGACTAAATCAGGTTCATGGACAACCCAAGGGGCTATGCTGATGCTTTGAACTTTAATTATGTATCTGTGGGATACAGATTGAAGTCAGGGCTGTTCAATCCAAGTCATTTGGGCATTGAAGACCAAGGCACAAACCACATTGTCAACTTTCACAGCCCATCCTGCAACCGTCTCGTCAATGTCCAGGTCTCCAACATGGGCCAGATGTATTTCCACTGACCTTGCCCCCGGTGTGTTCACGTTGCTTACTGAAACTTACAGTAGCTTGCTACTTAACTTGACCTTAGCGGTACTTAAGCATACTTGGCCCGCCAAGTTGCATCAGGGAAAGTAACTTATACAATCAGATGGACCTGATTGCATCAGGTACCGCCAAGTTTGATTTGTCATCCAAGTAAACGGCCAAGTTTTCACTTGTCGTTCAAGTTGGCTGCCACCAGAGACCCCCGTTAATCATTCTCATATTCTAGATAGGTATTTTACCCTACTTTCACGTTTCTTTGGCTGCGCGAGTTCTCGTACTCCACCGCAATGTTTGAGGCTCTCGCTCACCCGACTCCATGTGGCGGGGATTTTTTTGGGTGATAATCATCCGCAGGTTTCTGCTTCAACGTTCCTGAAGACTTTGTGTGGATTGGTACCTAATGGATATCAAATTGGCAGGGTAGCGATCCTCGGAAGTGCTTTCGTACCGGGGTTCTGGTAATATATTCCGGGGTGCTGAGGGTATTGAAAGTGCATAGGGTGCTGAGGGTGTACGAAGGCTTTCTGTGCGTAATCCGATCGAGTTGAAATCATTGGCTGCTCGTCCCCTCGCGCATCTTGGCGGGGAATGTGGGACAGCACATCTGTAGATACTTCCGAGGCTGTTTTTGAGGTGGGTCGGGGGCAGGTCCAGTCCAAGGGAGAAAGAACTGTGAAATGGTGCTCAGCATGGCGGAGGAGCGTGTGAGTCACGTCGAAGTGGATCGCAGTGAAAAAAGTTGAAAAGCTCTGTGCCATCACGTGGACGTTCGCTAAGTGTCGGCAGAACTCGAGAAACACTCGAATTTGACTGCAACTTGTCTGCGAGAGATGAAACATGTGAAATTGACTACAATACTGTGCTATGTACTCTGTGGCTGTTGCCCATACCTGGCAGTGGATTGAATGCCTATATAAAACACTCGTACAGGATGCAGAACGGCACGAAGGGTGGTTATTTGAAGCAAGCTTAACCTCCCTTAATCCCCCTTGAATTTACTTAAATGCACTTAACTTGTACTTTCACTTTACTTAACTTGTGAAATCAACTTGCCCTGCCATAAGTTCGGCTAAGTTAACTTTGGCAGGCTAAGTTAGTTTACATAAGTAACTTAGTAAGGCATCCACAGTGCGCATCTGGGATGCACGAACAGGCACTCCGGTTGGGGATCCGTTCAAAGCTGGTGGGGATTGGGTGTGTCATGTCTCCTTCTCACCTGACGGGAAGCACATTGCGGCATCTGGCGAAACAGGTACATTGTGGATGTGGGATGCTCAAACCGCTGTTCTTGTCAGTGGAGCATTTAGAGGGGGTGACGGTGCGGACATGCTCTCTTTGGCTTTCTCACCCGACCGGGAACACGTTATTGAGGCCAGGGACGGCACGATATGTATACGGGAGGCAAAAACAGGTGAACTTGTCAGTGGACCTTTTGAAGGTGACCCTGAAGAGAGAGCATGTTTTGCGTCCTCACCTGACGGAGCGCGGCTCGCGTCTGGGTCATCGGACTCTATGATCCGCATATGGGATACATTCACAGGTTCCCGCATTCCTGTGCTGCTCCAAGGGCACACTAGAAACATCTACTCCGTCTCTTTCTCTCGAGATGGGAAATAGATTGCGTCTGGTTCCCACGACAAAACTGTGCGTGTGTGGGATGCCCAAGCTGAGGTATGTGTTGCTGGACTATTTGAAGGGCACAGTGCACCAGTCTACTTCATCGATTTCTCCCCTGACGGCGGACGGGTTGCCTCTGGCTCTAAGGATAATACAATTCGTGTTTTTGAGGTTTGGCCCACACCGTGTTTTGTTTGTAGTCACACTGACCCACGTCTGGTCTCCCTACAGATCAATCCCGACTCTACTCCCCACCAACCATTTGGTGATGGTTCTACGCTCAAGGATGGATGGATATTGAACTCAGCATCTCAACTTATACTCTGGATCCCCCCTTGGCTTCGCAAAGGTCTCTACTTCCCGTATAATTCGCTTGTCATCTCTCGGGAGGGTACAACAAAATTGGATTTTAGTTGCTTTGTCGATGGCACACAATGGGAGGATTGTATCGAACCGGCGGTCCGACGAGTATTTCTTGATTGTGAATAGTCAATAGTTCGGCGATGTATGTATGATAATAAATATTGTCCCGGGTGTGGTATTTTCTTTCAATTGCCTCACCTCGAACTTTTAGCTGTGCCCGCTGTGATATTACTGCTCGCAGTCCTAAACTACCCTCGGCGCCGTGTCCGACCAAAAGTGAATACGGGTGAGTCCTCATCGAGAATCTCTCCGGCTGTTAGTCTGGTCACTAGTTGTATCTCATAGTGAGGCGCCAATATCTGCCTCATCTGGTGATAAGCAATGCTCAACAATCAGCTTCACTCCAACTGATGACTCTCCAGGTGCCCCAACGGCATTTCAGGCAGAGTCCAGATGCGAACCCCTGCCATCTTACTTGCAGTATGCAAAATTGTGTTCCATCCCTTCGATGCCTCACCGATTTTACACCTTCCACCCAGCCTTCACCCCGCCTGACGTCCGAATGTTGCCCACTAAAGTTGCTCAAACAATGAAGAGTACATTTTGCGGTCGGCCGGGTCCTCTCTCCAGTGCAGATAGAAATTGGTCAGCCTGTAACTTACATTTCTGCATTTGGTAACTTGGGGGTGAGGCCGTGGCGCAGCCCGGCAAAACGCGCACTTATGTACAATTTCGACTTACAACATTCTTTCATAAGCCTCGCGCAGCTGATGGCTTGTGTGTAGAGTATCAGCTGAAGAAGTTGAGGCAGCAGTATGACACGATGTAATCTCGTCTTTTTCTCTCTGTGCGGCACCGTTGAAATACACGAACGGCCGCGCCTTGGCAGAAGTGGTGCGCTGGCGGGCTGAGCCTCGGTGAGCGCCTCTATCACCATTTGGCTCCAACTCATCAATCCGTACAGAATTCAGCAGCAATCTTTGTACATATGAACCCACCCATAGCAGCGCCGCTCCCGACCAACATTTTTCTATGTACAATCACTCTGCTTTCTGGTCTCCACCGTGCTATTCAATTCATTTCACCTTCCTTCATATATATGTATCGCCCGCATCGCGCCTTCGTTTTCTTCGCTGCATACATTATTACATACCACTTGCATTTTGTTTGATACCTTTGTCTTATATGTATCCTTGCATATTTTTCATTCCTGCCTCGTCATATTTGACTGTAAACCAGTATGGCTGAACATCGGTTCCCGATTCTATCTATGCATATGCACGCTATGTAATATATCCTAGCTCTCTACGTATTAATGGCAAATTCCTACGGCTCATAATAATTGTGGTGCCGCTGTAGACTCAAGATACCCTTCGAATTTTTAGCCAGCTTCAAAACCTGACCCTTTAATCGCTTCCTTACTGTGTGCATCCGCGCAAACGCTTATCTTTGAATGACTGTGCTCATGTTTTTGCAGCTGGAACGGGGTTGCTTCCAGTGTGATCTCGAATGTTCGGGCTCGAGTCGCAGCGCACCCCGGTTACCAGCTCGTTTCCACCGGACACTCGCTTGGAGGTGCCATCATTCTTTTTAGTCACCCACCGTGATCAGTCTTACACGAACCAGGCACCCTTTCGTCCCTTGCCGGCATCTCTTTGCAGCAAAACTTCGGTGGAAACACTGTACACAGTAACCCAGGGACTATCCACAGAAATAATGCACGCAGGAGCTGTTCTGCGAATAGATGGTCCATCGTAAGAGTAAGCGCAATGTTCAGGGATTATCCGTGGGGAGAAATAAGTGTTGACGAAATAGACTCTTTGGTGCTAAGCCCTGAACGTCAATGTGCTCTTCTCAAGATAATGGGATACACAGATTCTAGGAAGTCGCAGTTAATTCGCAAGATAACGGATCCACTCCGTCATAAGGCCAGCTCATCGGCTTGGAGAAGGGGTGAATAGACATTCCGCCAGATGAGTGTTGCATCAAAGACGAGAGTACGTTGTCATCCGCCGAATATGTCTTCCCTGGATTCGAAGGCGTTTGACAAGCGACGCTGGAGGTGTGGTGTTGAGATACAGCCGACATGGTTGATGCATGCCGGATAGAGTGCAGCCGGTCGCCGTGCATCTCAAGTGCCAGCGCTGGCTTATCTCTGAATCCGGAGCCAATCAACACTAGGATGCTTGGCTGGAATACTAACGAGCAATCAGTCGGGGGAGTCGGGACGATTTATGTGGGTTATGTCGCAGTCGCAGTGGGAGCGACAGTTATTAGATTGAGCCGCGTGTTGCACTACCTGCGCGGCTGCTAACGCAACAGCTGGTAGGATATCTCATACCCGCAGATCACTACATCGGGTCCTCGGACAGTATGTAGTAGGCCGTCCGTTAGTGCCAAAAAATAATGCTCACTCCCGCCAGGTAGACATCGTAGGGAGACTTGATATCACGGGTAATTTTGTTGGTGAGCCTGTCATCGTTCTGTAGGAATGCCCTTGACACGCGCGTTTAACTCTGGAAATGACTCAACACGGAGGTGTGATTTATCTGCTACGGACCTCTTTGGTTTATATTGATGCATGGCTCCGCTGAAGCTTTTGCTCATTTAGCAGACCAATGTTGCAGGAGGTCACCTAACCCTAGTCAAAATAATACACAACGAGCGGTTCGAACCACAGATGCTGAGGTCATTCATTACGAAAGACAACACCGCCACTAAGTGGGTAAGAAAAAATGAAGCAAAGTTAGTGGCTGTTCTAAAGAATGCTTCAACACAGCCACTAGAGAGCATTCAAAATGCCATCAATTTATTACACGAATAAAAAGTGACAAGATGCAACGAGCACGCCAAAACCTCATTTTCAATTTATTAAAAGAACGATTACATAAGTACTCATAAACTAAACAAACAAAATTCGAATTCTGCTGTATGCTATCCTCACGAACAACCCGGTCATCTCTGGCAAACAAAAAACCTTTCCTCATATGCCACTTCGGATGCGGGGAGTAAACCACAGCCAGTATGGCCTCCAGCCATTTCCAGTGACGTGTACGTGTGATCCGCAGTTTGGAAACTGGTATTAATGCGCCAGGACGCACATGAAGGGCAGCGTGCTGAATCTCATAGAAAGTTTCTGCACAACGAAAGAAGGGCTAATTGCAGCATTTCGGACCCGGGGAGTCGAACACCGATCAGCCTCCTCCATTTCGGTTTGACCCCTTCCCTGAATCAGGAGGCGGTGTTCCTTATACTATACAAGATATGCCGTAGCTACGCTCCGGCTTATGTATTTCGCCCGAGCGCAAAAAGCTGTCGGTGCAAGTTGAATTTTGTGGTTGATTAACCTAGTCAAAATCAATGCAGTAGTCGTCTTCCACTGGAATTCATTCAACCATCGACCTGTGGCACAATTATCCAATCATCTACTATCTAGAGTTCAGAATTGGTGCCTAACGATGCACAATATCTATGCAACACCTCTCCATACGCGCGCACACTACAATGATCCCACTTCAGGGGAGCAAAAATAAATCGACTAATTAATAAGACTCGTACGCAGTTGGGACAATGCCGAAACTTGAATCAGACTTGATACATGACCCAAACTTCCTTGGGGATAGATAGTGAGTCTGGGTTGGACAATGTATTCAGTAAAAGTATGGCAGACCTACTATTAAGGCACGGTCTTCTTTGCAACAAAGCGACGTGACACGGCGAAATATTGTTTGGTCGTTCCTGGCCGCAGAAAAAGCAGCGTACTGGAAAAGGCTCTATTAGTTTTGTCACGATGGAAGCACCAAGCACTCAGGAAAATTGAGTCGAGCCCGAGAGTAAGCGTGTGAGGCACAATACGTACCAGGTATTCTGGACCCCAAACGCAGCAGTAACGCTGTCGTCGTGCTTAATGGGTCAGCAGCATGTGTTTCTTCGTGCAGGCAGGAGAAGACTTCACACGATCTCCCCGCGAGAGCTCGCATTAGAAGAACATCGCAGTTGTTGAACTGGATACACAGATGAACATGTGTCAGATGGTTATTCGGCATACCTGTACTGTCCCCCGTATAGAATTTTGAAGACTCAGGGGCGAGAATGGTGCACGCTGTTAGCCGGAAATGAATAAGTAGATGTATGGTGAAAGAAAGTTATTGTTTCTACTATACCTGCGGAGGGAGTGAGCTTGGCGTCTGAAAGAAAGAAATGAGCGAGCTCATCCGACCAGCAGAAAACAGTCCTTGTCAAATAAATGAGTATCTGCTGATCTGTGGGCCGCATCTTACCTGCCGGTTGAAACCACCGCGGGTTGTCATCTGTTCAAGGCCATGAATGAGCGAGGGGGGCATGTTGAGGAGTCGGAGACACTTACCAGCGGAAGTAGGTGTGTGTAGGGAGAAACAGGAATCAAGAAGCAATCAAAGTCCACCCGGGAATACCGGCGAGAGCTGTGATGGGCATAGAATGAGTGAATGGGTGCTGAAGGCATCGTTCTTCAGTCATACTGGTCGACATTGTGATACAATCCTGAGGAAGTTTCTTGCGGGTAGCGCGGAGATGGAAGACGTCGAGCAGATGAAAGCACAACACCATTGATGGAGTATGCGGCCGGTCTTAAAAGTGGTTGTTGCGCACGAAGGTGGTTGATCTGCGAGGCGCTGAAGGATTTAGAGACGACACGAGGTCCTGAGATCTGAATTCTGAGCGTCTTGACGGTCTTGAAGCCTCTTGAGGATCTTAGAGCGTCTTGCGGGCACCAGGACTGAGATATCTTAAGGAAAGGGCTTAGGGTACCGAGGGGAAGCGCAAGGGGAAAACCTATGGGAATGGGAGCAGGGGGAGCAGGTGGGTGAGGATGAAGTTGGGTCGGGGGAGGTGATGGTTAGGAGCAAGAAGCGGAAGCGAGACGTGTGGCTTATGAGCCGGGGCTAGGCGGCTGATCGGCGACGTTGAAATGACCGGTAATTTGAAGCGCCTAGCGCGCTTAAGCTACATAAAGGAAAGAAGTGGAAAAAACAGGGTACTATGGGAAAATGGGGGATGTTCGGATCTGCGCAAACAGGGCCATCCTGATACGAGACATCTCCTTAATATACGAGTAATAATAATAATCCGAATACTGCCCTCCAAACTTGCTCACCCACAATCGAGCCCATTTAATTTCTAGGCAGCGAATCCCTCTCTGCACCCCGAGATTTGGTATCCCGCTTCAACTACGCACTGATATCCCTAGATTTGATAGACTATTGCAGGTCAGACGAAATTGAAAGTACACCGTTGAAGAAGAAATAAGTGGTCCTCACGGGACCGAGAAGTGTCCAGGTCGTGCCGGTGACAGCGCCGAGTCGTGCAGCAGAATGTGAATACCGGCTGGGAAATAATCAAGACAGCTGTAGATTGAAAAGAAAGGAGAATGAAATAGAAAACTTAGCTCAGAGTGATCAAACGGGGGTGGATTCGCACGGAGTTGCTCTGAATCAGAATCGTGTAGATTGAGGTGGTGGTCAAAAGACAAAGGGAAAAGTAACGTAATGTTGGTCCAGTGCAAATACATATAAACCGATGTATGTAAGAGAGTCCGTTAGAAAGCCTCAGCTAAAATCAAACCTTCGCCCAACGAGTCATCCGGGAGGTACGCAAAGACGTATAGGGAGATTAACGCCGCCCCGCTCAGCGCTGAAGATGGGTGCCCAATCCACTTCAAATCGATCCCCGGCGTAGTCCGAGATGCCCGAGGACTTGGTTTGACTCTTCGCGTTGGCGGTACGTAGTACGAAACAAATGGTGTCTGTGTAAGATATGAGAGAGGTGAGTACGGGTGAAATGAGGGATGAGGAATGAGTGGAAGGAGAAAACAAAATTCTGGTGTGCCATGATGGAATATTTGGTCGGACGGCCTAGCTGGCTTGGGAATCGAAGGCGACGTGCGAGGCAGGTCGCGCTTCCACACCGTGCCCGCGAAAAAACCCATCATCTCCCGCAGAAAAACCAAGACCACTCCGGGACCAGTTCGGACACGGGGAGTCGAACCCGGTCAGCCTCATGAACACAATGTGGCAGCCGCCAAAGAACGAGGCGGTGTTCCCAACACCATATCCGAATACTACCCTCCAGATGTGCTCATTCAAGGTAAGGAGTTAGGGATCGTGCACGCAACAAAGTATTGTCCCACACATCAATATTGGGCACATAACGTCCAATGATTTCCAGGACCCCGTACGTGGAATCACATTTGTCAAAAATCGACTGGCAGAGCCCAGTAGGCGAGCGCTATGCAAGCTCAGGTCCTACACCGAACAAATGAAACCCGGCATCAGCGAGTTCGGACACGGGGAGTCGAACCTCGATCAGCCTTATTTAGTCCGGCGACTGTCTCTCAATCGAATGAGGCGGTGTTCCATACACCCCGTCCGAATACCACCTCCCCAGCGTTCTCGCACAATATCGATCCTGTTCTATTCGTACGCATGAGGTCGCTCTTGCCGAGTTGGAAATTTGGCATTCGGCCTGACGTCCGTGCCGGGCTCCGCAATTTGGAAACTAGTATTAATACGCCAGGATGAAATTCATGGAGTGCGGCGTGTCGAATCGCATAGAAAGTCTGCGCATAACAAAAAAAAAAAAAAGAATGGGCTAATTGCAGCATTTCGGACACGGGGAGTCGAACTACGATCAGCCTCATCCATTGCTCCCTGGGCGACATTGAAAGCAGGAGGCGGTGTTCCCTACACTATATCTGAGTACTACCCTCCAGACGTTCTCGCAAATATCGAGCAATTTGCTTCTTGCGCAGGAGTGTTCCACGTCCGACGCCTCATGGCCGCGGCCCTCCTCTGATCATCAGCAAATTTACCGCTGCGCCCCGCCGACAATATCAGCATCGAACGAATCAAGTAGGCTCTATCCAACGCCCTCTCTAAATATGTACATATCTCTAAATAAATATCACTGCTGTTTGAATGCTGTAGAAATTAAAAGAAATCATCCAGGTCAGGGTCCCGAACAATGATGGAACATTGCAGCGGCAACGGCGAGTAGTCTCCCAAGTCAGACCTTTAAAATAAAGTTTTTTTTTTGGAGAGAGTGAGCAAAAAACTTGTTTAAAGAGATCGATACGTCCAATTGTTCAGCACTTACGTGTACTGGAAGTTTTTGGATTCGTTGACTTTGACATTTATCCTGGCTTTAATTGACCTCTATAGGCCGGCGCGCAGGCGCCTATATTCATCGTCCAATGAATATCAGGAAAACCACGGTGTTTCTCCTTGCGCTTGTTTCCGAGCGCTGCTTTCCGAGATATGCGGGGCTCTGAAGTCGTTCAACTACGTAGCGCCGGCCGTGAACCCACGCGCTTAAATCATTCAGTGCTGCTCGAAGCACACCTGCAATCAGTTTAATCTCCCTCGGAGCACACCTACGGTACTCATGTACGCTTTCCGATGATACTCGGTACTTCGTCGTCGGTAGGCGGCTGTTGGACGGGTGAGTCATGGTGAACTACTCTCGGGCAGCGGGGATCGTGGTACTGGCGCTGTATGCGTTGTTCCACAAGGCAGATAGCAAAGAAGTTATGTAGCTAGACGCGCTTCTCGATCCTAGTCTTCCATTCTCGCGAAGCTGTATGAGTGCTCGAGTTCACCGCCGATGGACGTAGTAATCAAGTTTTCATTACGGTACGTACTGTGGTGATAGTTTATTTCATCGTCTTATTCCCCTCATATGTATAGATGTTCCTTCAAGGCGCTCCATCCTCTCAGGAGATTGCCCTAACGTGTTCGCTGTGTCCCCTTTGCCTAAGATCTGGGAGGAATTGATTAATCTTTTTTCTTTCTCTTCCGTCATCCCACCATTTTTGCTGTCAAATAAGCATCGAAGGCATTTGATCCGGCGCGGTTGCCCGCTATAGCTCAAGAGCAACCCCAGAGACATTGTGGTATCTTACATTCCTATTTGTTGTCTTGCTCATTAACTGACGGTGTCGGCGATTCCCATGGACGTCTGGAGCAACTGCTCAACGCGCTAATTGTCTGAATTGCTGCCGCGGACCTATTTCGGCGCCGATGTGGGATGCCTACAATAGATATCCGCTTACGAATTATGGAACTAAGATCCGCTGCCAATGGCACTTCAATGACATGGCCGCTCGACTCAGCTCGGTGCGCCTCCTCTCCAGATCTGATCTCGGAATGTTTGACAGCACCATTATGGCACTATACAGATTCGCTCGCATACCCGGGCCTGTCAATCGCAGCGAGCCTCACAATCCCCCCCTGGTCAAGCTCATGTATCAGATATCGCGGTTCCGTGGGTTCCTGGAGCATGCGGATCGCACCAAGTTTGAATAGAGTTTGTGGGCTGGTGGAACACCTGTCAATGAACGTCAAAATGACGCCCCACCTGGAACTCGCCTTCACCTGCGTGCCGGAGAATGTATCCGTGTACCTGACCTTGAAGTCTGGTGAAGGTATTAATGGTCGGCCTTTTCTCTGCTATCCTGCTTTCGCCGGTGATATATCAACTTTTGATAGTTCTAGAAGTGATTCCAGCATGGAGCTCTCCGTAATTAACTATTTGAACGGTGTGTATGACCCAAACTGTCCAAGGTTATCAACCAACTTCCCATTGACGGTGAGTTGAACTATCAAACAAGCAGCTCCCAAGGAAGGAATATTGATCCCGCTCAAGATTCTGGACATCAAGATATTTCTCTTGGATGAAATACGAACCGATATACATAATATTATATATGCCATTGTCCAGCATCCATACTTGAACCGTTGATAATTCTCAATATGGATTCGAGTTCAGCAGCCAAGTTCGGCTTTTCAAGTTCATCAGTCAGCACCTTGTGCCATCACCTGGCACGTGATCCCCGCACCTTTTGTATTTTACCATCTTGCAGTTTGCTCGTTGTCATTCTCCCGCGACACAAGTGCTAGCGCCGCCATGGAACCTCGCCCATTCCAGTGTTGCTTTGCACCGTGACCTCACCACATCAAGCGGTTGTCCAGCGGTTGTTATGGGGCGCTTTCTTTTGTTCGCTTTGACCGTCGCCCATCGGACCTCTTTGTCTCTTGGGCCGCTTAGACCTTTATGCCGCGGACATTGGTGAAAGAACCAAGAGAAATGCCTCACACCATAACATACACAATCTCAGTAGCACACCCTCGCAGTAATCGCCGTCCTCCCCATTGGTCTCATTGGCCTCGAGCATGGGGCTTCATACCTTCTTAATATACTCCGCGCACTGGCTACCACGCACCGTTTCTCCTTCTTTCTCGCCACGTCGGTAGTCACTGTCGACGCCCATCCCGTTTACGCTTTTCGGGTATACGGCGCTCGTATGGAGGCTGAAAGCGAAGCTGATTATCTGTTTCGCGACGACTCTGCCTCATCCTTGGGACGACGACTGTGAAGACCAGACAGAGTCCGAAGCGGACACGGATAGCCCTGGCTTAGGCGCTTCATCCCCACATGGCAAGCGGTCACTCGGTCTCGACGAAATCTCGCTGAAGAGATTATTCTAATATTGGTGTTCAGCCCATCTACTACGTCATACGACTACGCGCCATCGCCGCACCAAAACTATTATCTGGAAGCCAGACACCCGCGCGTAGCTGCGTGTTCATGTGCGACTAGCACGACTGACATTCCGAAATCTTGCGGCGGCGCCAGCGATCCACCTTCCGAGTTATCGTCCCAATATCACCACCAGAGATTCGCCCAGTCGTACGTCTCTGCACCTCGTACCACTCCGATTATTCTCTAACTGGTATTCAGCGCTCCGGTGTATACTTCGCCAATGCATCGCGCTTCAAGGTATTGCGAGTGCTTCGCGTCATCGTGCGGCTCTCCACTCTGGATGCGCAGTCTTTTTTTCTGACGTCGACATTCCAGCGCTCCACCTTAGGCGTCCCACCCTCCCTTCGAAAATCACAAGCAGGACACCGTGAAACGGTGCGTCTCCCACGTCTCCCGCTATCAACCGTCATTCTGAATCCCTCTACCCTCTGCAGCTGGATCCCCTTCTCCACAAGTACGCCCCCAAATCGAGCTTCATCTCGCATTTCTTCTTCCGAAACTTCCTTAAGACGTGAGTGTGCCTGCGTACCACTCCTCTGGCGCCATGCTAAAATTTGGCTAGGCCTGTAATGACACCGTACTCGTACACGCCTGTCGCACAAGCGCTCATGGGCGCTCGACGCTCCATCAACCGCGGAGGACGAGCGCTTCCCGGTCATTACTGGGTTCGCGTTCCCTGATGCTATACCGACGGCTCCTCGCGCCCAGCCGAAGAGGAAGGCGCTCGTCACTGCAGCGGCATCTATGCTTAGCGCTCGCAAACCCGAATAGAGCCCGAGCAGCTGCTGCTCTCTTGTCCGCCGCCCTCAATCGCCCCGCTGGGTCAAGCGCACCGTCGTTATCCATCCGCGCCCGGGACGTCCCTGAGCCCGTGTCGCCCTCGATAATCCGCGTCCAACAACCTGCTGCGACTCCGCCTCCACTGTCCTCTGCAACGAGCAAGGGTGCCGTACCCCCTACCCACCGAGTGCAGGCTCCTTTGCCTAAGGGCAACCTCGTCCCGCCCACCTCCACGTACATCCCATGCTCCACAGTATGCGGGCGCTATCGCCAGCCACCACTCCGACACAGGGCGCCGCCACTCCATCGGACAGCGAAGACATCCGCATCCCGTGGGCGTCCGAGGGCAAGTGGTCCGCGGGCTCACCACCCTCGCGTCTCAGTGCCGGCGTCGCCCCTTCCTTCCTCTAGCAAATAGTCCGCCGACGACGGACGACTTTTTCTCGATGCCTCCCGCGAAGGGTGCACAACCCGGGGGAGAGATGCGACGACCGGCACCTTCCCGCTGACGCCCGTTTTCACGGAGCCTGCGTAAGTCCCCGCGGGATTTGTGCTGTTGGTTAGCCTGGTCTGAGGCCGTCTTGCCCATCTCTCCTCCCTGTTGCCTCCCTCTATCCTAGCGGGAGGCTCGAATGATCTCCCGCGCTCCAGCTCCGATGGCCAACTTTCTCGCACCGACCAGGCTGCGCTAATTTTCTTACTCGTCTCCAGCTGTACATCATTCAGTGCTGTAAAATATGTAGACAATTGCGACCGTCGCCCTAACGACTTCAGTGTATGCGTATTTCTTGCGCAGAGTTTGTATCTCAGTCCTCCTCCTAAACAGTTCATTCCGTCTGTTCACATCGGAATTATTTCCTCGCTCCTTTTCTTTTCCAGAAAACTGTCAACTAAGTGACACGTCAGCGCAGAGGATGTGTAAAAATGGAGCCTTGAACCCAATCGGTTCTGCGGATGGAACGCGTCGAGTCTCGACTATCCGAAGGACCTGTTGGTATTTTGATGCGCATTCTCTGAGATTCTCCGAGAACCGGATGGGAAGGAAGAACCGCTCTTCCCTCTGATGTTCGCCGTCGACATCTTCAGCAGCAATAAACATGAATGGGTTAAGGTTTGACGCAGTACACTAATTGTGGCCCGTGGGACGACAGATGCGCAGACCCGAAAAAAGAGAAAAATATTCAGGCCCCACAATTCAATTCCGCCACACGCAGCGCCCCTGCATTTAATTTATCAGAGCGCGCACCGCGAACGGCGACCCAGTCCGCGCGGTATGTACCCCAATTGGAATGGTGATGCGTGACGGGTGCCGTGACTTGTCATTTCCTCTTCCACCACGACCATGCGGACGTCGTCCAATCGAGGAACCGGCGTTTATCTTGGGCTGACAGGTCCTTTCTCTGGATATGCCACGGAGGACGACACCAACCGCTCCTAGTATTTGCCTGCATTGACTCTCAAGTGATCGCTGATAAGTCTCGACTCAGTCGGCCCGGCCTTCCGACTTTTCCTTCGGAACTTCACCCTCTTCTATGGCGGGGTTTATCGGACAATAATCCAATGCACTCCAATGCACTCCGTGCAATTCAAGTGCAATGGCGTGCACCATCGTGTAATTTGATGCAATGGAATGTAGATAGAATGCAGGTCGATGCAACCTCATGCGGCGTCGGTTTTTCCCATGCAATGCAAGGAAATGCACGTATGCATTTCGGTGCACACAGTTGCATCAGTGCAGTCAAATAACTACATTGCACGATACTCCATTCATGCACCTCTTTGATGGCAACCATCCACTCGGCTAATTATGCAACCTGATGCAACCTCAACGGAAACGGTGAAAATGTGTATAAAAACCGTTCATAAACAGTATGGCCGAGGTAACATTCTTACATCTCTCTGGATGAATTTAGTGTAGTGCTTGGGGCTCCTTGGTGGTTCCAGAGTCTCATATCTGTCTCCGACTTCGATGCTGGAGGTTATTTAGGGCCTGAACACAAGAGTTTAGTTTCGCCGAGATGCCCGGGAGCGGTCAGTTCTGGAAACATCTCGTCCATCGAGGATCCACGGCGAGAGGTAGGGTCTTCTGCTTAGCTCAACCGTTCACCTGTCTCGTTGTGCACCATAATTATAGCAGATGCTCAGAAAAATCGATCGCCAGGTGGTTCATTTTCACAACCGTTTGTTTACTATCCGTTTACCATTTACGCAGGTCCCTAAAATAAACGGAAATATAAACGGTACTTATCATTTAAAACATTTATAAATGGAAATGGTTGGAGCCTTAGGTAACACTTCCTCGGCACTCAAGTGTTGAGAAGCCATCTGGCCCGATGTCGTCTGGTACACATCCTACAGCAACAACTGCAAACATATCCAATGAGTGCTCTCAGGGCCAGGCGTCTGTATAGTATAACAGAGAAGTACTGGGAGGGGCGTCAAGATGGCGAATAAGTATGTCAAGACTCAAACTGTTTAACTAGTGTGTTTTCTATGTCATTCGAACCGTATCCGACTATATCCGGCGAAGTTTCCCAATTTGGGTGAGTTTTGGTGGAAAAAAAGCAGTTGCATCTCATTGCACTGTGCATGAAAATGCAATCAGATGCAATTAAATGCAATGCATTTCGACTGCACTCAAGTCTTATGGATCCCCGTGCAGTAGATCAAACAGTAAAGGTAATGCAACCTCATGCACCATTGCATTGATGTGCATTCACTTGCATTTGCAATTTTCATTGGGTTGCATTAGGTTGAATTGGGTTGCACCCCATTGCATGCACTGCATGGGGTGCATTGGGATTATTGTCCAGTAAATTGAGTCATACTCTTCTCTACGCATTTATCCCTGATCTTCTTGTCAACTATACGACTGTCACCTGACTTCTGCTGTGTACGCAGAGACAGAGCGTCTATGTACACTCGCACTGGCGCTTTGCTGTATACACAGACGAGTCCTGTAAAGTTCTGTGTTTGTTGGAAGGCCGATATCGAAGATCATCGCTATATCAAACAGCACTCTCTATCAGCGCCTCTCGCTCTAGAAATAATTAGGCGCCGGGATCTTCTTTTGGCCGCCGACCATTGGTCTCTGTGCCATTATTGGCATCCGAGAAATCGGAGCCGCAATCCACCCTTGTCAAGAATTTCCACACGCCCCTGGATAAATTTGACCTAGCGTTGGAGTCACGGCGCAAGTTGATCTTTGGGATCCTCCTTCGTTTCTTCTTTTACGGAAAGTTAGGCTATTAACGCGGCAGATCCTCCAAGGGGCCGTTATCGTGAGAATTCAAGGCCCCATAACCTTCCAGGTCAGTCATAACAATACTTGAACTGCAGCTGCGTTGTAACATTCTGTAAATCAGGTGTCGTACTCTGGCGGCTGGCTGCGCAAAATCCGGATATGCCATCCTCCTCGAAACGAAGGCTAGCAGCTTTCAGTATCCACTCCATTCCTATGTGCTTCGAGGGATTCCACTGTACTTGGCAGGGTTCATCCTCCACCGGAGATTGGATCTTTGCATCGCTCTTCCTTCCGGACAGCGCTGCAGCTCCAAAGACTCTTTTGGGGTGAATGTTCTCCGAATTGCAACCCTAACTTAAGTTCTGTTCCAAATTTATTAGCTCTGTCTCCGCGTTTCTCGCTGTACTCTTGCAATGTTGTCGCATTGTCATCAGCGGACGAGACATCTGATCTTGATTCTCTCGAGCGCTCGCCAGATTCAGCAAAGAGAGGTGTAAATCCTGCGTGGGCGCGATAATCCTGCTTTCTCTGTGCGCCTATATTCTTCTGTTGTTTTCTCCTCGTTAATGTTGCAATCGTTTGTATCTCGATCTCATCGGGTGCAATCTTGGTAGTGCCTCGCTTATGAAAGCCATCGATCTTTCGACGGTCGAGAAGTTCCTCCGAGATATTAATAGAAGCGACTTCTCGGCTGAAAGGCGGCAGTAGTGAGACGGCATGCGCTCGGCAGCTGCTACCCTACTTCCAACTTCCTTAGCACACGAAGAACATCCCGCGAAACACCCATTATACATTCCCAGCGAGTTCATTTCTTCGAACAGCTTGTTGACCCTGCCTCGTCATTCCCGTCCAGGTTTGCACATTGCCGGCACTGCAATGGTAGCGGATCAATACCCCAAGATCCCCATTTGTAAACCGGCGGACGTTTAACAGCAGTGACTGTGGATAGCGATGTCCTCACCCCAATATCGAGCTGCCAAGCGGCGGATTGACATGACATGCCTCCAGTGGATCCACTGGGTAGCTAAATGAGGTATAATTAACTTGTTCTTCGCGAATTTTCACGACACTTTCGCCAGATGCTTGGGTCGTGTTATTTTAACGCGAGCTTCTTGGCCGTCCGACGCACCATAGCCACGCTTCTCGCAGAGGCGTGCCGCGGGGAAAAGCTTGTTCCACCATATCACCGACCACACCTTGCGCTCAATCGGACAGTCCCTGGCTTCAAGCGCTGTATCTGCCCGCACCTTTACGGCTCCCAAGCCTACCGGACCGCCGATTCTAATTTTGAACCCACTCCGCACGGGGATCCTGTCAACCCGCCCTGATGTGTGTTCGCTTTATAAAGCCGCTGTGGGGTAGGCGCGTTCATACCCTTTACCCCTCGACTGATGATATACTGGAGACAAGGCAACAACATGGCAGAGACATCGCCTTCGGGATCCTCCACTCCTCCTACCCCGTCTTTTGGGCTCCCCTCCTCGGCGTTAAACGAGCTACCTTGGCCTGCGCTTCAGAGCGAGACAACCAAGGAGGTCCTTCAATCCGTCCTCAAGGTGAGAAAGACTTGGAAGACCTTGCGCGGGAGGGAGACCGTCTGGCCACTGGAACTTGAGGCAGCCCCCAGTCATCCGTCCAATCACCAAGTCCCATTGATACTGACACCATCCGCCTCTAGGTCTCGAGAAGTATGTGCCCGATGATTCACGGGAAACCCGTATATTAGGCCGCTTCCCGCGCCGCAATCGGTTCATATCGGACTACATCTACGAAAAGACTGGGAAGCGGCGGAGTGCCAAACAAGTTGGGAGTCGGCTGCAACAACTGCGGGAGTCGTACGGAGACCAACAATGTATGTTTCCCCAGTATCACACTTCAGGATCGCGCTCATCCGCGCTTATCATCCAGTGCTACACCTCCTCACTCCCTTCGGAGAGCCTGCATATCCCGATTCCGCGGCCTCTGGCAACAGTGTGCTGAGTTCACCTGTCTCGCCCCTCTCCGGAGACAGCATGTGCCACGACTTGTCGTCTTCCCGCCATACCGTCATGTACATCGACATCCTCCCAACAGGAGCTCCCGATGACCGGCGTTCCTGCAAGCCATCGCCCTGGTCAGACAGTGGCGATATCGTCCGTGCATCCGACCACCCTCGCTCCATTGCCTCCATAAATCCTGTCATGTCTTTCACCTCCCGTTCTCCACTCGTCGCACACTCGCGGTTCACAGTATACTCCGAGGACCTCATCCTCCATGCGGAGACTGTCCCACTCACGCTGTTGCCGCAACAAGCGCCTCGATCGTCGGATTCCCTCTACAGCACTCGCATGGTCCCGAAATATTGGCAGGTGATACTGGACAGCCCTGGTACACTCTTCCCTCTCTACCCATCAGCACAAAAGACTGATGAATGCATACCAGATCCGACGCGATTCACAATCTTCCAGGAAGTCGTGCGGGAGGATAACTCGTTAATCGCCTTTTCCGCCACGTACAAGTTCAGCTCCCTGTACGACGGCTCCCAGATTCCTCCTCGTCTTCGTATCTCTCTCCTGCCCCGAAAAAATCCTGGTTCGGTGTGCCATTCGACAATTCGGCGCAATCCAACGAGCTTCCTTCGCTGGCCGATACCCGATACCCTATGCTCGAGCCCGCATCGTGGAACGCCGCTCTCAAGGATCCCTACACGCGGGAAAATCCCCCCCCCCCCCCGGAAAGATACCACAGTCCGGGCAGCGACTCTTCTGTCTGCTTCCCTTCCGAGCTATCACACTATGCATGTCTCGCGGCCTCTTCTGCTCCATCCCTCGGAGCTCCGCATTTTGTAAACTAATATTAGTGAGCCAGTACGGAAGTCATAGAGTGCAGTGTGTTGAGCATCCTGTAAGGTCTCTGCCGTACAAAAAAAAAACCATCCCCTAGAACCCCGATGAGCCTCCTGAATTCTTGGTGTTGTAATACATAGAAGACGAGGCGGTGTTCCGTACTATTGGAGACCCCTTAGTTGGCCACCCTACTTAGTTGGCCACTTGACTCCTATAAGACCAGGGCTTCATAATTATGATTGGGCATAATGTATAAACAGAATACGACCTCCAACGAATGTTCAGACCAAATTTCAGCCGAAAGTGATGCGTTGATCGGGAGCTACGGCATCGCGGATCGGAATCCGAAGCGCTGGGACATCAATTTCTTATTAATCAGACCTCTCGCCTCATTTGCCATCACCATTTCTCCACCATTTCTTCCTCGATCCACGACTTTGGGGGCTCGTTCGGATCCCCCGATGCTGGCCTTCCATCTGAACAGATACTGGACGGCAACTGACTGAACTATCACTCTTAATACACCCGGGAAAAGTACGACTTCATTTGTAGGCCAGTCATGCTGGCACTGTCGCGGTCCACGACATCGCCATGCCATCGGTCTGGAACCTTACACAGGACTTCTTAATATACAATCCTTCATTCCGAGACCCTTTTCGAGATTTTATCCAATGACCTCTGATTGCTCTGGAGGCCATTGTCCAAAATCACCAAATTTCAGCCGTGCTGATAGTCGGATTTTTTGGAGGAGATGTCAGCAACTTGGAATGGAGTTGGGCATCCAGGTACGTCCAAATACTTCCCATTAAGTTGCCTGGATCGTAATTTGGCCCATCGCGGCCTGTTTCTGAGTAGCAGAACACTCATTCATCCCGCGACCCTAATTTCGAGGTTTCCCGTCGATCGTAAGCATGTATTCTGCCTATTTCTATACCTCATATCTACACCATAACTGTTTTAAATAGTGAATATAACCTGTATATATGATTCTGGGTGCAGGCCACTGCCATTTGAGAGCTCAATACATCAGTTGGCGGGGTGGCCAACTAACCTGTTGTTTGGCTATGTTGGACTGCCGGTCAAAATAAATTCCTTACGCACTCAAATCTTCGAGTATTTCGGTGCTGGCCGACTCGAACTCTTCGTCCGATGAATGCCCTCATTCTGATATAGTTTGGCTAGCATCGGCACCGGTATAACACCAGGGCTGCAGCATAAATGCTTAAGTGGCCAACTAACTGGTCTCAAATAGTACACCATATCCACATCCTACCCACCAGACTTGCTCCCACAAGGTAGAGCAAGTTGGGGTCCCGTTTACGCACGCGATAGAGGAGTGCTGTCTCCACCTCAATGTTTTTTCATCCCTTCGCGCGTACGTATGATCGCATTTTCTAAAATGAAATCGGTTGAAGAGCGCGCCGGGACGCAAAGCCAGCGTGCTGCTCGGACACGGGGAGTCGAACCCCGATCAGCCCCATCCATTTTTCAGGCTCTCGCCGCGAAAGGAACGAGGCGGTGTTCCCTACACCATATCCGACTACCACCTCCCAAGTGCCCTCGCTCAATGTAAACCTCGTTCGATATTAATTCGCGTGGAGCCGAGGCAGTGTGCCCTATACGATGTCCGACTCCTCCCTTCCACTGGCCCCGTACAATCCCCGCAGTCCTCGAATCACCCGCAAATCCACCGCTGCGCCCCGCGCAGGCGTATCTGGGGATCTGATTAATCGTAGGTCTGGTGGCGAGCGATGCGTCGCGATGCATCATTACCGCTAGTTAGCGATGCGTTGTGATGCATCAGTGCAGCTATTAGCGCACGGCACCCACCTGCACGCGCGTGCATGGCGCCCGTTAATCAGTCCATGGCGCGCATCAATCAAAAGCGCGCGCGCTCGCCGCCCCGATTGTTGGTTCGTGTACGCTTCCCAATTAGGCTGTATTTATCCTTGTTAGCAATTGATCCTTCGGCCTTACCCGGCCCCGCTCCCCTGCGACAAAAAGCGGGCGCTAGCGCCACCCTGCCTCTGGCCAGCGTAGAAAGTGCGTGACCACCGCTACGTGCCTGCTTTGGTGCTTATGCACCCCATTTTGATGCCCCATCAGTGCTGTCCGTCTGGGACGGTGCGTTGCCCCTATTCCGCCGCCAGCGCGCGCCGCTGCCGCCTAGCCCCAGCATCAGGCGCAATGCATTGAAGTTCCGAAGGATTTCTTCCCAGGACTACTGCCATCTCGTTAATTCCTGCGCTCGCGGCGTGCCTGGTGCTGCCCGCTGCCCACCCCTACCCCCGCTGCTTTCCGCCCTCCGGCTTGCACCCACTGTATTTCAGGATGGGTAGGCTTCATATAGCATTCCTCATTTTTTCATCCCCTTTTGTAGCCCCCGCCATCGCGGCGTGCCCTTGCATTCGCCTTCCGGTACTTCCGGCGGTCACGTGCCCCACCTCGCGCCGCGTCGCGCTCGGCTCCGCGTGTTTCCACGCGTTTTTCAAGGTTTTTCAGGCATTCAGACGCGTCAATATATCAAGGGTGAGTATCCCCTTGGCCTCGTTCATTTTGGGGCGACCGTCGAGCATCCGCTCCGGAAATGAGACCCATAGCTCCCATTGCACCGGGACCCCGACCATCTCCCGTCGCTGCTTGCTGGAAAGTAGAGCTCATTGGGTCCGCGAACTGGCGACACATATCCCCTAGGACATTTAAGTCTCACTGGATGTTTAAGTGCCTCCCATCAATATTAAATCATGTTTCTCGTGTTTCCGTGTTTACAGCGCCTCCTCCACCATAACTGGGATGTATACACGAAGCAATTGTCTAGGGCCTACTATATATTTTTCTGCCATTTTAGAAGCTCCTTTAAACGATTTAAATCGGTTTTGCCCTCCAGAAACGTGCGTACTAGATGCGCCACGCCTTGTCGCTCAAATGTGCATTTTCACCAAACTTCGCCAAAGAAAATGCAGCCGGGGCGCTCTGCTACTATTCGAGTGGCATAAATTGTCTCGAAGGGTATGAGTAGCCTATGCTCGATGTTCCGGCGTTGTGGCTCAATAAATTGAATTTGTGGGTCGAGCGAAGAATTAGTCGAACCTTGACAAGTACTACAGTGGGTTTATGCTTCTGAACAGCGATACTCAGTGCATATTTTCAGTGACCGCTTTCTTTTCCATGAAATTGTGTATTCTGTAACACGGTTAGCTTGCCTGAGATGTTCTACAGTCTCAGAACTCCAATATACCCATTTCCTGAGTTTGCTCGCGGCCGTTTTCCTGGTGTCTGATGACATTTTTTCAATATCCTTTTAATTTTTCGGTACGGGCCTCATGTTGTACAGGTGTAATCGGCAGTTAAGACGTCTGGGAGTGCTATACGCGCCCTGAATTTTCGGTGTCTGATCTCAGAAAGGACCCCATGTCACGTCGGTCACTGTCGTGACTTTTCCTCTTCCAGACGACATCCACCCAACGAATCGCTCATACACGCCCTCCCCGGGTTCATATCACATTATGGTGCGACACTTAGCATCTGAGCCATACAAAGGCGTCTATGGTGGGTTCTCCTCCGTTTATATCCCATCAATCCTACGATAATGGTCTAGATGTCGTTTCACGCTTGATGCCCTCTCCCACTCTGGAAAACGCTCAGAACAGCATATAAACAGTCCGGGAACTTGGCACACGCCACACCGTGCTTTTTGCTGCCCTGCTTTACCTCGAACCCGCCGCAATCCGGAGCTGAGACCAAAACTGTGGAGAGAAATGCTGATGGTCGATCCGGTGCGTCTGCTACGTTGTCTGCCTTCCGCCATGTGCTAATGCGCACCGATGCTCCCTGGTGTGGCTCTCCCCACCACTATCGCAATATCTGTGCGGAACGCCATCCCCGCGCCGGGGGATATTGCAGCGCGTGTCACAGCCGCCTGCTCCCGCTGCAGATGCACGCCACAGGACCACATGCCCGTGCGCAGTCATTGACGCCGCCGTATGCGACACGGTGCCGTCTGTCCGCGCCTACGCCAACCGCCAAGCGCTGGACGGTTCCCGCTGCCCCGCACCCCTAGCTGGTACAGCGCCACGGCGCGGTGGCACTCCCTCTCCTGTGCGGGACGTCGAGCCATGATTGAGCTCGCACAGGAGGTTGTGCGCCGCCATTCGGGAGCGGGGCAGCCGCGATGCACCGTCGTGCAGGATGCAGCGGACCGGAACTGCATTGCACTGGGAGAGGATGCTTTCCCCCGACGCGGCTGACGTTGCATTCCTCAGACGTGGAGTGCCTACTGCTGGGAGAGCCCGATGGAGCCGCCCTTGACATCAAATGGCCCCAGGCTGGCTGACGGTCGCGGTCGTCGGGCAACTCCTGCGCCAGGTCGCGCGCAACCAGCCTCTGCGCCGCGTGGGGTGGCAGACTTCCGTCGGCGTCTTCATTGTACACGATTTACGCGGCTCGTCGGCTCGGGGCGTCGCTGAACGCGAGGGTGAGCGCGAGGGTGAGCGGGCGGCCACGCGTGATCTTTCTGGTAATCCTGGACCGTGTGGGGCTCGTACGGACTATGCATTAGCTTGGCTGGACTGTGCCCCATCGCCCCATATTCATATAATTTTGTATGATTTTATCGGAATGTATGTGATTTGACTGTGCTCATCGTCGCCGGCGACGTCGAGCATGTGTTCGGCGTCGTTGGCTTAATGCGGGTATTTCTGATAACATGAGCAAACACGTAGCCGACGCGCTTGGCAGCGGCACTGCCGAGCACTCTGCCTAGAGGAGAGCCTAGCTGGAATGCTGCAACGATTAATCAAAACGGATCGCTGATTAGAGGCTGTTATGCATTGCGACTCATCGCTGATTAGAGGCAGGTGATCAATCACCCCCCCATACCGTGGTGCCCCGCGGACAATATCATACCTACCCAATCAAATAAGCTCTACAGTATTTCACGGCCGCTCTAAAGTACGTACGTATCTCTAAATAAAACAATTCGCTCCCGCCCACCCCTTTCACGCCACGCTCCGCTGCGCTACGCCAGCCCCCGCACCCCCTCTAGCCCGCCCTTAATGCCTCCCCGCCCCCCTTCTCCCGGCCCGTCCGCGTCTACTGCACCCGTAAACGGCCGCAGCCGCGCCCGCCGCTCGCCCTCACACGCCGCGAACGCCGCCTCCCACCACCGCTCCGCGCGCCAGCCGCCCGCGTAGAACGCCTTCAGCAAAGGCATGGCGGTGCGCGTGGTGCGCGTGGCGGGCCAGTAGGGCGGGGGTGTCGCTGCCGTGGACGCGGGCGCGGGTGCGGCGGATGCACCCACTTGTCGTCCCAGGCGCCGATGGACGCGCGCACCTCGTAGCGCGAGAGCATCGGGATCTCGCGGATGAAGTGGTAGTGCGTCGCTGTCAGGAACGAGAGAGGGGGTAAGTAGGCGAGGTAACAGAGGCGCGCAGGCCACGCACCGGCAAGAGGTACCCACCCGCCGCAGCGGAAGATATTGGGGAAGGTCGCGAGTGCGAGGCGGAAGCGCGACGAGTCGAGGGCCTGAGTGCACCCGGTCCATCAAACTCATCAATAGAGGCTCAAGGAAGAGAAGTGTATGACAGACGCACCTTCGCGTAGCTCGAGTAGCTCATGTGCAGATTAAAATCACTGTCGTCGACGCCTTCCCCCCTCGTCAGCGCCCATTCAATAGAAGAGTAGGGGAAGCACGCACTGACCCACGACGCGTACGTCCACACCTTGCGGAACGGGTGCGCGCCGATCGGCATGCGCGCCTCGTGCCACGCCTCGAGCGCCGCCGCCCGCTTCTCCTTGCTTGACAGGAGGTGCCGCAGCCATGTGAGGCGGAAGGCGACGTGCGCCTCGATGACGGAGGAGAATACCCGGACTGTGATCAATTTGAGACGATATAACGTGAGGACAACGAAGAGGGGACGCACAGTGCCAGACGAGCGGCCACGAGCCGACGTTGAGGAGGAAGAGCAGCGCGGCGAGGGCCTTGGCGGCCGTGGGCGCGAGGCGCAGGGCGTGCTGCAGTAGAGCGAGCATCGTTGGGAGGGGGAGAGGCAAGCGAGCGAGCACCGACGTGGAGGGCATATCTTTTCAAGCGAGCGAGCTGGTCGGCTGCGGTGACAGCGGACTCCGGCTATGGCAAATACCGGTGCCGGTTCGTTGGGGCGGCTGTTTGCGCGCGATTGGGATCCCCGCCACTCGGCTTCGCGCGGCATGTTCATTCCCGCCGCCTCCGCGCGAAGGGGATAGGTCAAATACGAAGAGAAAGCTGAATCACTATTGCACCTAAATTAATGCGCCCTGGCCCCAATTGTCGCCAGTTCTGCGCGCTGCAGTGGATTTAACCAAGCTAATCCCCCTGATTTCCCCAAAGTTTAGATTTGAACCTCATCAGCATTACTCACTGGGCCGCTCGGGGTGTTAGTAATATGCATTACCGTCCCGAGCGCCTTTTCATGTGAAACCCTCCGCTGTTTTGAATTCCTCCCCTGGCTTGGCTTTGCGCAACGTTCGATCCCCAAAGAAATCGCATGTACATATAACTCCGCGGTCCATCTAATTTTCCGTTATGGAGCTAGATCTCCTCGCAAGGATGTGGTGCGCACGCTTATACCTACCAAAATTGAGCACGAGATAAACATCGAGCTGGGATGCGCGAGTCGCACTTCTGTGGGAAGGCGGGGGTAAGTACCACCTCGCCCCAGCGGTCGGGGGATGCAACTGTCCTTGATAAAAAAAACAACGAGACATCAAATTCATCCACGGGGAGCCGAACACTGTCTTGGTGATAGCGCAACGAAGGACTGCACACCCCGTCCGATTCCTTTGGGCTATACTCAGCTTGTTGTCCTAGTAAACCTTCCAACCTGAATCTCCCCACTAAGACTTCCGTAGCGAGCAAATGCGGCCAGGAACACTCCGCCGCCGACTCGGGGTACAGCAATGATAACCCCGCACCCCCACGATTTGGAGCAAAATCCTTTCCCGTCATCCGAGCAGTCAGCTTCAGCTATCCATCCGTCACGTCACCGAGAAGTCGAGAGCCGAATCCGCCCAAGCAGGGGATGGTACGTAGAATCTCCCCACACCACAAACTCCCGCCGTAAATCCATGACTCCCTCGATGCTCGAAAGCTTATAGGAACCTCGTGCTATCCTATCGCCCATACGCACCTTCTCCTCCACCCAAAATCTCCAATTCCAATCGAACCCGCAGTGCAGACGTGCGTGCATGCATTCGACTCCCTACGTAGAACGCTGAGATGTCATATCCACCCGTCGGTTAACTATCCCGGACCATGTACTACTCGTATCCCAATAAAAATAGTCCGGCAGCTGTATTGCTACATACATCGAGCAGGGAGGGATAGGCAACCAACTACTCTGCCTTTTTCGTGGAACTCGACTGCTTGAACCAATCGGATGTCCTTGGACAAGATTTCAACGTCCTTGGGAACTCAGAGCTAGCTTGTCTTCGCGGGAAATATGCTACATTTTGGCCGAAAGACAGGCTTGGAGGCGCATCGAACTCGACAGAATCATATGAACGATTGTAGTTCTATGGCCGCACTCCGCCAGATGTGCTGCCTATCATGTGGCTGGTCGCTAAATTTCCACTGACGAGCGCTTCCGCCCGGCTTCTCCATCTCTCGGTGAGGCTTCAGGGCATCTATAGCCAATCCGGGCTTGGGCATGAGTCGACTTGTTCCTGATTTTGAGGCTGTTGACACATGCTGGGCGCCAAATTTCCACTGACGAGCGCTTCCGCCCGGCGTTCCCAACTCTCTCTCGGTGAGTTTTCCGTGGATCTATAGCCAATCCACACTTAAACCTGAGTCAACTTCTTCCTGATTTTGAAGCTGTTGACACATGCTGGGCGCCAAATTTCCACTGACGAGCGCTTCCACCCGGCGTCTCCAATTCTTCCGGTGAGTTTTCCGTGGATCTATAGCCAATCCAGGCTTGGGCCTGAGTCGACTGCTTCCTAATTTTGAACTTGCTGAAGCATGCTGGGCGCCAAATCGTCGACTGCGGAGCGCTTCCGCCCGGCTTCTCCGGCTCTTCTAGTGAGCTCTCGGTGGCCATATGAATCCCGCGGGGGATCTTGACGCTATTCCACAGATGCTGGGCGCCAAATTTCCCAATGCCGAGCGCTTCAGGATGGCGTCTCTAATTCTTCCGGTCAGTTTGCGGTGAATATGATAGCCAATCGACGCTCAGACCTGCTTCTCTCTGTTTTAATGTTGTCGACATTCACTGTCCATCTTTAGACCCTCCAGACTTTCTCGGATGACGCTTGAACCCGCGATGAACAGAACTTCAGGGAAGCTGGTATGCCGGTCCTTGCATTGTTCTACGGAGCGAAGCAGGTAGACCGGACGGACGGGGAGTTGGATCGCAAACTCATTGACAAGAATCTCGGCTGGTCCAACTAAGCGCCGAAACTCTTGTACGTCTTTGCAGATACGACACGCTCTGCTTCCTCATGCTGCAATATTCTCATGATCATACGACTCTTATCTATAGTCCGACGAACGTGAGTGGAAAGCAGGATAGTGGGATGTCATAGAATTTTGGTATCATCCAGTACATATAAATGCGAGAACATCTTCACTTCCCCATAGCCATCGACAGACATCGTCCATCCCAGCAGCACCCATCGCATTCTGCCTCGTTGCTGTTTCTTAATATGACTACGTGAGGCAATCCTTTTGTATTTACCTCACTAGTCCCATTGCTGGTTCAATCACTCAGTTCGGTGACCATGTAACATGCTGTTACGACACATATCCGTTTACCTGCTTTTGCCTCCCAATCACAACTTCATCCCGTTTGAACGGGTCTCACATTGTCTGGGGGGAAATTTCAGCTGAAGGGACTGTAGAAGTTGACCGAAGGGAATGATTAATTTGAGTGTGTCGGGGCCCACAACAAAACAAAGAAAAATGTGTTGATTCGCACACGGGGACTCCAACCCCAGACTGCCTCGAGTAATCCTCGTCCATTGGAATCCAAGAGCCGGTGTTCCGTACACCATGTCAGATTCGTCTACCTTCTACTCACCTTCTTATCCTACAAATTTCGGGAGCGGCCATGTACATCGAACGTAAATGTGTGCGCCGCACCTCTCTCAATTTTCTTTGCGACTCGCAAGTCGGGGCAGAGGCGGGAGACGGTGAAAAAAGAAGAAATCTTACCCGATTATTCAGACACTGGGAGTCGAACCCCAGAGTGCCTCGGAAATCGTCTGGATCGAGAATCTGAACGAACGAGGCCGTGTTTCATACACCATGTCCCATGCTTTTGCCTTTCACTCAGCTAATTATACCAGCCTGAATTGAGCGAATGATCATCATGTTCCTTGAACTCGAACTCGGGAGCAGCACCTGTCTTCCGGGTCCCGGGGACTCTGCAGTGTGGTGTGCTTTGGCTCAGCAGCTGCAAAGCACAGTCTTGCGGTGCCATCCAGACGCAGGGAGTCGATCCCCGGACTGCCTCATAACCGTCATCATTTTTCGCACGGAATGTCGAGGCTGTCTGTGTTCCGTACACCATATCTGGCTGAAAAGCCTCCTTTGAAGCCCTTCATCCTCCCTTTTAAAATCCCACTAGCTGCAATTTGCCTGCCTGAAAGTGCAGGAACGAAGTGATTCTGGACAATTTTGACGGTGAAGGCAAGGAATACACGCCCTGCGGCAGGGTCGGTCATTGAGGGGACATCTGCCAGGGAACATTCCCGTATCAAAATTCAGACATTGGGAGCCCAACCCCGCAGTGCCTGATCAAAACTTCGACCAACCTACTCTCCGAGGCTGTCTGACTGAAAATCTTCCTATAAAACCTCCATATCCTACCATCTCAATGACGTCCCATCACCAATTTCTGTGGGTTTGGGAGTTGTTACCTGGTTACCACCTCCACCCATGAAAATGCAAGCATGAACCACTCGACGTTCTACTCACTTTCGCCTGTCTCTGATGTCATATTTGGCCTTGTTGGGGCTTGGCTCGGCGCGCGTAACTGGCACGTGGACTCGGCGTCTACTTCAAGTACGAAGAAATCTGGTTAGGAAACTACTTCAGCCGACTGTTGTCCGTTCTAGAACTCTCTACGCCAGCCTCACGCACACAACTGATGCCTGGGTGATCTCTTCCTTCTACCATCCTGTTGCCTTCCTGTCTGCCCCTCTATTGTGGGCACCACCCGTGTTCTAACTCTCTAAGCCGTGCAATCATGACGCCAACCTTCCGGTGTAGTACGGGATGGCATCCGGATAAACTCCCTCAGCATGCCATAACCGTGCGGTATGACTCGAACGGTCCTGGTAAGCCGAGGCCCTTCTTTTGCTCCACATACACCGTAAACGCAGTCTCCTGCCCAGCCGCGTTTCGAGGTTCATCAATCTCAGTAATGATATTTTAAGTAAACAACATTGCAGCTACATAAGAACCTACTACTCTCCAATAAATTGCATACTGGCAAATCTTAGAGCAAGACATACATGAGGAAAACAGGAATATGTAGTAACACAACGAGACTGTAGTCAAGGCATGACACATGTCATTGAGAATACCAGAAATGATATATGTGGGTAATGCAACTCCAACAAATATATACAGTAAATCAGGAAGCAAGACACAAACAGACAAGGGATCCAATCCAGGGAGTAACATGGTTAGGCAGGGACCAACTTAGTCTTTATGTCCTCACCCACAGTATCCGCGGTTTCTGGACGAGTTGCCGGTGGATCAAGATGGTGTTCTACTAAATTTCCCATTCTAGCGACTCGTTCATCAATCTTAGCAACTTGTTTTGCCTGCAATGATCGTTCAAACAATGGTCTTGCTGCGTTCCAAAGCTCTGCAGCCTTGGGTAAGTCCCCATATAACTCTGAAATATCTCCAAGTCGAAGCATGCATTCTGCTCTGCTGCGGTGTACATCCATCTTTGTGAATGCCTCAAGGGCAACAGTGAACAGACTGACTGCTGTATGCTGGTCACCATCTGTGAGACACACATCTCCGAGAAATTGGAGAGCTTTGTGGATTTCTAGCTTCTGCTTCAACTTGAGGCTATGGACCAGGAATATCACTGCCCAATTGGGTGAAGCATGATCCATAGCAAGCCAGAGGGAGGCATTCCCTAATCTCTCCAAACAGTAGCTGACAGCCTCAGTGTATTTTCCCCACATAGATTCCAAGCATGTTTGAAATAAACCTTTTGCCTTCAGCAACTCCACTTCATTCAGATAGAGAGCAGCTGTGGTTATATCACACAAAATGGGTCCTATTGAAGACCCCACACGGCTGAAGAGTTGCTTTGCTGTATCAATATTTCTATGCACTCTGTCCCTTAATGCACCCACTTCCACATCAATCTGTGCCATGCTGAGTAAAGTAAGGGCATGCTTATATGGCTGTTGCTCAATGAGAGGAGTATGAAGGATCTGAGTATAGATAATCTGGGCCTCAACATATTCTGACTTCAGCAGGTGGATTTCCGCTTGATCACTGAAGATATAACTATCTAGTTCACCCCCAGACATAGCACAGAGACCAAGTAGATACCTTGCCCTCTTAGCTAAGAGGATGCTTTGATTATAGCTTCCTAGGGGATACCAGCACATAGATTCAAGGCGCAGTGCAGCAGCCTCCATAAATAAATTGCCTGAAATCCTAGCCAGTCTCCGTGACTCATAAGCATGCTCCCGGGCTGCTGAATAATGACCAGTTTCCCACTTTATCCCTGCCAATTTACTCAAGATATCAGCCTGTCGTCTGGTGTTCCCAGTTGAAATTGACAATGAGAGCCCATTCTGAGCACAGGAGATAGCTCTTGGAATATCATGGATAACTGTGCAATAATATTCTGCAAGAAGCCCATAACTCTGGCCTGGTTGGCACTGTCAGTACTTGTATAATAATATCTAATATACCACCCACATTCAAGGTCAGAATCATCAAAATGTGAGAAGTACTCGAGAGCTTGCTCGACCATGTGTTGCCCATTAGGAACTGGGTGGTGCTGATATCCTGCTATAACCGACATCTTAAAATAGACCCCCACTCGATGGTCTCGAGTGTGGGGTAGAACCTTGGGAATCTGGGGTATTAATTGACTCTGGCCATGTCCAGTCTGGATGCTGAAACGATCAAAATGACATGTGCTATATATGGTTTTCACAAGGTCCGGATTATCTGGTGTGAGGCTCTTGACCAAGACATTCTGAATGTTTGTAAAGTTTGATGTGATTCGAGCCATGATCCCAGGACTTGAAGCAGTCCCATGATAAGTGTCATAGACCTCAAGGAGCTGGATAAAGTGTTTGAGAAGAGGTTGCACCATCGATGCTATGGTGGGGTGCATTTTGTGCATGTATTCCCGTATTGGCACTAATACCTTGAGCCGTTTCTGATCATCCATGTAGGCAAGAGAGGTGCAAAGTAAGGCAGATTTGCAGGCAAGGAGATTTCCAATTGGGAGTCTGCTTTGTAGGAGGTCTGCATCTGCAAGCCCATCAGGCAACAGTGAGAGCAGGCTCAGTAAATCACGGGCATGAGGCACTGATGCCAGGCGAGGGCTTTCCAGGGACATGGAAATTGATAAATCCAAATTTGATCCTTTGTTGGGACCTTCTGAGATTAGTGAGGTCCTATCTGACTCCCAGTGTTGCATCACACTGTCCATGCCATCATAGTCCACCAAGTGGGCTATAAGATCAATTGCCAACGGCATATTGTCAGCAAGGAGGAGGATTTTGTCAATGTCTTCGACAGCATAACCATCATCCACAATATCAATGAAGGTTTTTCGAGCAGCATCCTGTACCAGAGGCTGTAGTGGTTGCAGAAATGGATGTGTCCACCGGACATTGGTAGGCCTTTCTGCCCCACGCATTGTGATCTGAAATAATAGTCTTAGTATACAAGTAACAAACTCAGGTTCTGGCCTTACGATCACTGTGAGATGGTCAATATCTTCAAGTAAGCCCAAGAGCTTTTCAACATCGGCACGAGATTCCTTTGGCTCCCAGACAGTTCCCAGATTGTCCAAGATTAAGAGTGAAGGAGGGCTGCAAGCGAAATACTGGACAACTGGTTCAGTGAGATCTTGACCTGGCTGCAGTCCAACATGTGCTCCAATCAAAGCAGCGAGGTGAACACTACTTGATGCTGCATCACCAGAAACAAAGAAACGATGCTGCTGATATTTGGCAGTGGTTTCAGGTCGATGTAGAATAGCTCTTGCAAGGCTTGTTTTCCCCATTCCTCCTCCCCCCAAAATTGCTACCCTGGGGATCGGTTGATTCAGCTGCTGTATGATCATTGAAACCTCAAGTTCACGTCCATGGAAAATCTTTGGTTCCGATGGCAGCAATGAAAATGAGTTTGAGCTGTGGGAGCTCACTGCACAGCCATGAAGGATTTAATTCAAACACATACCTGTTATGGGAGCTGGAAAACACTCTCCTGATCTATTCCCCCCATCATTACCATAGAGTTTGAAAATTTGAAGGAAAACATACAGATGATCCGCTTTTGGAACTTGCTTCTTCTGAAAGAGCCGATATCAGCTCCAGAACTTCCTGGTGTGTCTTCTGTGCATTTTGCCGCATGTCTGCCACCTCACTGAGAGCTGTAGCCCCATGGACCTGAAGTGTTTCTCTTAGCAAAAATTCCAGTGCCAACAGTATCAACAAAACTCACCTTGAATACCTCGAGTGCTTGTTCCAGTCCAGTGTGACAGGCCTTCAGCAATGTCCTCATTTCTCCTTGCCGGAAAAACTGTTTGATCTTGCTTCTCTCCTGCTCAGCTTCAACATAAGTATGGATCTTGTGAATGGTCCTATGCAAGTGAGAAGCTGTAGTTTCAAAGTATGATGAGTCAGCTTACTCAGTGAATTTCCCCAAATTATTGAGCATAATTGGTGATAATTCTCCTGCAGTGTCTGATTTCAGATGCACCCATATTATGGCATAAATGAGCTCGTGGATTTGCTCCAGCATCTGGGTACATTTGTCTTTGTTTCTTTGGACAGTCTGGCAAGCTTTGTACAACACCAGGAGGGATAGATTGATTTGAGAATCTTACCTGCACAGCTGTCAACAGAGAGCGCAAGGTGTTCAAGATTGGTTGCAAGAAGGGTGTCTCCATGCTTTCTGAAATTACATCCAAAGTGGTGACAGCAGCATTCATGGATGTAACAACCTTGTTGAGTCGAATGTGAGTAGCAGTGGGTGGGACAGGCATTGTTGGCGTGATGACAGTGGCTACTGAACCGTGTCTGCCTTTAACTCAGGTGTCGTGAGAGATTCAATGGCCATTGGCTAGCGATTTGTGACTTCCGTCCTTCCTTGATGAAGTATAGATGATCAGATACACCGGTATAGCACTGGAGTCCATACCGCAATGTTTTGAGTGTTGGCTTGTACACTCAGCTAGGTGACTAGATGCGTACTAAGTAATTGTATAGGTGAGAACCGCACACTGTTCATAGAACTCCAGCCAGCCATTCCCAGTGGATCCAGGATGCTGATCTTGCATGGGAGCCCAGGAACCTGGAACAGAAACTGATCAGCTTCTCCTGTCCACCTACATGTCCTCATGAAGCATGATGCCCCATGTCGTGGTTCAAATCTGCAGTAACCGGGTTGAGCCGTCCTTGCACTGGGCCATGTCGGTAACCGTTGGATTTCTGCTACCCCCGTATGGTAATAGACAAGCAAAGGGGCCTCAGGACATTCAAACAATCTATAATAAAATCTCAGCATTGCACTCACAGTATTGGCAGCAGATCACTTCTGTTGGCAGGTACACTAGAAGTTTCAGGGGAATCAGGATGAACCCAAGTTTGGATGTGGAGTACGGATTAAAGTCCCACAGAAGACCTTGCGTGTGAGCTAATCTCACGGCAAAGACAGAAATACCACAAGAAGGCGTTCAGAGGCACACCGTAAGAAGTATTCGTCGTGAATTTCAAGACTATTTCAAGATTCACGATGTTTTGTCAGGATACCCATAGTGAATTTCAAGACCCTTTTCATGACTGATATTCTTCAGAATTTTGGTGAGTTTCAAGTCATGGATTTCTTGATGATTCGTCGTGAAAATACATCACCGAGCATGCGCCGGGGCTGGCCCTAAACCATGATGTCATTACTCCACCGGTGCGAATAATTAGACTCACCTAGCTCCACCACTCGAACCACCGCCATCTTGCGCCCCTCGCCTCAGCATCCCGTCGCCCAGCCCTCGCCCGTGTCGCCGCCGCCGTCGCTGTCAACTGTACCGTCATCACTGTGTGATTAATCAATTCTGGCCTGCCTCGCTTGCTCTCCGGGTTGTTCATATCAACCTCTTCCACTTAGCCTCGCGGGCCTTCAAGATATCGGGAATGCGGGCTCATTGGGTGCAGGATTAGGTGCGCCTTCTGGTTCCACTTGCTTCTTATCATTGATCCAGTTCCCGCAGTTCAAGGCTGTTCAAGGGGTGCGGGAGCAGACTTGCTCCTATGCCTGATTATGGTGCGGAAAGAAGGATGTATAGGTTTCCATGTATGCCTCATATTTGTAGGGGATATCAGTGGGGTATCCGTGTACCAGTAGTATAGAATATTTGAATTTCATTGCAATTCTTCCCGATTTCATGACGATTTGTGAGGGATGTACTAGGCATGGAAACAGGCTCAGGGATTCAACATGAATCACTGTGGATTCCTGACTGTACATCGTAAAAAAAATGTCGTGAATGTTCCCTGCCCGGAAGCTGCAAGCGTAGCAATTCTTTCCGCCTTCCATGTTGCCGAATTTGGTACATTTTGGTTCGCTCTGTGCAGGCAGATTCGGAATACGTAGATTGGAAAGCAAATTCAAAATAAATTCATATGCTCGTATACCGTCAGCTAGCCATCGGAGCCTCCCGCGAAATCCGCGGGAGCCGGAATATATCAGGGTTTCGAGCTCTCTTGAGCTCAGTCGCAAATCAGCTTGATTAGCCGACCATTGCTTCAATGTGGGTCATGGCCACTCCGACAGTATCCGGACCTGATGCAAACAGACTCAGTCTATTGCTTGAAAATTAACGCGCTAATTAATTTTGAAAATCAAGTGCAACTTGAGTGCGTGCATTCCCGGTTCTGCGGCTTCAGTTCGCACCCGCGTGGATGTTCTTGAGCACAGCCGAGCCCATGACAAAATCCAGCTGAATAGTTGATGAACGGACGGCAATCGATGTATGTTCTTAGAAGACTCTGGTTAAATGCGCAGGTCAAAATCAGCAGGTATTGGAGATGCGTGGACTTGTTGGTATACCGTCAGCTTGCAATGCCACTTCGCCGGAGAGAGCTGGAATATGATTATTGGCAGGGTTTCAGCTCTCTGGAGCTCAGTAGCAACCCGGCTTGATATGCCGATTATTTGCTACACTGAATGTACACATTTACTGAAACTGACCTGAAACTTTAGTTCTTTGAGCAGAAGGACGCGTCTAGATGCGGTGCGACGCGATTAATGTTTGGTTGTGTGTGGCCACCACGTGAGATTTACGGCAGAGTTTGAAAGCCTTGTGGGAAGCCTTTGCGCAAACCGTGTCAGCAAACCAGCATCCCGAGCGAGCTGAAGCCATTCTCAAGGCCACCAACCGACCGCCAGACACTACGATGACCGGATTTTGGACTCCAATGGCCCCTCGGGTGGCGTCGTGGCGAGTTTGAGCCAGCTCCGGAGCGCCGCCGTAAAACTCCAAGAAAGTGGCCGCGCTCGACGGGGCTCGAGCCCGGTCGAGGATTCTCCTGGAAGGACATTGCACACCCAAATCCGTGACGCCCATCCTTGGCGAGCGCCTCCGCTCCTTCCGTCTGGTACCGGACTGACACGATGAAGGAGCGGGACGTATACCAGGCTTTACTGGACAAAACCCCAGTGTAAGTGAGTGATCACGAGTTGAGACGCGTCGGCACGTGTGGTCACGCGTGGACCTGCACTTCCACGCGTTTTCAGTGCACTTTCCACGCGTGCTCGACGCGTCGAGGGAAATTGGATAAATAGAGGACTAAGGGCCTGAGGTATTTGCACGCGCTGGCCACTCACTGGGACGAGTTCCTCATGAGTGAGTTGTCTGGACATCTTGCTAGTTTGCACTCGTGCCCCACTCGTCCGCAACCAAGGCTGAAACCAAATTTATCCGGATTTTCCCTAAAACAGCAGTATTGCCGATCGTCCATCGCTTTTATCCTTTATCTCTGCATGAGCCAACACTCCCAACCAGCTCGCGCCATCTGGCCACTCACTTCGGTGTTGACAATAAAGGCTGCCCCGCCCCAATCCGAGCAGTGTAGACAAGCTTTGCGAGGGGGGAGGTAGTGTGCACCTTGCTGGTATTGAGACATACTGAGGGGCGTGGAGACGGACTGCATAGTCACAGTGAGAGATCAGCTTAAATTGAAGTGAAATTCCTCTCGGCCCGCCCAATTAGGTCAGTATCAAAGTAAGAACTCTCATCCGTCCGACACTGATGGACCACGCGTGGGCCTGTGATCCAAAATATTTGAAAAAATGGTGGCAGCATAACAGCCCATGCAAAACCACGCAAGCCCACGCGGCACTCCATTCTTCCCCACGCAGCTCCACTCGTGGAAAGTGAGTGGAAACGCGTTCCACGCGTGAAAGTGCGTGGCCACTCACTTCAACTGGGGTTTTGTCCAATAACGCCCGCGATAGGGACGGCCGGGGCTGTATCAGAATGTTCTGCGGCTGAGCGCGAAGAGGTGCGTTCATGTCGCCCCTCCGCGTTCCTGTGCGAATCCGGAGGGCGGGGACGCGGAGGGCGCGGCGGGCGAAGTGATAGTGTATCGCTGGGTCGGACGACATTAAGGAGTACACCACCGAGCAGCAGTTCGGGTACGAAGAAAAGAAGCGCGAGGCACGCACCAGCAAGCGGGACCCACCCGCCGCGGCGGAAGATGTTGGGGAAGGTCGCGAGCGCGAGCCGGAAGCGCGCCGAGTCGAGCGCCTGCATACGCGCGCTTTAACAGCGTCCCAAGAAACAGAGACGCAGACGGACGCACCTTCGCGTAGCTTGAGTTGTTCATGTGCAAATTGAATTCGCTGTCGTCGAAGCCTTCCCTCCCCCTCCTCGTCAGTGCCCCATTTAATGAAAAAGGACGCGGAAGCACGCACTGACCCACGACGCGTACGTCCACACCTTGCGGAACGGGTGCACGCCGACCGGCATGCGCGCATCGTGCCGGGCCTCGAGCGCCGCCGCCCGCTCCTCCTTACTTGAAAGGCGGTGCCGCAGCCACACGAGGCGGAAGGCAACGTGTACCTCGATGACGGAGGAGAATACACGGACTGTGAGTCAATTTGAGACGATATAACGTGAGAACGAAGGGGGACACACGGTACCAGACGAGCGGCGACGAGCCGGCATTGAGGAGCAGCAGCAGCAGCGCGAGAAACTTGCCCGCTGTCGGCGCGAGGCGGAGGGTCTGCGTGGGTGTTGGTGGGAGTGCGGAAGGCGAACGAGCGAGCGCCGTGGAAGGCATCTCTTTTAAGCCGATGAGCTGTACGCGTTCGTCGCTCGGTTGGGGTGCGGGTCCGGCTATGGCGAACGCATCGGCGAACGCCGGTGCCGGTTCGTTGGGGCGGCTGTTTGCGCGCGCTTGAGTATCCCGCCCCTCGCCTTCGCGCGGCATGTTCATTCCCGCCGGCTCCACGCTCAGGGAGTAGGTCAATACGGAGGGAGGCCTGAATCACTGCTGCATCCTGAATAAATCGGCACTGGCTCCAATTGTCGCAAGTTCTGCGCACTGCAGTGATTTAGCCAAGCTACTCTTCCTGATTTCCACAAAGTTTAAACCTCATCATCATTACGCACTGGGCCGCTTGGGGTGTTGATAATGGGCATTACGGGCGTCCCGAGCGGCCTTTCATGTGAAACCATCCGCTGTTTTTGGCGATGGCGGGGCTAATTCTTCCCTCGGATTGGCTCGGCTTTGAGCTAGCGCCGCGTTCAACGTCGAACCCCAAAGAAATCGGATGTATAGCTCCGCGGTCGATCTAATTTTCCGTTACGCACGTAGATCTCCTCGCAACTATGGGGTGCGCACGCTTATACCCACCAAAATTGAGCACGAGATAAACATTGAGCTGGGATGCGCGAGGCGCACTTCTCCAAATCACCTTGAGAGTGTGTGGGAGGCGGCGGTATTAGGCAAGTATTACCTCGCCCCAGCGGTCGGGGGATGCAACTCTCCTCGACAAAAAAAAACAAGACATCAAGTCAGCCACGGGGAGCCGAACCGCGAACCGCCTCGAACACTGTCTTGGTGATGGCGGAATCAAGGGGGCGGGCCGCGGTCTCTGTCCACCGCGTCCGATTCCTTTGAATCATACTCAGCTTATTATCCTAGCCCGCCTTGCGCGAGGCACCGAACCTGCATCTCACGACCAAAAGTTCCGTGGCGAGGTCTTGCAAATGCGGTGCGGAACACTCCGCAGGCGACCCGGGTTACCGTTATAATAACCCCGCACCCCCACGATCCCGAGCAAGACTCTTAAAATCCTTCCCGCATCCGAGCAGTCAGTCTCAGCCATCCATCCGTCACGTCATTGAGGAATCGACAGCTGAATCTGCCCTGAGCAGCGAAAGAAGCCTGGGATGGTACGTAGAATCTCCCCACCAAGCCCCGCCGTAAATCCTTGATTCCCTCGATGCTCGAAGGCTCATAGGAACCTCGTGCTATCCTATCCGCCATACGCACCTTCTCCTCCCCACAAAATCTCCCATTCCAATTGAACCCGAGGCAGCTGCCAGTCACGCCGATTCGAATCCCTACTTAGAAAGCTGAAATCTCATATCCACCCGTCGGTTAACTATCCCGGACCATGTACTACTCGTATGCCCATAAAAATAGTACGGCAGCTGCATTAATATTGCTAGCTCGGATCAGCGAGGGGTGGGCAACGAAATATTATGTTTTTGTTTTTTCGTTCAATTCGACGCCCGTGACTGCGTGAACCAATCGGATGTCCCTGGACAAGATCTCAACTACATTTGTTGTCCTTGGCAGCTCAGAGCTGGCTTGTCTTCGCGGGAAATACACTCCATTTTGGCCGAAAAAAAAAAGCTGGGAGCCGGATTGAACTCAACAGAACCATATGAACACCTCTATACATCTTATATCGCTGAAAGGCGGTACTGCACCAATTTCGCAGATTTTTCGAACCCAGCGCCGAACTCGTGCCGTGCTGATTTATCGCACGCGTTTTAACATTAGCAACGACCTCGGCCTCAGCGCGAGCACCGTCAAGCGCGTCCGTTACTCCTGAATCGCGCTCGTTAACGCGATCGACCATCGGCGGGCTCACAACTGAAGATTCCGGCCAACTCGGCTACGCGGCATCCCCTTCGTTGCATGCCAGCTCAGGATTTTCTCGAGATAAAAATGCTATGGGATCCTGAGCCTCGATTTAGTGCTTCTACTTCCCCACGCGGACCGCCTATATCGCGCGCGCCAATCTCTCCATCATCGGGACTGTGAGCACTCGGAGCTGTTGGATATCTCATTGGCGTGTGGAGAGGATGATTGCGCGTATTCCACACATGCTGGGCGCCAAATTTCCCAATCCGAGCACTTGAGCTGGGCGTCGCTAATTCTTCCGGTCAGTTTGCGGTGAATATGATAGCCAATCGATGCTCGGGCCTGCTTCTCCCTGTTTTAATGCTATCAACATTCACTTGTCCAATCTTTAGACCCTCCAGACTTCCTCTGATGACGGTCGACCCGCGTTCAACAGAACTTCGCTACTGTGACATCGGGGCGGCCCACCCCACCGGTATCACTCTGAGCATCACCGTACCACCATGTTCCAGTGTCATGCAGCACACATCTTGCACCCAGGTGTCGGTCAAATGACAGTGTACTCGGGTCAGGGAGGAGAAGCCGAAGACGATGGCTCGGAAGAATTCTGGTCACGAATCATCCTCATAGTTCTAGGGCCGCACTCCGCCAGATGTGTTGCGCAGATTGGGCTTGGTTCGACTTCTTCCTAATCTTGAAGTCGTTGACGCATGCTGGGCGCCAAATTTCCACTGGCGAGCGCTTCGGCCCGGCGACTCCAACTCTTCCGGTGAATCCACAGTCGGGCCTCAGTCGAATTCTTCCTAATTTTGAAGCACGCTTGTCGACTGCGGAGCGCTTCCACCCGGCGTCTCCAACTCGGTGGGTTTTCAGCGTATCTATAACCAATCCAGGCCTGGGCCTGAGTCGACTTCTTCCTAATTTTGAACCTGCTAACGCATGCTGGGCGCCAAATTTGTCGACTACGGAGCGCCTTGCGCCCGGCTTCTTCCGGTGAGTTTTCGGTGGCCATATGACCTATAGCCAATCCCCGCGTGTGATTTTGACGCCATTCCACACATGCTGTGCCCAAATTTTCCAATGCCGAGCGCTTCAGCCAGGCGTCTCCAACCCTTCCGGTCCGTTTTCGGTGAACATGATAGCCAATAAACGCTCCAGCCTGCTTCTCCCTGGTTTTATTGCTGTCGACAAGGCCGGACGGACGTGGAGTTAGATCGCAAATTCATTGAAAAGGATCTCGGCTTCGTCCAACTAAGCGCCCAAACTCGTGAGGGATGGAAAGCAGGATGGTTCGATGTCATGGGGTGCCGACAAGGCCGGACGGACGTGGAGTTAGATCGCAAATTCGTTGACAAGAATCTCAGCTTCGTCCAACTAAGCGCCGAAACTCGTGAGGGGAGGAAAGCAGGAGTGTTCGATGTCATGGGGTTCTATCCCTGGTGTATATTTCTTATTGAAGTATATATAAACGCGAGAAAATCTCCACCTCTCGATAACCGTCGACGGACGTCCCCCACCCCAGCAGCACCCATCACATTCTGCACTGTCCCCGTTTGCTTAATATGACTACGTAAGCCAATCTTTTGGCATTTACCTCCTTAGTCTCGTTCCTGACCAGGAATTCGTACAGCATTGACCCAACAAAGGTCGTCAGCAAGGCCGAGTTTGATGCCAAGGTCGCCGCTGCATATCAAAACACACCACGCATCGAGACCCCAGCCGAAGATATCCAAATCTTGGCGAATTTGCTCGGTATGTCACCAGGAACACTGGCCGGAAGCGGTGCAGGCTTTCGGAAGGGGGGAGAAGCATGTGGTCACTGCGGCCGTGCTTTCAGCGTCCTCGACATAGTGGAAACGGGACTCCAAGCTCACAGCAAAGAGTTCCTGGTTGACGTTATAACCGGCAAATATGGGTATATCGCGAACACAGGCGCGAAACCATTCAATTGCCATAAATGTGGCACGAAATGCATCGAGCCGCCCCCCCCTTATAATATTCCACTGGCATATATATGTGAACGCTGATGTATGTAGTAACCACGAGGACCTGTGTGTTTGTCTGTCTGAAGCCTTGCTGTGTCCGGCCCAGTTCCTCAGTTCGGTGACCATGTTGTTACCGCACATATTCTTCTACCTGCGTTTGACTCCCAATTGCAACTTCATCCAGTTTGAACATGCCTCTCAGACGATCCTTGGCTTGCGATCTTGCCTTGGTAGCAGCAGTGTTGATTCGAGCAGGAATTGGGCGGATTTTTTCGGTGAGTGAATGGAGTTTTTTGCTTGCTGTGCTCCGAGCTGATTTTTGATGCGACTTCGTCCCGAAGCATGGATGACTCGGCTTCCAGACCCGTTACCTCGGCTGTTAGATGGTCGACCTCGGCACGAAGCTGCTTGTTTTCGAGCCGAGTTTCCGCGAGCACCGCAGACTGATCCGCATTGGCCTGGTGGGACCTTTTCAGCTTCTTCCTGCCGTTATACAACATTTGTTGATAGTTATCCCCACGCTCCTTTGCCTTTTGGAGTTGGGAGTGTCTCGTTCTCCTTGCCGGCATCAGAAGGTGTGAGAGAAGACGTGGATGCCGTTCTGCCTCCAAGCCCCGCCGTGTGCCATTCAAGTTTTTGAGCCGGGGTGCGCTTCCTTTTCTTCCCAGCGTAGCGAAAAAGAGCAGCAGTATAACCCATCGTGCCTCGGACGCGTAAACGCGTCAAGGACGCGTCGAGCGTTCCAGCTAGTGGAGGATATAAGCGTGTCACATTTGTTTGGTTGTGTTATCAGCGCCTTCATCAGGCTGATCCATATCACCCCGACGTGTGCCGGCAGGGACCCAATCTGGGCCGGAATCGTGTACAATCGAGGGTTTACTCGATTCTACATCTATTCTTGGTAAAGTTTTCCAAAAATTCCTCCAAAAAATATCTCATTGACACTCGATTGAAGGCCATGTCTCCGGGATAAAAATGTGTGACCAAGAATACATGTAAAATGCCATTATATTCATTTTGTACCAATGAACCCATAGGCTAAGCTTGCTCTTTAAGCCTCCATCGAGTCTGTCCATGGAACGCAGCCAAATGGCTGGGCTTCCAAATTCGGACGAGCATGGTGATGGGATCAACATCCCGTCCCATTGCTGGTAGCCATTTTATCGCTGTCTGTGGGAGAGGTGAAACTGAGACCTCTGGCGCGCGTATGGCGGCTTCCTTTGACTGGATACTCGCTGAGGTCCGCCATGTCCGCGCCGTAGTTCTATTACCGCCCCTCCCGAAGGTTTTTACAGCGGGCACCAGCCGTAAGACGTGGCACACGCAAATCAAGACCTACTTCCCTGGAAGTCAACGTTGTGGATGCAGCCAAGATGAAGAAAGGCATCCTCGCGGAGGGCCGTCGCTCGCGATGCTCCGCGACGTCAAAGAGTTCCAGCGAGCAATCAACGTGCCGGAGCGCTGCCTTCCCGCGTGATCATCGCCGTCCGCGGGCGTCCTCAGCCTCGAGGTCGCCGTCATCTCTGCGTGCGATGTCCGCTAACGACGCACAGTGCAGCATCACGGTATGTCCTCTCAGCATTTTCCTCCACACCAACGGTTGTGGGTGTCTACTAGTACACGGAATCGCGCGCAGGAAGTCGATGATACCTCCCGAAGTTAACGGGCAACCACGCGCTGACGCACGAGCTCGCGTAATCCGCACGATCGTTCCCCGCGTGGGCCTCGGGCACCTCTCACGTCGGTCTGGGCAGCCGTGTTGTCCTCGTGCTCGCGAACACCATCATGGCTAACAGCCCCATCGTTGTCTCGGCAACGAAGTGCGTTTTGCCCCATGCGCGCGATCAGAGGTGCGCCTCCCTCCCTCCGCCTATCTCCTCGCACACTAACGGACACAATCATCGCCCCGCACGTCCCCGAAAGCCTAGAGTACACCGCCGTATGGAACGCCGCCGCGCTGCGCGCCGTGCTCTCCTCTCTTCTCTTCCTGACGTTGTACCGCAGGATATTATAACACTAGTCGCGAACAAGCCACGCCACACGCCGCACTTAACCAGCCAAAGCATTGCTTCCGCACGGGGTGTGTACTGTGTCCGGCGCCGCGCGCGGCATCGCAAAATATATCCCGCCGTACCGTTTATCTTACATCCTTTCCAAGCGGTGTGGTCTGACGTATCGGGATGACACGTGGCGTGTCGGCTGATTACTTAGAGAGTTGGACCCAACGCCTGGCTCGAGATCCATCCCGAGATGGGGTCGTCCCACTTTTCGATATCAAGTGGTACAAGGTGGTCTCGTCGTGAGGGATATATACTTACAGTGCATCGACGCGCGCTCTTACAGACCGAGTGCAATGTATTCTCGCAGAGTAGAAGGACCTCGGATTGATTTATCGACGAGAACAGGGTATCGCCGAGATTTACCGCGGTTAGAGCGGATGAACGCACGCCGACGAACCATAATATCGCAATGGACAGCACCATCCTGTGGAGCGCGAGGACTCGCTCTAGTACTGCTATTCGCTCCTGGTCGATTTTCACGAGGTGCCCCTTGGAGATGGCGTGTTTCCAGCCCGTGCGCCGAGAGGAGGATCTGCTCCTCATCGGATTTAGGCCCGGGACCACAACGGGTTCGAGGAGGAAGTGCTCAGTACGCGAGGTAGCTCAACGGAGCACCCGAAAGAATTCAGCCATTAGTGCTTCGCCCAGGATGAGGGTGGACGACGTATGTTCTCTTTGCAAGTGTTGCATTTTGAAGGCACTAGAGTGTGTGCTGATACCTCCCATTCCGCGAGCTACAGTGGCCAAGTACTCAGCCACGCTCTTCAGTGTAATGGAGTTCTATCGATGGAAGACAAGGAGGAGTACTTGATGAACGTAAGTGCCCCTGTGGCTATCAATCTGCCTCCTTTGCGTTTTGAATTAATGTTTCGCGGACGAGTAGTGTACGCGGTCGCTGTTTACCGTCCGAGCCCTAGAGAGCAAATATCATTGTCGAGTCAAGTCTAGCGACAGAAAACTTCTGGTGGGCCCAGGAGCGATGTTCCGCGCCTCGAGCCCCCGAAGGGTCGTCGTGATGAGGCCAGATCTATCCAGTCAAGTGTTCCGTGCTAGGCTAAGTCGTCGTTATGCGAACGACGCGTTGGAGACGAATGGACTCTCGAGCCCACTGTTTTCGCGACGCTGGAGTCCTCGTCGATAGATGCACGCAGAATCTTGAATGCACCTAGAACGTCGTTCGATGGAGTGGACCAGAGCCAGAGTCCCCTGCGGGCGTCATGGAAGCGGAGAGCAAAAATTGACAGACGTGCGGGGGTGATGCAGCAGGAAAAACCAAAATTGCTATGGCGTCTATGAGGTGTTTTATTGACATGCATAGAGACATATAGATGATATATGAACATGTCTAGCATGTATAGTATCTATAGTATCTATATGGGTCTATACAGTAGCTCATAGTAATTTCGGGTTTTCCTGACGTGGCTCATGGCCGGACAAGCGAGCTCACTTCGCAATTTGAACCAGCCCATTCGGTGATTGCCCGAAACCGTTCACCACATTTCTTCCGTCGTATATCTCGAAGATACAGGCCCTTACATACGCAATACCGGCGACGAGGTCATCGCTTAAGGAACTACCCTTCGAAATCTTCTAGACTCGGCAAAATCTCCCGGGCAAAGTGAAAATGCCGCCCTTGCCGCCCTGGAGTGTGACACTTTGGCGGCATTGTATCTCCATGTTGGCGGAGGTGGTTGACGGCAGATTGGTGGCGGCAAACATGGAACATATTGCTGCTGTCAAATTTAAGGCATGGAATGAGGCGAATCGAGTGACTCAGATGCGTAGACACAGGTAACCGCATTCAAAGGAGCTGAACTCGGATCTGCGGGTAAAAAACTCGAAGGTCAATGAGTAACTCGTGAGGTTGGAAAAACCCGCAGGTACTGGCGAGTACTTTCAGGATCCTTGTCCATATCATTCTGCCCTAATGCAATTTCCGCAGTCCCTAGGTTGACAACTCTAGTAGTAGTGTATGATTAACTTTGTTCCACTCGTAGGCTTATCAATGCCCCCAAGAGGGCTAAAAATCCGTGGGTTTGGATGAGAAACCTACCGAATCGATACTCGGATCTGTTAAATACCCGCAGGCGCGAGAATACCTGCTCCGCGAGCTGGGGAACCAGAAGGTTTCCCCACGGCTCAACCCGCGGTGTCTCGCGGGTGACCCGGACTCGTTAGTGGATGACAGCAACTCTCCTTTGGACCCTGAGGTGACCGTTGCCCAGTTGGTGATTTTCGAGGAAAAATTCAAGGGAGTTCATACAATTTATGATAGCTCTCTGCACATTGTTTCCTACCGCCACTTGGCCAAGGTGTTTTGCTCTGGATTTACCTGTGAATTTACCACACCTAGATGAGAGGAAACAGGTGAAGAAGAGTCCAGAAGGCGAGGATGTGTTCGACTGAGGACTGGGAAAGCAGCGAAACGGAGGAAGACAAATACATTAGTTAATTCTCTTGTATGCCTAGTTTTACTCATAGCAATCGCTTGGAATGTCGCAGCAATAATAATTGAACACAGGCTGAAAGTAACGAACCCGGGGGGTGGCAATGTGAATTCACTGGCGGCAAAACCTTTGTGGCGAGGTGCCAATGTGACAAAAAGTGCCGCCACTTTGGCGGCAATTGGCGGCGAAGTGGCGGCCAAATCTCCCACCTCCACCCATCCGACCCACTAGAAAGACACGCAACTTCTTCATCAGTTGCTGGTGTGGAAGGATGGGTTGGGCCGCTCATCGCCCCCCAATCCATCTCCCCTTGCTTACTCTACGGTACATCAGTGAAAACTCCGCATATTTGTTTCGTAGGTACATAGTGCCAAATATACACCTTTTACACCCGAACCACCACCTACGTTGCGACCAGTGAACTGAGTGCTCCACTGCGAGCACATTGCCAGTGAAACCTTTCCACCTGAGTCCTCCGAGATCATCTCCCTCCAGCCATTACCCGCTACTCCACGCCCACACGGCATCACCCCCTATCCCAACACTATTTCCATTCCACGCCTCTACGAGACTTTCTCCTGACTTTCTATTCCATCTTTCCACCCCATCTCCCGGACTTCCATCCCATTTTTCTGTCTTGCCCCGAACTCCGTTCTGCGACACTGGGCTCAGCAGGGAAACTACAGCGCCTGAGCAACAACTTGAAATGTGGCGCCATCGCATGTCTCATTTGCTTTTTATTTGCTGCGTGGTTGAAATGGGATAAAAATTCCAGGGCTGCCCCAGGGGAGGAAATGTTACCCAAAAGATGGGAGTTCTCCTCGGCTGCCATTGAGAACATCACTACAATGAGACGTGTGTCGGGTCATTGCGATGCGTTGTCGAAGAACTGAGTTCGGGTCACGTAGACAGATATATGGGTCGGAAGTCCGGGAATTGGGGTGCAAGGATGGAATAGAAAGTTGGTAGAAAGTCCCCAGAAAGTCGTAGAGGCGTAGAATGAAAATAGAATGTCGATGGAGAAATATGCCGTGCTGGCGTGGGGTACGGGCGTAGCGCGTATAGGCTTGATGGGGGTGATTTCGTAGGGCTCGGGTGGATTGTGTTCACTAGCGCCGTAGCCACGGTGGACTACTCAGTTCACTGGGCGCGTCGATGGTCGTAGTTCGGGTGCAAGAGGGTTCTATTTGGTACTATGTACGTACAAAACGAATCATCGGACTGATGTCCGATGTAGCGAGGGGTAAGCGAGGAGGTACGGAAAGGGGGATAGTCCGTGAGCGGACCATTCCACCCTTCCACAGCGTGCGGACGCGTGAGGTCATATGCCGATCACTGCATCAGCTAGGGTTAGCACCGCCACTTGTGAACTTTCAGTGCTGCCGAATATGTTTCCAGGTGCACTAGAAAAAGATACAGATTGACTAAAAATTTCTTCAGCTTCGGGGGGAAAAAAAACTTCGGTTCAAAACTGTTCAAAAAACTTTGTTGGACCAGTCACTTTAATATGAGTGGAGGACCAGATCTTGAAGTTATTCATTAGAACAGAGTCAAAAGCTTCGTGAGTACAAGATGTTGCCAAAAATGTCTAGTTCATAGCTATACGGCCCAAAAAACACCGGAAATGCACAAATATATACCGAATTAATAAATGTGCAGAACGACCGCCATACTGAAACTCCATCGTCGTCCACTAGATTTTGTATTTTTAATCTTCATCCACCGTCATCCAGCAGATTTCGGGATAACAGCCTCCTGTGATTTGAGTTAAAAAAGCTTTGGCATCCGCTGGATTTATGAGCAGACTCCACCGATATCCAGCGGAGTACGGGGGGGAGAAAACAAGAAACTGGTGAATGAATAATTGGCCGACGTCGGAGATTGCCCGGGCCCGGTGGACGGCATCTTCGGATGTTCATACAACCGCCTCTGTCGGCAGATGCAATCTAGTGATGGCAGTCGATGACTGCCGGCGGCCATTCCGGGCATATAACTCGACCGATGTGACTGCGCAACCGAAAACGGAAGGTGACGACCTTTGCCCACATCTTTCCCACTGTCTCTTCTTTCCTGCTCCCACCACGCGAACTCCAATGACGACGCCTCCAGCTCCCACTACCCCTCCAGCTCCGTCTACACCGACTGGGGCTTCTGAGTCGCCCTCAGCTGCATCGATACTCGACGGCACTATTCTCCCTGCGCTTACCCTCGCCCGAGTGGGTGTCACCGGCATTGGCATACCTGGAGTAGAGGGCACAATCAGTGGGGTTCTGGATCTAGCGAGGATGCTATCGGTATCCGACTTCACATACATATGGAAAATGGCTGACTCGTGCGTGGCAGACGATGAAGGCCAACAAGGAAGACCTTGCCAAGCTCGAGAAGTCCCTTCAGAAATTGATAACCATCGATACCGCGGGTGTTAGTGGCGATCTAAAGCAGCGGCTTGACACTTTGCCTTCGTGCGTCGTTCATGTGAAATGCTATGTTGTAAATTCATTGATTTCTCTGGGGTTCAGGAAATTAGAAGTGATTCTCCGCGAGTGCAAATCTCTGGCAGAGAAAAATCGATTCAAGCGGTTTGTCCAAAGTAAGAATTACAACGAAAGAATTCAGGGCATCAAGGATTCCATCGCATCTCACATTCACCATTTCACCGTATGTTTACTGGGGTTGTTCCAGGCCGTCGTTTTAACCTATTTATAGTTCTACGGCAATATTTCAATTGCCAAATGTGTCGAAACAATGGCATCCAACGGTGCGAAAACCGCTCGATGTTAAAGCAGAATCCAGATATTGACATGCCAGTCCGAGCAGTTGGCCGGAAAATTGATACCGTCCTTACCAATCAGATCCTTGCAAAGCTCAAATGTGTACCAGCACGCTACAATTCCGCCAATACCCCGGCCAGATGCATGGATGGCACTCGGGTAGACATAATCAAGGATATTGTCACACGATTGAGCGCCACTCCCAACTCAGCGGAGCGGGTGGTCATGCTCAGTGGATCCGCAGGATCAGGAAAATCCACCATCGCAAAGAGTGTGGCGGCTATTCTGGCAGAGAAGACAGACACACTGGCTGCTTCCTTTTTCTTCTCGCGGGACTACATAGAGCGCAAGGACATCACGCACCTTCCCACTACACTGGCCATGCACCTCGCAGATTATGATGCAACCTTTCGGACTCGCCTAATCGATCTATTGGAGAGTGATCACACAGGCATTCTCGATGCTGAACCACGCCTGCAGTTTCAAAAAATGGTGGTTGAAATCCTTGAAAAATTACCACAAAATTCAAAGCCTTGGGCTATCTGTCTGGATGCTCTGGATGAATGTGGAAAGGACCGTGGCCAAATCTTTCTTAGGTGGCTTTCAGATAGTATTGCTCGAATCCCTGATCACATCCGATTCTTTCTCACTGGGCGTCCGGATGTTCCTTCCTATCTGAAGTTTGACACTCTGGTCTCTCTAATGCATGCAGTTGTCTTGGATGACATTGACATCAAGATAGTCAGCTCTGACATTCATCATTATATTGAGCAATCCCTTGATGGTGCAAAATGGACTACACGGCATCATTGGAAGATCCAGGAACATCATATTGAAGAACTAACAAATCGTGCAAGCGGGCTTTTTATATTTGCGGCCACAGCTGTTCGTTATGTTATTGGAGGACTGCCACAGGTGCCTCCACAGGAGTCTATTGAATACCTCCTGGGTGGGGAGATCCTCACAGATTTACATGGTCTTTATCTGCGGATTGTAAATGAGGCAATCCCAGCACCTCCCCCAGGAGACCGACGTGCACAAGCAGTCTATGGTCGAGCCATGAAGATTCTGAGCACTATGTTGCAGCTTCTTGAGCCCCTGGATTCCCTGAGTCTTGGGGGATTGCTTGAACTAGATCCAGAGGTGCTTCATGGGATACTCCTTCCTCTCAGTTCTGTGATCCATCTCTCTGATACTCCGGGGGAAGCAATTAAGATCATACATCTCTCATTCAGAGAATTTATGACTTCCCATGTTCATCAGGAGGTTCGCTGTGGCACTGAAGCCCAGAAACGGTTCCTGGCTTCTGCTCTCCTCAACCTGATGCACAAAGAACTCAAATTCAATATCTGCCATCTTCCCACCTCATACTTGGCAAATGATGACATGCCTGATTTGCAACTGCTGCTAGACACATACATACCACATCATCTCAGATATGCATGTCAGTTTTGGATGGATCATCTTGGAGCAATATCCTATGAACTTGAGAGTGCAGAGTGTGCAAAAAATCTCCTCTTCAAACAGTTCCTGTTTTGGCTGGAGGTGCTGAGTTTGCTGGGGATGGTAGATTCTGCACCGAGAGCACTATTGAAGTTGATTACATGGGCTGATACAGTAAGCATGTTTCATACTTGTTATCAAAGAAGCAACTGAGGTATGTCAGAACCCATCCCTGGTCCATTTTGCAAGAGATGCCCAGAGATTTATTACCTTCTTTCGTGGCATAATCATGTACAGTGCTCCACACATTTATGTGTCTGCATTGGCTTTGGCACCAACCGAGTCTGAGATTGGTCGAGTATTTTGGCCACAATTCCCTGGTTTATTATCAGTCACCAAAGGGCGCGTGGAAAGGTGGCCAGCCACAATAGCTATGTTGCCAGGCCATACCAACCAGGTATACTCGGTAGCATTCTCCCCTGATGGCAAAAATATTGTGTCTGGAGCTTATGACAACACTGTGCGAATCTGGGATGCAAAGACTGGAGTTGCTCTATGGGAACCATTGGAAGGGCACACCAATGGAGTGACGTCAGTTGGTTTCTCACCTGATGGCAAGCATATTGTGTCTGGGTCCTATGACCACACTGTGCGCATTTGGGATGCAGAGACTGGAGCTGCTCTGGGTGGGCCATTGGAAGGGCACACTGATGTGGTTCTCTGTGTTACCTTCTCACCAGATGGCAAGCATATTGTTTCTGGCTCTAGTGACAACACTGTGCGTGTTTGGGATGCAAAGACTGGTGCTGCTCAGTCTTGGCTGTTGGAAGGGCACATTGGTCAAGACCAATTCCCGTTAGTATCAGCCACGAAAGGGTACAGGGAAAAGTGGCCATCTACAATAGCTACCTTGGCAGGCCATACCAATCAGGTATACTCGGTAGCATTCTCCCCTGATGGCAAACATATTGTGTCTGGAGCCTATGATGGCACTGTGCGAATCTGGGATGCAGAGAGTGGAGTTGCTCTGGGGCAACCATTGGAAGGGCATACCAATGGAGTGACTTCAGTTGGTTTCTCCCCTGATGGCAAGCATATTGTGTCTGGGTCCTATGACCACACTGTGCGCATTTGGGATGCAGAGACTGGAGCTCCTCTGGGTGGGTCATTGGAAGGACACACTGATCCGGTTCTCTCTGTTGCCTTCTCACCGGATGGCAAGCATATTGTGTCTGGGTCCCATGACCACACTGTCCGCATTTGGGATGCAGAGAGTGGAGCTGCTCTGGGTGGACCATTGGAAGGACACATACATTCAGTGTACACTGTTGCCTTCTCACCAGATGGCAAGCATATCGTATCTGGGTCCAATGACCACACTGGGCAAATAAAAATTTGGGATGCAGACCGTGGAGCTACCCTGGACAAACCATTGAAAGGGCACACCTATGGTGTGTACTCCGTTGCCTTTTCACCTAATGGAAAATGTATTGTTTCTGGTTCTTATGACAGCACTGTGCGAATCTGGGATGCAGAGACTGGACTTGCTCTGGGAGAACCATTGGAAGGGCACACTGATGAAGTGACCTCAGTTGCCTTCTCCCCTGATGGGAAGCATATTGTGTCTGGGTCCTATGATCATACTGTCCGCTTGTGGGATGCAGAGACAGGAGCTGCTCTGGGTGGGCCACTGGAAGGGCACACGGATGTGGTGAACTCAGTTGCGTTCTCACCTGATGGAAAACATATTGTGTCCGGCTCTGATGACCACACTGTGCGTCTGTGGGATGCGGAGACTGGAGGTGCTCAGCATCGGCCCTTGGAGGGGAAAATGACTGGGGTGCACTCCATAGCCTTCTCACCGGATGGCAGGCACATTGTCTCTAGTTCTAATGGCCACACCATGCAAATCTGGGATGCAGAGAGTGGAGCTCCTCTGGGTGAACCATTGGAAGAGCATACTGGTGTAGTTTACTGTGTTGCCTTTTCACTGGATGGTAGGCAAATTGTGTCTGGGTCCCATGACCACACTGTCCGCATCTGGGATGCAGAGACTGGAGCTGCTCTGGGTGGGCCATTGGAAGGGCATACTGAGGTGGTGAACTCGGTTGCCTTCTCGCCAGATGGTAGGCATATTGTGTCTGGCTCCAATGACCGGACTGTGCGTGTTTGGGATGTAGAGACCAGAACTGCTCATGGTGTACCCTTGGAAGGACACACCGCCTCAGTGCGCTCTGTTGCCTTCTCACCAGATGGCATGCATATCATGTCTGGCTCCTCTGACAGGACGATCCATGTATGGGATGTCCTAAGTGTTCTCAACCAGTCTTCCATTTTGTCCGGTGCCAGCATGCCCAGTGGACGGAATTTATTCAATGTAGGCCCTCTTTCCATACATCCCTATGTTTTCATCTAATTTTCGATTTACAGGCCCTCCTTCTCAAGTCCACTTCCATCCCACTGCATTGGCAAATCACAGAGGATGGTTGGGCCTCTTGCAATCCATTGGAACGGCTCTTTTGGCTTCACAGCCATCACAAGATTGGTGTATGGTCTCCCCACACTACACTAGTGATTGGTCGGCGACAGATCTGTCTATCTTATGATAAGTTTGTCCATGGTCCGGACTGGGCACAGTGTTATGCACCCGACTGTAGGAATCACTAAACCTTTTCCTTCCGTATTGAAGTTATTTATCTCGAATCAATGTACATATTTATTTAGGTGTCACAGTCCAATCAACTTTCGGACTATATTGCTGGATCCAGGTATTTGTTGCGAGCAGAGAGAGATGGTATCAGACTTTCTCCAACTTCTGGACATGCTCTTGCTCTTGATTGCTCCGGAATCGGCCGGTCCAGACCTTAAGTCGCAAGAGGTCAAGGTAGGTCTGATTTCCCTCAAGTTGAACAAAAAAAAATTGCCTATGGGCTGAATGCTCGTTTTCATCACTAATAGCAATATATATTTTCCGAAAATTTTCGATTCCAGAGGAAAAGAGCTTCCAGAGCTCAAGAATTTTGTGGAAACACTGATGGGTGGATGTGCCCACCAAGGGTGTGTGAACAGCCCCTAGCAGCAATGTCATCACCTCAATCCATTGTTTTCATGGCTGAATTGCAGCTCCTCCCAGTCACTTTTCTATCTACATACTTGTAACTCAGGCCTCCCTCATCTGTTCTTCACCTCGAGGTCGGATCATAGCGCTCCCTTATTACATAATTTCAGGCTTTGAATTTCAGTCGCGAGCATTGTCTGGGACAGGATATTTCATCAGATTGTTGCATATAATGGGTTGCATTGGTGTACATCATTCTGTTTCTTCAGAATTTCGATCTAATTCTCTACAATTTTGGAAGAGAAAGCTCGAATTCAGGACGTCATTCTTCAAGGTCCATACATCATTTTGGTGATTTTACCCACCTTTGAAAAATGTTGCGGCCAGTGTGGGGAATATTTTGTTTGGATTGTCGATTGTTGATTGCAAGTGCTGTGATGATCGGCTTAACCGTTCCTCTCTCAAGTGGGTTGATTTTTCGAGCTAATTATGTCTTGCTGTGGGAAGCCCATACTGTTCTACGCGTGTCTTGACGGATTCTTCTTTGGCAAACCTCGTTCGCTGGTGTCACAGTGTGACGGAACGCGAACTTTACATAAGCAGGTCCACCTCCAATCAAATGATCGAGCCAATCAACAGACTACAAACATGCGAGGTACGAGCTACTTAGTTTATAGTGCTGTCTACGAGAGACTAGCCAGAGGGAGTGCGAAGCGAGTTCGAGAAATTGAGGTGGAGGAGATTCGCAAAATTTTTACTAAGTTCTCCCAGCCTCTGCATTCGAGTAACACTGGTGCCATTTTTTATTTCTCCCTCAATTTTCCCCCGATCAACCCAAAATAAATTGTAAGCTACTCTAGTGCATTATACTCGTTTTGTTACTCAACGCAGAGGCTGGTGATGAGCCAAGGGTTGGAGAAGGAATATAGACGAGTCAAAACAAGTTTTGTCCTCGTAATCGACGGTTATACAGGTTCCGTAATACGGCAGCCGTACCGTCCCGTCGCCCGTTCAACACTTCTATCCTACGGGACGGGTTTCTCCGTACCGTACCGTACACTATTACGGTGAAGAAGAGAAAGGTTGTCCTGAGGTAGACAGAGAAGTGCCAAGGTCGTACTCGATTCGAGGGTTAAGCTGCGAACAAAAACTCTCTCTTAATTATCAAGAGGGAGTTTCTACGATAGAACAGTTAGCGTGTGAACTGTGGTTGAAAACTTAGCTCAAAATAGATTTGATAATTTGGCTCGGTGTGACTCGTTTGCTCGTGCACGTGTAACTCGGAGGGAAAAGAGATGAATTCCTCGGTAATAGGCCGAGCGAATTTATACAGAGGGGGACGGCTGCTCGCGTACTCTTGCGACACCGGAGCCCGCGAGCGAAAAACTGAAACAGCAAATAAATGTATGTAAGTGTCCATTGTAAACCCTTCGGCTAAAATGTCTGTTCCTCACGCACACACCGGGAGATGGACAAAGACAGATAGGGAGACGTGCTGCCCCCATCAGCGTCGACGTTGGATGCCCAGGCCAGGTCGAAGGTCGATCCCCAGCCCATTCCGAGTGTGGCGGAGTCCAAGATCATCGTCGCGTCCGGGTTGATACCAAAACAGGAAACATTCTAGAGGTGATCGGCGAGGAATGAAACATGAGTATGAGAATGGAGCGGAGCAAAATAATGGAATCGAATGATATTCTAAGGCCCAGACCGTGGCGACGGGAACCGAATGAATTATGAGCGTACAGGTCCCGAGTTACCTGTCACTCAGCGGCGGTGATGCGGCGGTGGAGTGTGGCGAGTCGTACTTCCACAACGGCCGTCGAAAATACGGCCGAATACGGTGTTGAAACCGTATTTACGGGTGCATTCAAAGTTCTGTCCAAATGGCCTTAAATTGGGTTGAAGTCAATGGAACCAAGGCGGCACTCACCGGAACGACGCCGGAGACAATTCAAACACCGCATCTGGGATGCCGCCAACTCTCCAGCCGAACATCACTGGACTGATGGCAAGTTGAATTTTTTGTCTTCTTTTCACCCCAGCCTGAGTAAGTAGCATGCTTCATGTATACTCTGTCACTCTTATGGCTAATAGCTCACCAGATATTATGCCCACTTCCCTCGCCCCATAACTTCTGTGCAGCACGTGCAGCTCCCACTCAAATCCATCTCAACTGTAATGTGACAAAGTTGCTAGGAATATTGCCTTGAGTGATTAGAACGCACGAGATTTCCTTCAAATCACAATTGTAAGAAATGTCTTGTCCCTGGTAAGAAAACCATTCGTCCCTGAGTTCAACCGCTAGGTTGACCTCGTTGAGCTCGGAAACCGTGATGATCGTGGAGAAGAACCTCGGAGGCTACCTCCGGCTTGCACGTATCACTGCCAAGAAGATTATTGTGGCACTTCGGGCGCCTCAGTTAACCTGCACAGCTCTATTTCAATATTTTACTCACCGTCCTCCCGTAATACGGCCGTTTTTGAGCCGTACCGTACCAGCAGACCTTGGGAATTGTTTTGTACGGTACGGGATACGGGATGGTTTCAGCCCTAATTACCCATCAATTGACGGCCGTCCCCATATACGGTACGGTTAGCAGTCCTAATGTTTGGCACACCTCTGTCTCCGCGACCCCGGCAGGCAGTGTTTCCCCTCAGTATAGAACAATTTTGCCCTAAGAAAAAACAATGGAAGACTGAAGTGTTCTATTACACCAAATAGGCCCCATGTATTTTCTTGGAGAGCTGGGCTCCGGCCTGAGCTCAGTATGCGACTTCCAAAGGCATCAAAGTATTGATCGACCTGTCTCAGCTCTTTCTCATCCGCATATCACTTCGTTATTGGTTGTATCCCTAGAAAAAAGACTCTGTACATCTGAAATTTATCGGCTATATAGATGCGAAAGACATGTATGTGCCGGACGAAGAAGAACGAGCCTCTTTAAACGTCTTTCGGGGAAGCCCCTGAGGCTCATGGTCAGTCGGTGTTAGAATGGTGTGCGCACTACCGCTTAGCCACATAACCGATGCGCACACCATTCTAACAGTCGGATCACAAATGCCGGCTGTTCCGAACGTGCCATTCGGCAGCGCTCACGCGCCCTATGCGCCCTGATGGCGGAGTATTTTGTTGGATTATATTGAGACGCTTGTGACTCAAATGAAGCTACTATTGCCTCATCCGACCAGAGCGGAATAAGCCTCTACTATTATTGACTCCTAAACGAGGCTCGGATCAGTCTAAGAGGCACGTTCAAACTGGATGAAATTGCGATTGGGACGCAAAAGCAGGTTCAAGAATATGGGCACATAACCGAGTGACTCAACCGGACGCAAGGCTTCAGACAGACAAACACATACATATGTACAGGTCTTCGTGGTTACTACATACATCAGTGGTCCACTTCAATTGGTACACAAATATCGTGGAAGATTATAGGGTGGAGGAGGAGGAGGGTCGCCGCATTCAGTGCCACATTTGTGGCAATTGAATGGCTTCGCGCCTTTGTTCGCGATATACCCATATTTGCCGGTGATAACGTCAACCAGGAACTCTTTGCCGTGGACTTGGAGTCCCGTTTCCACTATGTCGAGGACGCTGAAAACCCGGCCGCAGTGACCACATGCTTCCCCCCCCTTCCCAAAGCCTGCACCGTTGCCCGCTAGTGTTCCTGGTGACACACCGAGCAAATTCGCCAATATCTGGAGATCTTCGGCTGGGGTCTCGACGCGTGCTGTGTTCTGATATGCAGCGGCGACCTTGGCTTCGAACTCGGCCTTGCTGACGACCTTTGTAGGGTCAATGCTATGCGAGTTGCGGGTCAGGAACGAGACGAAGGAGGTAAATACCAAGACATTGACTCACGTAGCCATCTTAAGCAAAAGGCGATAATGCAGAATGTGATGGGTGCTGCGGGGTTCGGGGATGTCTGTCGACGGTTATAGAGAGGTGGCGCGTTTATATGCACTTGAATGCCCGGAAGAAGTATGCACCGAGGATAGAATCCGAAGTCCTTACGGTCATGGGAATATTACAGTATGAGGAAGCAGAGCGTGCCGTCCTTGCAAAAGAGGTACAGAAGTTTCGGCGCTTAGTTAGACGCAGCCGAGAGTTTTGCCGATGAGTTTGCAAAATAGCGCCCAGGATGTGTGTCCAAATCGCACGCGGGGATTTGGCCATTGGTCATGTGGCCACGGAAAACTGGTTGGAGAAGCCGGGCGTAACCGCTGCGCAGCGGACCATTTGGCGCCCAGGATGCGTCTGCAGGTTCAATTTAGGAAGAATTCGACTCAGGGCCAAGCGTGCATTGCTAGATGCACCGAGAACCCACCGAGAACCCGCCGAGTTGGAGACGCCGGGCTGAAGCGCTGATCAGTCGAAAATTGGCGCCCAGCATGCGCCAGCAGATTCAAGATTAAGAAGTTCACTCAGACCCAATCAACGCAGCACATTGGGCGAAGTGCGGCCGTACAAGTACGAGGGTGAGTTTAATCGAGCGTCGACTGGCGTGATCATGATTCTCCTGAGGAATCGTCGTCGCCTTCTTCCCTCCAATCCCCCTGTGATTTGACCGACACCTGGGCGCGAGATCTGGGCGCGAGATGTGTGCTGCACATGACCACTGGAGCATGGTGTCAATGGCAAGATGGTGCTCTGATGTATATTGGAGGGGTGGGCCGCCCGATGGCGCAGTGGGCGTCGGCAATGGTTGATGTTGGACAGCTCATTGTCGATCCACCCCGCCCCAGAATCTTGCTCGGAATCGTTGGAGTGCGAGGATATTATCCCGGATCGCCGGCCGAGTATTCCTTGCCGTATTTGCAAAACATCGCCACGGAACTCTCAGTCGTGGAATTAAGGTCCGATGACTCGCTCATCGCCGTACCCGCTCCGACTTGAAAAAAATGAAGGAGAGGTGTGGCTCACGTGTTCAAGTTCGCTCTCGATCGAGAGGTGATTGATCTCTGGATCATGGACTCCTTCCCACGACCCCCCCCCCCAGAAAAGGCAACCCGCATCAATTTCATCAACGGCTCATCCGAGTCAATTGTGTTGCATTGCCGCGCTTCTCAACGTGTCGCGCACTCATTGTGTCCCCAATATGCTTTGAATGCTTAGTAGCTTACTTCTGAACTCATTTTGAAACATAAAACTGCATATGGTGCATAATCTATTTACATACTCCAGTTGCTTTCGTGAGTTTTCTTCGTAAAACGTAGGCTTCTAGCCACTGATAGAAAGTATTTGTGGCAGTAAATTGTGGCTCATATAGGATGGAGATGAGCAAGAGTTAGAGCAAGAGGTGCCGAACCCGAAATGCCGAATGATGCTGTTGATCTCGCTTTGTGGAGATCAGAGTCCGCGATCCAGAGATCAATCACCTCTTGCTCTCGATGTTCGCTGGTTTAGGAGGTTGAGCAGAAGGTGAAAACATCCGACACGTTGTATGGTACTTTTCATGGGAATCGGACATGGTGCACGTAACACTGCTTCACTCCTTCGAAACTCGGAGGCAATCCTTGAGGCAGTCCAGGGTTCGGCTCCTCGGGTCTGAAATAGGCTGTCCGTGCCGTTTTTTTTTTTTTTTCGCTGTCCAATGTGATTTATTTCCAAGAAATGGCAATACTGCGCTCAATACTCACACTGGTGGCCATTGGTATAATCATTTCTCTTTGCGCCTGGCCGCAGGGCGGGCGAAATCTACCGAATTGCGCCGTTCTAACTTCTTGGATTGCCGGGGGAATGGGAGTTGAGTGGAGTTGAGATCCTGATATATAAAGAGCCTTGAAATATAGGTCAGTAGTCAGACATGGTGTACGGAACATTGCCTTCTAAATTGAACTCTGTGGAAACGGCATTGATGAGGCAGTCCGGGGTTCGACTCCCTGTGTCTGAAATTGAGGCTTCGGGCCTGATTTCTTCTTATCCTCGAGGCAATCCGGGGTTCGACTCACTATGTCTGAATGGGGGATTCGGCTGACCATTTTTTCTTTCTTCCCTGCATACCGTGCCGACCGTCATACGGCACGAGGTGATCGTTAATGACCGTCGCGTTTGCCAGTACCCGTTGGGGACCATTGCATTCTACCCGGAGCGTATAGATATTCCTTACCTCCTACGTTCAAAACGTCCAGAATCATTTCGTTGTTGCGCTTTCGGGCAGGCATATTGCAGTTGATCGGTGCGCAGATGGTAGGACACAGAGGATTTAAATGAAGAGTTATCGCTCAGACATGGTGGTACGGAACACCGCCTTCTAAATTGAATTCTGTGGAAATGGCGATATGTGTGGGAGCACCGGAGTAGCTTGCGGAGGCAGTGCATGATCTTGTGACCCACGGAAGGATGTGGCGGTGTTTGCTCCTATCCTCCTGGGACCGCCACATCCTCCGACTCTGTCCTCTCACTCTCGTTTGATACGACCCGAATCTCGCTTTTCAGCCTCATCTCTCTTTGTTCACCACGGCCAAGTTCACCAAGACCCTTGCTACCTTGAATACCCAGCAACTCCTAGCCGCAATGGCCGATTTCCACCTCCCCCCTCCCCCCGCGTACACCGTAGCAACGCTCAAGGCGCATATCAGCGCCAACCCACATGCTCATGCCTCGCAACTTTCACATTCAAACTCAGTCATTCCGAGCCCATGCCTCACTTTTCAAATTCAATACCTCAAGCTCATGCCTCGCTTTTCGCACTCAATTCAATACTCCGAGCTCATGCCTCGAATACACACTCAAATTTAATACTCCGATCCTTTCGCGATTCCTCCTGCGAGCTCATCTCTCGATTCCAAAACGCGAGCTCCTGCCTCCCATTCCGCACTCAAAAATTATCTCTCTGAGCTCATACTTCAACTTTCGCACTCATATAATTTCGGGTTCAATCTCAAAATTCATACCTCGATTCAAAATTTCCTCCTCGCACTCACTCTCGTACGTCCACATGAATCCTGACACATGAAATTCAGTGCGCACCCCATCCCCGTCGATAGTCGATCACGTCGATGCGACCGATAAAGCCCTCGCCACCAACAAGCGGTCAGAACGCCAGCCTGGTCTTACCGCCACCAACGCTGCGCATCTCGTGCCCGACGCGATTCGGAAGTGTTTTATTCAAGGCTGGACTAAACACGTCCCACTTTCCTATCTGACCGACGCCTTCTGCTCACATAGCACTACAGCCGAATCCTTCACAGACCTAACAAGGGGGATAACTGGGTACTCTGCGTCGCATACGATGCCGAAGTTCGTCGCCGCTCGTGCACCAGCGGTCTCGATCCTTCGGTGCTTCACCTAGAGCTTTGGAAAGAACTCGAGTCGAAGCTCATTGCGCGCCGTGCTCTCAAGCACTGTGGGAAGTAAACGCACTCACATGAAGTGCGTAAGCACTTATTACGCAAAAAAGGCACTCCAAATAGGGGCATCAATTGGGAGTGCTTTTTGAGGCACTCCAGCTGAGTGCTCTCCAGGCACTCCGTCCAAAAGCACTTCATATAGGTGCTTGGGTCCCCAACCCTCCCCAAATGCGCCCCGGTCCCAAAAATCTCCCGCTGGAGTACGGAATTTGCCAAGCTTGACCCTGTTTGTTTGCCATCACGTCCAAATCACGTCTTAACCAGCGCGACCACCATAGTCCCGGCAACGAAGCGTTTTCTAGCTCGCATCCAGCTCAGGTCACATCTGCGGACATCTCATCGTCCACACCCAGCTTCCCACATCAAATAGGCTCTGATCTGAAGCTTGCCTCTCCATCCGTCCACAGTTTCCCGGGTTCTGATAGTACCTTTGCGACGCTGATCTCTCTGCACTGCTTGGGCGCCCGGTTCCATACATCTTGGTTCTGTATTGCTTTAATCGCTCACTCCTATGCCCCTTCCTCGACCGGTCCCAGCCATCTCACTACCGGAACTCACTCGCGCTGATCTTCCTGATTGTTGCCCCCCAAACTATTGCAAAGAACCTGTGCCTCAAGAACCTATTGAAGGAATCTTGCTCTTATTCAGGCAGAAGCATGATTTGATTTCGCGAGAAGGCAAGGCTGCTTCCGGCGCTCACGAACTCACACGGCAAATCTGTCGAGCCATTTCTGCCTTGAATTGCCGTCTGAAACTGTGTACCTTAGCTCAAACCAGTGGATGGCTGCTCCACATGCGACAGTAGCGAGCTTGAGAGCTTCCCGGTTTGGCTCGCTTTTTTGGATGCTATTAAATGCAAGGTCCACGGATTTTCTCGTGCTGCCGTGGGTACTTTCTCCGATGCGGCTGAACAAATGAAGCGGTGCAGATAGTGAGTTGCCTGCCAATTTCGGCCGTACCCTGAATCCTTACCTCTTTCCAGCTTTGGCCCCAAGAGTCAAGCAATTATTATGACCACCATAGACAAGATGCTCACTGGAACGCTCCCTCAAGACCAGATTTATCAGACCATCGCTTCACTTCTCAATACACCTCGCCCATGGAACAAACCCGACAAAAACTCCGAACTCGCATTTCCACTGAACTTTGTTGACTATGTCCTGGGTCCTTACGTCGCCGCCTCCCTCATCGCAGAGGATCTCGAAACAACCTTTGAAGCGGCATTCGCCATTCTGTTGAAAAGCAGTGATTTCGGCGACATTTTCAATGACATCGACCCGAGTGCTGAAGATAGTACTTTCAGGATCCCAAGCCCACTCCATGAACATACTAAAGTCGCACCACCGGTTCCTAGCCGTCGCAAGGAGAAGTATGAAAAATCACACTTGATGATTTCCCCGTGGTACGGAGTCTTCTTGTATCCGTGCTTCACTAACTTTGTATCAGCCAGTGGCGAAAACGCAACCCCGATCGAGTAAAACGTCGCAGGCAAAAGAGAAGACACAATCACGATACTAGATCCGCGAGTCGCAAAGTATGTATCCTCGGTTCATTTCTTGTTATAGATTCCTGACGCCTTCCTTCAGACCTGAAAATTGCTCTGATTCTGTACCCGATTGAATGTTCCTTACTCATTATTGCTAGCTTGGTATTGTTTTCTATGTATCGAAAAACACCGCATTGTAGTTTTAATTCCACAGAATTATGTTGATTAATTGCTTGAAAAATTCTGGGGAGATTCTCGGATGCGATGGCAGCCCGACTGAGTCAGTCAATATGCGAAATTATACCTGCATAAGTCTTGAGGCCACCGAGGCCGCTGTTTGAAACACGCCAACGGCCTTGTTTGTTGATATTTATCGATCACGTGTGCGCCGCTCCTTTCTCTTTCCCTCCACTGTCGTGTTCGCCGACCGCCGCAACGTCCTCATCGGGGCCTCAAGTGTGTCTCAGCAGGTCAGTACATCTATACTTCATACCTTCCCCGCTTTTTGACCCCTCTTTACCAGCCCCAGCTCCGTAATCGGCGAAGGACGACTTTCATCAACAAGGGCGCGTAAGTCTCTTCCTACGTCTTTCGAAGCCTATTCAGCCCTCAAATACACTTCTCCTAGTTCCATTTCATGCTTTGGACACCAAAGGTCGCGTCGGAAGACCCACGGCCCACTCGTTTGTCACCGCCAACATTCTTGCTAGGTTTCATTGTGCTTTCAAGGTTTCTGCGCTAACACTTTCGCACATCGCAGCGCTCTCGAATATTATCCCCCATGTCCACTTTCACCACCTCAGACTCGTTTGGAAGGCAGGCTACTGTGCAGCCTGATGAAGTTAGTGAGTGGCTGGCCTTTTTTTATCTTCCTTCTCATCGCTCCTTGCTCCCTCCTCTTTTGCCCATTTCTGCCCTCGTTGCCCAATGAGCGATGCCTGCGTTGATGCTCCCACCGGGGTTCCGCAGCTTTGCTCATTGGCCTTTACACCATCCATCCGCACGCGCTCCCGACGCCTCCCCCTCCTTGGCTTTCCTTCATCTCTTCCACCTCGACTAACTCTGCGCCATGTCCAGGGCTGTTACGAGAGCCTAAATGGAGCGCACCCACGTGCCCACCGCACTAACGAACGGAGGGAGGAGCTTGTATTTGTCGTACGCGTCGCAACTGGGGGAGTGCGAGGCGCGCAGTGGATGGTGACAAGGCACGTACATTTATTATGCACACCTGGTTGCCCTTGTGTTGTCTTTCTCCTTCTTTCCTTCCTTCCTCTCCTCGCTCCTCCTTTTCCTTCACCTCTTGCCTGACTCTATGTCATACTCCTTTGCGGCAGGCTCGCCCGAGCCGTCATTCATTGTCCATCCATTGATCCCTCCACCCTTGTCCTCCTCTGCTTTGTTCCCCTCCTTCCTTCACTCTATGTCTTTCACCCCTCGCTTAGGCCCACCTCTCGCCGCTGCTCGCTCTCCCTCTCCCTCTCGACTCTCGTCTTCGCACTCGCTAACGCCCTTAACTTCCCGCAGGCGCATCAACTACGTGCGCTTCTGCTCAACTGGGGCCTCGCGACGTTCCCCGCCGCGGTCGCAGACTTGAAGCTGGAAGATAGTGCGCCGCGGCCCGTATGACGACGCGTTCCATTCGTCTGCGCTCGAGTGACTTTATGTAAGTTTTTGCGTTCCGTCGTTCCATGTCGTACCCTTTTACCGTCGCCTCCAGGTCCCTCTCTCCTCGCGACTGGCGACTGCCAGCCTGGCCGCCCGCTGTCCCCGCCTCTTCGTTACACGGCTTCACCGCCGACTCGCTCACGCGCCCACGGCCGGCGGCGCCTGTGCTGTCGGCGGAGCGCATGGAGCCATCGGGTACGGGAGAAGGTACGTTTAGCGCGGCCAGTCATCGGCTCTTTCTCACCTTCCACTTTCTTTTGCTCATTTCCCCCAGGATGGAGCTGACATGTCGACCCTGGGAGTGACTTTCAAATGCAAAGGTATGTACCTTGTATTGTGTCATTTTAGCACCGAGCTGATGAATATTTTTCTCCTTGTCCTTCGACCTCGCGTGTACGCGAATTGCGAGTTCGGTCGCTCCTTTGGCATGCACGGTGTATCTTTACTTCCTGTATGTCTCTCGCTCCCTCTTCCTTCCAAACACGGCTGATGTTGGCGCTTCTACTTCGCTTTTTGGCCGAGCTTGTTGCTACTTCCGTGGAACAGTACGTTTGATACTACCAGTTGCTATGGTCGGCATTTTGTGTATGTAGGGCATTGAATATATATGGTTTCTGCAATATACATACGGGCACTGCTATGGAAGTACTCAATAGTAGTGTATTGACGCTACTGCCGAGTGCCTTGAAGCACTCCTCCGTAGTGCTCTAAAACACTCCCGTGGAGTGCCTTGGGCACTCCCTAATAGTAGGTTTTTGCACCAAAGCACTCAGCTTGAGTGCTTCAAAGCACTTCGCGGGAGTGCTTTCGGGGCTGAATAGCACTCCATTGAAGTGCTTTCGGGCACTCCTATGGAGTGTTTCTACTTCCTACAGTGCAAGGTCGTCCGCATCGAGATAGGAAAATCATCGGGATCATATCAAAGCTCCAAATCCCAGACTCCATCCAACTCCAGCGTCCACTATCATCCCTACGCCGATACATCAGGCTATCCCCCTCGCTTTAAGGCGAACAGTTCCTTTCAGGGGAACCCGAACCGCCTACAAATTACGGGTCCCGTCGCCGAACCCCAGTTTCGCTGCTTCATCTGCGATACCGATCCAAGCCATAGAAGCCGCTTCTGTAACGCGCGCCAGCTCGTTAACATTATCGGCTGGTCACTACACCAGTCCCTTCTCTCCATCCCGTCTCGAAAATTTAATTGGCTCTTTCAGAGCCTCTCCGTCGGAAGTTCGGAAGTTTTCAGGGCGTCGTACCTGAAGCCGGAAGTTCGGACGAGTTCAGGATCGTTCAAGATTTCTCCTTCCCCCGCCACGATCCTTCTCGCCCCTCGGTTAATTCCGAGATCGACTCTTCCCTTGCGAATGGGGAACCTTTTCGGAGGTTTTACTGATGGTCATGGATGCCCCCCCGGGAACGGAGGCAGCCACGCTCGACGTCGATGCAGCCTTTCGGCGCGTACCAATACATCCCACGCCACAGCGCCATTTCATCATTCAGTGGAATGGGCTTTGTTATCTCGATCCCAACGCACCTTTCGGGAGCTCAAGTTCTCCCGGCGTATTCGGGCGTCTTGCCGACGCTATCGCAGCGCTTTACATGGCGAACGACATAGGCCCAATTAAAAAATAGGTCGATGACTTCTTGTTCATCCGCTATCTGAACCATTCAAACCGGCATTCTCTTATGATCTCGAAGACATTTACGCGCTGCTATCCTCGGCTGGCCGTGGAAGCTCTCGAAAACTCGTTCTTTCGCCTCATCTTTCAAATATATTGGCTTCATTTGTGATTTGATCCTGAAAACCGTCCTAATCCCGTCCGAAAAGAAGGTACGCTATCATGACAAGCCTGCCGTTTGGGTCGCCGGGGCGAAGTTCAACAGAAAGGAGGCCGAATCGGTACTCGGTACTCTTGTTCATTGCTCCCTCGCTCTGCCTGATGGGCGTTCACGCCTCCCCGTGATTTCCAACTGTGCGGCTTCCTTTTCCCATGCCAATTCGCCTTTCAGCAAGTGCACTCCAAGTACCACGGTCTTAGCTATTGATTGGTGGCGCGGCCAGCTATTAAAACCGTTCTGTTGCTCCGCGCTCATACGATCTCCTGCGATGTCCACTGTTCCATTCTGGGTCGACGCCTCCACATCATGGGGTATCGGCGTTGTTCTTGACAGCGTCTGGAGGCCGTGGAAACTACTCGATGGCTGGGATGAGGAAAGTCGCAGCATCGGTTGGGCCGAAATGGTCGCAATTGGATTTGGCCTGCGTCTCGCCATTCACCGGGGTTTTGCAGACATTCATTTCGAAGTTCACTCGGATAATGAAGACGTCATTGGCACCTTAGGCAGGGGAAAATCTCGCAATCCCGAGCAAAATCGTGCAGTAACCCTATTAGCTTTGCTTAAACAATGAGCGTCTCAATGGACAACAGTGTTCAAATATTGCTAGGATTGAACAGAGGATTGAACAAGTGTGTTCATGGAGACAAAAAACGCCCGGAGAGAGAATCGAACCCATGACCTTCAAAGTGCATAGAACTTAAAGAGGAGAGGCAACATAACTGGCTGATCAGGTAAAATCATTGTGTTAAGATGCACTTTCGAAGTCTGGCTAAGTCCACTCCGTGTTGAGGCATAATACTTTAAGGACTTAAAATCCTTGTTCATTTGGGCCATTGATGAAGAGGAGACTGGGAGATAATTATTTAGAGCTCAACAAGTTCATGTAAACAGTGCACCGACATTATACTGGCCTTGTCTTTGCATGTCTCACAAGTGTACTGTCTAAACTCCTGCTAGTATATGTGGTTGGAAATAGTGGATCACAGTGACATAGGCATGTGCACCTGATACCCAAAGGCACTATAGATGGATAGGTAAGGCTCCTAGTGCCTAAAACAAGTGTGCGAGGGAGGTTCTTTCATAGTGGATGTTGAAATGTCGAGTTAAAGGTGCAGTGAAGGTGGGAGCTTTCCACAGCATTTTTGTGGGTGCTGTAGTCTAAGGTGCTTCCTCGCTTGTATTATTTCTGGATTCTTTGGAGGTCTGGTGTTCGAATCTCCCTTGAGGAGCTTTTATTTTAGAAAGAGTTGTTGAATGTGTTTGAACACTGTTTAAATATCTGTTCAATCCGTGCTAAAACATCCCCATCATCTTCTGGTTAAACAGACAGACATCCACCAAGCCAACAGGTGACGCCCACATCCTGTTTAAACAGAACAATATTTGAACAGTGATTTCCATTGAGACGCTCATTGTTTAAACAAAGCTAATATATATTTATAATCGTGTCAAGCTGCCCGTCCACGATGGCTTCATCAGGAAAATGTTTTTGAGCTGGCAGAGCTGGCCATCGGCTGGCATGTATGAAGGCCCAACTGTCAGCTCATGCCAGTTTTAGAAATTTGCCAGTTCTGCCATTTTTGGGCAACCCTTTTACATACAGACTCTTGACTGTCAAGCGGAATAACTATTTCTGTCCTCAAAAGTCTGTACTCCTTTCTTTATTTCCCCCCTTTCCGCTCCACAGTCCCTGCGAGATTGGTAAATGCGGTAATTTGACAACAGTACACGGATCTAACGGCGAAAATTGGTCTGGGGTTCATTGAATAATGCTGCGAAACACTCAACAGACTCAGGATATCGCAATGTGCTGGGTTGGACCCTCTACGGTACCGTATTACGGCCGTATACGGCTATACGGTCTTATCCCAAGCAAATGGCAAGGATTACCTTTAAAAATCTGTCAAAAGGGGGACCATGGAGCTGGAATTTACCTACGATTCAATGCATGAACGAGGGGTGCTGGATTTGATTTGGTTCAAGCCTCTAGGAGACCGGACATAGCGCTAACATCGCGCCGATTGGCTGCCGACCACAACCGATGCCGCCCCGAGCGCCAAGAGCCGCCATCGGTTCCAAGAAATCAACTCGGCCGAGGTCACGACACAGTTCGGCCCAAGTTCGGCCATTGATTTCATCAGTTGGGGCCTGATTCCCCGCCCCAGCCGTCAAAAGCCGTATACGACCGTATACGGCTTCTACGGTACGGCTCTGTACGGTCCCAAGCCGTAGCAGAACCGTACCGTACATTCGATTTGAAACCCCATATACGGTATGGGTATGGCAGCCGTATTTACGGCTTGGCTTACGGCCGTAAGACGGTTACGGTGAACAGCCCTATATGAGTCGGATCTAGATAGATAAGACGAGAACATACCTGAGGGCTCGCAGAGACCTCGAAGGCAGACACAGCCGTCACGATGGTGCTGAGCTGGTTGGAGACATGGAGAAGATTGACTAGCAGTTTGACATGGCGGACTGCAGGGGCATCCTTGCAATAAGATTCATGAGCATTCGGTACGAGATGGGGTAAACGTACGTGAAGCAGAGCATTGACCTGCGGAGTCGCTTCCTCTCACCATAGCGCGCTGGACAGCTGAGACGGTGTTTAGGTTCGGGAGTCGGATAATCCCATGCAAAGTGAAGACTGTGAAGTCTGCGGCCATATCAGAGGCAAGGGTAACCGGTTCTCCAGAAAATGTGAAGCAGGTGGAACCCAGCAAGAGAAGGCAACCGACGAGGGGTATCATGCACTCTTCGAGGTAAGAATTTCCGCGTGGTACTTATGTTTTTTATTGAAGTTTATCAGGCAGGCGTACCTTGCACAAAGGAAAAGATCTTGGCAGAGCTCGAGAAACAGGTTAAACTTGCGTGTTCTGGTGTTGCCACGCATGTCAAAGAAACCCAAACTCAGACGGGAGTCAAGGATGTGTATATGCAGCACTGGATCGACTATTTACTTTCGCGTTTCAAAGAGCTCAAGGCAGAAGACCCCAATCGCGCCGACAATGATATTCAAGCAGAACTAATTCAATGGGCACTTGATAATCGCGATAACATTCACAGTGCATTCTTGCCCACCAAGGGTTCGTTTCGTCGATGCTTTGCTTCTCTATTTGACGACTCAACCATTCCAGGCTTCGACCCGACCAAGGACACTCTAGTGGAAATTCTTCACACCATTTTGCTCGGAGTTGTCAAGTACATTTGGCATATTTCTCATACACCATGGTCTGCCGAAAGGAAGAAAGTATATTCTGTCCGGCTTCAATCTACCGCGACAGACGCCATGCGATCCGCGCAAATTACATCATGCAATATGCCGGTTCCCTCAGCAGTCGCCAGTTGAAAACAATTGTCCAAACAAATGTCTTTCATGTACACGGCCTCGTAACGGAGCATCAGTTCATGGCTTGGAAGGCGAGCAAGGAACTTGCATCACTTCTATGGTTCCCGGAGATCAGAAATCTTGCCCAATATCGTGTATAATTTTGAGCTATTTGTCATATCCCTTGTTAATTACTGACATAGAGCCTTCAGCAGGATATTTGTGTTGCGGTCGCAAATGTACTCGACATCTTTGCCCTCATCGCAAATACTTTATTAGCTCTACTTACAGCTCTTTGCGGAACTTAGGGCGCGGCCCGTTTTTTAATCAAAATTTGATGTTTTCACGAGATCGGCTGTTGTGAGCTCAGTTCTCGCCCGTTTCTCTTGAAAGTGGAACATATCGATTCCCACTTCAATTCCAGAGGGCTCTGGACCCCAAAATCGTGCGTATGCATGGGAATTGCGTTTTTTCGGCAAATTTTACTTAAGTCCTAGATAGTACTATGTAGAACCGTATAATTGACCCTGCCCACCTACCTTTCTCCCAACTTAAGTAGTCAGGTTGGCCGAACTTACGACCTCAGACCTGGCGGCAGACAACTTAAGTTCATTGTCAAAACTTGAGTTTATCATCACAGTTCAGTTTATACCAGCATGATCGCAGAGTACTTAAGATTATGTCTTGAGCTCAAGTTCCCGAGCGCTTCAGCTCTAGCTCACACTTAAGTCCCACGGAGAACTCACGGTCTGCCCGCGGACTTTAGTTGTGGCACGCCTGACAGAATCTTGAGCTTCCGCGGTAGAATCAATTGAAAATCATACCTCTTTGTATTTTGCAACTCTGAGCCACCATATTCAGAGCTGACATTTGTCAGAATCACTCCCCTCTGTAAGGCAGACATCAACTCGTGGAGTGACGTGAAGGACAAGTCCCAGACGCACCGGCGCTGATGCGAGGTCGAAGTCAACCTCGGACTCACAGTCCGAGGCAAGGGGTGGAGGTCGAGGTGGGTTAGCAGTGAGTGGCGTCCATGAAGGTGGAGGTCAGGAGCAAGAAGAGAAGGGGCAAAGACTGACGCACCTGAACATCAGGTGCGACCTAGGCATGTGCTGTGCACCTGGTCACACAGCCGACAAAGGTACCTGCATTAGACAAAGGCAGACTTTGACCACCCCTCTGCCAGGACAAAGCCCGTGTTTGTCTTATGTAAGTGTCTTTGTCAACCTGCGCACCACATGCATAGGTCGCACCTGAAAGTCAAGTGCATCGGTCTTTGCCCCCAGTGTGATTGTCGCCACTTGCCACTTTGTCGCTTTGATCAGTGGACAATGGAATTGATGCGCAGCTGCACGGCAATCAAATCATTGTCTTTACCGTCGGTTGTCACGTTGCCGCCATCTGTTCTCTTCCTCCCACCACAATCTCTATGCCGCCTGCGTTCTTCGTCGTCCCCGTCCTCTCGATAGCCTTCCCACCACCACGTCTCCCTCTACCCACACGGCCCACACGCGCGTCTGAACGGCTCGACACGCGCTGAGGCACGACACCAGTGCAGCCCCATATTCCCCACCGTTCCACGCGACCCATACGCAGCTCTATCGCCAACACCCAATCGAAAGAAGGAGTGAATGTAAAGAAGGATGAGCCAAGGAGAGCCAAAGTATGTTATTCACGCTCTTTCCTCTCCTTCCCCTTCCCCTCACTTGCTGGCCCTCCTCCTTTGCTATCGACGGAGACGATGCCACACGGCCCTCTCTCTGCCCTCTTTTGAATCCGATACAGGCGCCCCCCGCGCCCTGTACCTCGTCGTCCATCTCCTCACCATCCGGGCACAGTTTCTCAAAGCCACGCGTTGAAACGCCTCGCGGTAGCATGTGCACGTGCTGGTGCTCACACAATCACAGTAAGCGCAGGGCACGCGTGGTGTCCTTGACCGGTGCTCAAGGTGGGCCAGAATCCGATGAGGTGCAAGTGCGGTGCGCGTTCGCAAACTGAGCAGGCATGGGAAAGAGTCTTGAGCTTGTTGTATCACAAATGCAATGATTAATGATATTACTGGTAGCACTTCAGTCATACGTGGGACTTGAGTCCAGTCTACCACGTAAGTTGTGGATGGGCACTAGTCACGGGTGGCAACTTGAGTGGTGAATCAGGACTTAAGTGCTGGGTGAAGACTTGAGTGGTGAGTGAGAACTCAAGTGGTGATTAGGACTCAAGTAGTAGACAAGGACTTGAGTAGTGGGTGAGGGGGTGTATACGGGCGTGCTATACACCACTGCAGGCAAGGGGGTCCAAAGATAAGAAAAAAAGATATCACCTACAATTTTTTTTTCTGGCCCGTTCAACCTACCTACCTACCGTGGGAAATTGCCTTTTTGGGAACGGGTATCTCCGGAAAGCGTTCCAAATCAACGTCCGAGCTCCTCCTGCGGTATGACCGAGTGCGGCAACGAATTTCTAGCATTTTATACCATCTATCTAGGAACTACGACCTCTGGATAACCTTTTTTAGTGCAAGATTAGTGTCAAATACACCCAAAATACACCTCGACGTGATCAGTCTGTGCTATCTACGGCCGAAAATAGCTCCGTTGACCTTCCCTGGGCTAGGATTCAATATTATTCAAGTCATTCAACCGGGAGCTTACCTCCTCTACCTCCGAGACATTTCCGATTGCATTTTTGACAGTCCCAAATAAATTCTAGATGAGTCGTTCCCCGTCGTGAGCTAGTTTGAAGTCATTCTGTACAGCCGACACTTACCTCAGAGCTCCCACCGTCTTTTACCTCATAAACGGTGTCCTGCGTCTCTCCCTGTCCCTTTTGATAGCTCTTGCATGTCCACGGGACATTGGTGGCTTCTTGTTGGACACACGTTGAATGATACTTCACATATGCTCGTCAGTATCCGAGTTTCCGTAATTTTCGGAGAACTCACCCATTTAGTGCCGCAATTCTCCATGCGGCAATTGATGAATTGTCCCGGGCGTGGAACCTGAGAGGGGTCCACAAAATCACCGCAGACGCAAGAGAGCAGAGGCATCCCATCCTCATCGTCAGAAGAATCGATATCCGAGGTTCCCGAGCGAGTTTTTTGGTTAACCCGCTGTTGTGCACCTATCTTGTCCAGTAGCACTGCGTGCTGAGTCTGTCGTGCTGCTGTAGCTCTCTCGGTACTCTCAAACCGGCGCCAAGCCGTCACCAGATTGACTGGGTAGGAGTGACGGGGTCCTTCCACGAGCCTGGTTTTCTGGTGCCATCCGATCCCTGGTATGAAATTAACACGTGCATGTAGATTCATGTGGAAAGCACGCGTGAGGTGCGTGTACCTGACTTGAAGAAGGCATCTATGCGTCGCTGCAGCTGCCCTACGAAACCAGAGAGTGATGGTAAGACGCACGAGGTTTTTCTTGTTTATTTTACATCTTGCCGCCATATATTTTGAAACAAATGACGTCGGGAGCTCTTACAGCTAGTTGCGGAACTTAGGGCGCGGCCCATTTTTTTTATTTTTATAGATGTTTCGGATATTTCAGCTCTACTGAGCTCAGTTCTTCACCGATTCCCTTGAAACTATGATCAATAGATTTGCCTTGCGATTCCGGAGGGAGTGACGTTCGAAAATACGTTAGAAGCGTGGGAATTGCCTTTTTCGGCAAATTGTGAGGCATCTTCTCCTATCAGCTCTAGCATTAAATGTACTGATCCGATTGACTTAGTTTTTGGATATATCATACTTATATGCATTACCTAGGATGTATCGTGCCCAGATAAGGATTAAAATGTTTTGTTCACATCTGGCATGGGACTTAAAACTGATTGAAATTGAATACAGTAAGGCTTTTGAATAATGAGGTATTTTGACGATCTGGGCACGACACATCCTAGGTAATGCATATAGGTATGATATATCCAAAAACTAAGTCAATCGGATCAGTATATTTAATGCTAGAGCTGATAGGAGAAGATGCCTCACAATTTGCCGAAAAAGGCAATTCCCACGCTTCTAACGTATTTTCGAACGTCACTCCCTCCGGAATCGCAAGGCAAATCTATTGATCATAGTTTCAAGGGAATCGGTGAAGAACTGAGCTCAGTAGAGCTGAAATATCCGAAACATCTATAAAAATAAAAAAAATGGGCCGCGCCCTAAGTTCCGCAACTAGCTGTAAATTCTTACCCGTCAACTACAGCGTACAGAGGTGATCTAGGTTGTCCTCTGCCTTTTACTATGCGAGCCCGCGGGGCAGGTCCAACTTTTTGGGAAGGATTTGTCCGCCATGCACTCGCGATGATACTTGGTGGTGTTTCTATGAGCGACGAATTCATACTGATAGATTATTCGGCACGTACCCAGCCAGTTTCACAGCTTTCTCTGCTGCAGCGGATCGTGGCCGCAGGATTATCCTCGCGGTCTTTTTTCTCGATGCGCTCACCACAATCGCACGCCCCCACATCTGATTCTCGCACGCGACGCTCGCGCGCAGACCGGCGGTGACTGAGGGGCTCCAACTGGGCAGTGTCAGTCGTGTCCAGCACTGGCAAAAGCGCGTCAGCAGAAGCTGGCGGATCATCTGGAAGCAGGATTTCTGTATCATGGCTATCGCCCTCGATGTCGGCTTGGAGCGCCGCGATTTCGGTCTGTAGAGCGAGTGCACCTTGATATTCGGATTCATCAAGGTACTCCAGCCCATCCAGATCGTCAGGATATGAAGTCGGAATGGGGCCAGGGGATTCCGGTTCGTCAATTTCGGGGCCGAATTCGTCATCTTCAGAGTTGTTGACCGAGTCTTCGTATTCCGTTCCAGATTCCGAACCTTCGCTGGAGTCCCCAGGAAGGGTGGGTACATCTTCGGTCGCATCTTCAGGGGTGGATTGCGGGATATCTTCTTCTGGAATTGATTCGAGAGTATTTCTGCGAATAGTTAAGTTACGGATAGGGATGAATTAGCAGTTGACGCACCGGAAGGCCATATGAGAGCTGTGCGCTTCGGAAATCGGTAAAAGAGATTGTTTAGAGTTCTGGGTATTCTGTTTCTTGCTCGCGGTAAAGCGGTTCTTCCACCGCTGCCCCACCAGTCGCCTTTCCTTGGATGAGACCGTGTACGCGACATGAGATACGACACCTTTCGCATCAGAGATTTGATATGTGTATGGGCCGCTCGGACGGTTGTGGCGATCAGCATAATGCTTTGCGAGGTTGTAGGTCCAAACGAGACTGGATTCAAGACCGCAGTGCGAACACTGCACGGGAACATTAGTGCAGGGAGAAGCGGCGGAAAACGTAGTGGCTGTTTTCATGTTGAAACTTATAGGATTCAAGCTGCAGGTCGAACGCTCCCAGTCGATCTGACGTGCAACTTTCGTTTCGCGGCGCTTGGTAAAGAAAAAGGTGCAGGTTGGCCACGGATGATTGCAGAGGCCGCAGGGTTGCTGATTGACGAGGGTGGGATCGAATAAAATATGCCCTGCCATGTAGGGCTGCTGACCCGAACCGTAAAAGACGGTTATACGGCTTCCGTAATACGGCGCCCGTACCGTCCCGTCGACCCTTCCACCCCACCATTGGACGGGACGGGTTTCGCCGTACCGTACGCCATTACGGCCGTCGAAAATACGGCCGTATACGGCGTTGAAACCGTATTTACGGCACCTCCAAAGTGATGTCTAAATGGCCGGCAATTGAATTTAAATCAATAGAATTGGGATAGAACTCAGCGGAAGGACGGCTGGAACAATTGAAAGGGACCATTTGATAGACGGGACATTCGGCATTGGGCGGCATCGGCTGGTGCCGGCACTGCCGTGCCCTGCCAGACTTGGCGAGCTAATGTTTTTCTCTTGCATCCCCGCTGACTCCAAGTGCAGTGGTTCAAAAAATTCAAGTGTGATGTAGCAAATTGATGCGGTCCCGGGCTTTCCCACATACTGCTGCTACAAGGGTGTGTTGGTTTGTTCTTGGTTCAAATATTATTACGCTCTCCTCGTGTATCTGAGCAATTTTATCCTGAGTCGCATCATTTATTTTGCTCAAATTTTGCTTCTCTGGATTTCTGTTGGGAAATATGACCTATTTCTCTGGGATGAAAGTCAATGTGGATGGATGAATAACCTCGTCCAGACGCGGAAACTTTGAATGCTGATGAGTTGCTCCTCCCAATTATGCATCTCAGAGACAATCTCAGATGTACCACACCTAAATTCGAGGCTAGGGTAATGAGTGGGACACTTGGCACCCCTTGGTTAACCTGTAGAGGTCGTTTGTACAATTTTACGTGCCGTCCTCCCGTATACGGCCATTTTTGTGCCGTACCGTACCGTCGAGTCCCTGGAATTTGTGGCGACGGGACGGCATACGGTACGGGTAGGCCAAAATACGGCCGTCAAATGTACGGCCGTCTCCGTATATGGTACGGTCCGCAGCCCTACTGCCATGTGCTCTAGGCCCCGCTGGCCATTTTCATCCAGGACGACCGCCGGAGTACACTTGGAGCAAGTTCCCGGAACGTGTGCATCGGAAGGGGGTCTGTTTATGGCGTCTCCTTCGACGACAAAGCAGGCACGACCTGGGATAATTATTGCCTCGGTGAGATTGAATAGAGCGAATATTTGAGCTTACCTGAACGCCGGTATGGAAAGTAATCCGTTCTTTTCACCTTCGGGATGAGCATGAGATCCTGCGGAATTATCTGTTCGTATATACTGGCTGCGACGGTAAGAAGGGTCGCGGAATCAAAAAGATACGCTGCACGGCCAGCTTCCACAACGGAGACCGTGGGATTCAGAGGATGAATCAGATTCCCGCGGACGTTGGTGCACGTCCCCTCCAGTTTTGACGACCAGCACCAATCATACTGCTTTGGGGGATCCTCGTCAACGGTCGATGGCTGGAGCCGAAGGATTTGAACCAATATTTTTGCGCTAGATCCACGAAGGAGATCGAGGGAAAGAGAATCGACAGGAACGGACGAATGAGTGATGTTGTTAACCTGCCCGATGGCCAAGAACCGGCGTGCATCACAAGCAACAATTAGCGCTACAGGGTTTCCGATTCGAATCGATGAAACCCCGAGTGCGCTGTCGGACGTGATAATTCCGCTGGAAGTAAGTGTCGGAGGGCTGAAGCTAGGCAAGCCGGCAACGCGCTTGAGGCGATCTGTCGACGACCTACTTCCCCGGTAACGCATCATGGTACTCAAGGCCCTCGCTTTGGTCACCGACTTGCCCTCAATTTCAATGTGCGGTGAGAACTTCCCCTGGGGCTCCGCAATTGCGAGTGCGTCCTCAACATCTCCCTCCGGAGTATAGGACGAGTCCGCAGGGGTACTTGGGGACTGGCCAGCGCTATCAGGGTGAGTGTCCGACCTCCCAGGTAGAGGGTTCAAGTCCGGGTCGAGCTCGAAGTCCTCAGCAGAATCGTCATCGATATAATGGATAAGTGAGCTGCCGAGCGGGGAGAAGATGTCGATGCCGGGGGTGCTAGAACAGCGGACGAGAACCGAACGTCCGTGTGGGATAAGCTCTTCTGCCTTCTGTCTGCCCAGCTTCCATGACGTCAAGAGATTGACGGCGCGAACATGCACATCGCCTTTCCACGATGCGGGATTGATATGGTCCGCATTTGGACTCACATCTCCAGCTTCGTTTATGATCATAGGAAGCTTGAGACGACGTGGACTGCGGTCCCAATGGGGGCGATTGGCGAGAATCATGACGGTTTCAATCAAGTTCGAGATTCGGCTCGCAAGCTGGAGAATGTCCATATTTGCGTCGGTCCCAATGGCGGTGCGGATGAGACCAAACAGGACTTCGAGGCGATCTGTTCCAAGGAGGATGATGAAGAACTCGGCGTCGGGGAGGTCGACCTTCGTTTTGGCAACGCAGAAGAAGACATTTTTTATCATGATCATCAGATTGACGTAGGTTTGGTTGGCCATGAAGGAAGTCCCGGCTTTCTCGCCGGAGTAGAGCAGGAATAAGAGATGCGCGGCCGTACTGAGATGGACAAGTTGCTGATGGAGGGATAACTCGATGTAGATGTAGGGCATCAGGAGGTGATATCCGAGTTGGCCGAACATTTTGAGGGCCTCACGAGCGCGCGCGAAGGCGGGATCAGCATGACTCGCGGCCGAGGGGAGAGACCACAACGCCTTCAGCAGCTGATAGCCCAAGGTAACGTCCTGCTTGTCATTTGGATTCAGAAAGGCGTTAACCTGTTCTTGAGAATGCCCGTTGGCGCGTAGATGTTGTTTAATAATTGCTGGGGTTATCACGAACCCAAGAACATTGACACCTTTCAAGCGCATCAGCAGGTTCCTGAGCGCCTTCACGAGATGCCGATAGTCCTTGTCGGAGGTTAGATCATCTTTCCCAACGCGAAGATTCATGAGTTCGAGGACGGAAAGAAGTGCGTAAATCGCGGATTCGGGACTTAAGTCCTGATTCATGGCTTGGAGAACAAGATACCGCGTTTTGCTTCGCCGTCTGAGGCGATGCTGATTGTGCGGTACGTGATATTCCCGCGAGAGCGTTTGTTGTCACCAGCTTGAATCATTTTCTCGCTTAATTTGGCGTGTTCGGCACCGCTCTCATGCTTGTCGGTGCCCGAGATGCAACACGGACGAGGGCTGTAGACCCGAGGATCTTTCGATAAAGCCCCGAATGCAGCAACCGCGGCCTATTGAACAATGAAAAAGCAGCGCGCAAGGACCACAATCATGCCAACATACCTCACCCGCTAAATGAATCTCGCCGGCATCCAAGGAATCAAAGAATACCTCCAGATCAGCGGCGCTGTTGAGCTCGAGAGACACCTTGTGGCTGCATTCCCTGCAAGCCCCAAGGATCACGTTCGTTTTATCGTCCCATCGCGGTCGCTGTTCGACAGCAATTTCATCCATCATGAGAACACGGTGGACAATCGTAGGTGGGCCCGTTGGCTCTGGCTCGCCCTCGGCGCACAGTTCGATATTGTCCTCGATTTCGCGACGAGTAGGCATCCCAGCGGACGCGCGAAGAGGCCGGATGATGGTATTGCTGCGTAATGTGGAGAGTCCAGGGAGTCCCTTCGCACGATGCACGATCCCGGCTAAGCGAGCACCACCGAGACGCAAAATGAGCAGGCCGAGCATCGTGTCATCCTCGGTGAAGCCCATGGGATTATACACTACCTCGCAAGCTCGCTGGTATCGCTCCACCAGCCCGCGGATGCCCACGTTGTTATTGAGGCACGCTCGGACGAGTTGCGCGACACGTTCGACCTTCCCACTGGCGACGGCCATGACAAACTGCTTGTGCTTGTCGAGCTGGGCAAGCTTGCCAAACAGCTTGCGGAGATCGTTGAGCCTGGTCAACTTCAGGCCACGGAGGAGCTGGACTTTGTCGCGCAGCATATCGATGAGGACACTGATCGGCATGTAGATGAACGGCGTCGACTCAGGGATTCCGTATTGGATGCGCTCAAGTATCCCCTTCAGCATGTTGTGGGACGAGATGTCGTTGCACGGGCGGCACATCTGTCCGCGACCCGAAAGTCCTCTGGTGCATGCTTGGGACTGCAGAAAAAAGTGCTCGCCCTTCGAATAATAGTCCCATGGCAGTGTGAATTGCCGATGAAGAGCGAAAGGATAATCGCTGTGGTGCGATTTTCCGGCGGGAAAGGAGATCTCCATGCCCACACACGGCGTCAGATCCTCCTCCACCGGAGGGAAGCGGTCCTCTTGCATTGATGGCAGACGCGGCACTTCGCTATCCTTGACTGTTTTAGCTCCGTCGCGAGCACCTGCAGAGTCTCTTGCCGTAGGAAATCTTCGGGCTGATCAGAAACATTACTATTCGTACGTGAAATGCTTACCGCAGCTCAATAGCCCTCAAAAGACATTGAACATACACGCGATTATAATCTACCTTCAGGCCGCGGTGTTCCACGAAGTAGTCGAGGAATCGGAGGAAGCCATCAAGCCCGTTCGGTCCCCGACGCACGTAGCTGACAGAATATTGTGCCTCTCCATCAGTGCCCCAGCCGAAAACCTTCTTCATCAAAGGTTCGATGTGATAGACCCAATCCCTGTCGCGCGTGCGATGGGCCACGTCGGGGTCGGTCTCCGGATCGGTACAGAAGGATGCCAGCGCATGGTTGTCCTCAGCAAGCGGGGCATGAGAGGGGATAAATGCAATCTTTGCTTTCAACTGCCGTAAGAGATCCCGCGCTTCTTCACAGACCAGAATGTTGGAATATGAGTCAGATGCAAACTCCGAGTCAGTTCCATGACTCAGGTTGACTCTAACATGACTCACTTACGAGTGCACGGACCACCTGTAATAAGCATATAAGTAGCGTACATGTTCGTAGGTACTCTGTCGGGATTGCAGCAGAGCAAGCCCTTGTAAATGAACATTATTTAAATCTATCACGTGCTTGTCCGAATCTCACACAGAAGAGGCTGAACGACCTCGGAGAACCAGTCAGTGGGTCCCTCGAGAGTCGCGTCAGGGCCAGTATCACTAGGCGGAGGGATGGGAGTAATGGAGGTCCCGTGGACGCGATCAGGCGCTGCAACTGTTGACGGGACTTGCTCTTTCGGTTTGACGAGCCAAGTAGTGAGCAAGCCGTGGATAGGCTTCTTTTTGGGTGGCTCCTTTGCGCGTTGTGCAGCCACAAGAATAGCCTTCTTGCATTTATCTGAGCCGACGTGCCGTTTCATGAGATTGCCTTCCCCGCCGGAGCCCACTGGAATCTCTTGCAAGCATTTCGGGCACTTGAGAACGCCGCGATTGGTCGAGGGCCTAGTGATGCCCGTGGCCTGGCCTGAGGCCCTGAGGCCCGACAAGCCAGGCCCGCTCAGGCCAAGCCAAGCCAGGCCAAACGTCGGGCTTGAGTGGGCCCAGGGCTTGGGCTTGAAGATTTTCAAGCCCGAGCCAGGCCCACAAGTCTGGCTTGGATACTCACTACCACCGCTGCGATACGGGTGATCTTCTGTTAAGCTCCGTGTGATTGAGCTTGTGAGTTCATTTCTTTCCTCGGGATCTACAACATTTTGAACCATTTTTGGCATCGTGCCAAGAAATTTGCGCTCGCGCGGAGTTCTGTGGGGATCCTAAATTAGCTCAAAAGGCTCGAAAATGTGTTCGCATTGTATTGATTACCCTTGTTCGACATATTATAACACTCACATCTCGTCCATGCAGGTCTCAATGCTCAAAGGTGGCGGCGGGGGTGGTACCTACTCAAGCCTTGGCTCAGGCCCGAGCCAGGCCAGGCCAAGCCCTACCAGCGGGCTTGGGCTTTGGCCTGAGAAATCCCAAGCCCAGGCCCGCTCAAGCCAGGCCAAAGCCCTGGCTTTCAGGCCAAGCCAGGCCACGGGCATCACTACGAGGGCCCCGGTGGTGGATTGCCGTCCGGCACCTGTGGTAATATTAGTGTGCGCGGGCACTAGAACAGCGATGCCGCACCGCGTTTGATGGATTCATCTGCCGGTGCGAAGTTCTGTGGCGGCGCAAATGAAAAATTGCCGCGCTTGCATATGTTTGGTCCCCCCCATGTGCCAAACTTTCACCAACATCGTGCTGATCTAGCCCCTAGGGCGCCGTGTAAACATCCCTACAAGTCTCATAAACGCACCCGTCGGTCCGCAGGACACCCGGACCTCAAATTGGGCCGAAATAAATTTGCATACAGTTTTTTTTTTCTGGCGGTCGGGGACCAACCTACCTACCCTACCCCATATGGGCAATGCTTATCCTTGGACCCCCTTGACTGCAGGCCTGGGGTGGAACTTAAGTTCTGGCAGGGACTTAAGACTTGTGTTGGTTCTGGACCGGCTACCACTTAAGTGCAGTTCATCCTATTTCATCTCATCGATCCGTCCAAGATAATCCCGAAGATCAAATACCACTTGCTTGCACATATCAATGACGATATTGTCGAGTTTGGCCCACTCGTAGGAGTTGCAACGGAAATCTTTGAGTGTTTCAATGCCATCTTCCGTTACTGTTCCATTCTATCGAATCATCTAGCCCCAAGCCGTGATATTGCGTTGCAACTAGGGGATCAGGAAGGCCTGACTGGTGGCCAGTGGTTGTGTAGTGCGGACGGTGAATGACGGAAAGCCGGTTCTGGGGTTCGGCACTTCATGGCAGCACATCCTGTCCTGCAAAGGCTCCTGGAATGGAGGGAGGAGAAGCTGTTGAAGCATGGTACGTCCTTAATTCTCTTTCCTCAGTCAATGCCTCAAACACGCTCAAAGGCGGGACCAAACTTGTACCGCTGAAGCGGGGCCAGAAAGAACGTCTTGTGTATCCCCTTGCAGCCACAAATGCCGCACGGGCACTTAATTACGCGCAGTACTCGCCCGATTCCAAGTGGAGGAGATGTGTTTCGGTGGTCAGTGAATCACTGGATGAGTGTTTCGTTGGATCTTGGATTTTTGCGCAGTCTGCGACTGACTCGGTAAGTAATCTTTATTGAATGAATCTTCCTTCAACTGATTGTGGGACGAGTAGACTCTAATAACCGGACGCATCTCGGAAATTCTGGCTGCCGAGACTGGACCTGTGGTAGTGTTGGAGTTGTTTCAAGTTCGCTCAGTTCGGGACGAGCTCTATGGCATGCCCGTTGCAGCCGCTGGGCGGGTTGCATAGATACCGTGACCGCGTAGTCGTTTACATCAATGACAATCATCACATCCTGTCTTAGCCTCTGCCTTTGCGCGACGCGGAGCAAATCAGCCGCCGCACGTCAGGTTCGTTCGTGTGCGCGAGGATGCGTGCGTGCGCCGTGGTGCGTGACTTGCAGCCCAGCGAGATGGCGCGCGCGTAGAGCTCATATAGGAGAGACGAGGAGAGCTCATGGGAATTAACCCGTGCGCGCCGTAGTTTCGTCTCCAGCAGAACTCGTTTGTGGGAGACAGGTTGCGTTGCTCGTAGCGGAATTGGCGCAAGGGGGCTCCTGGCATGCCGCGGGAGATGAGGTGCGTGGCGGGATGGGCGAGTGGAGCGCGTGTGCGGCACAGAGAGTGCGAGAGAGGGGGACTTGCAAAGTGAGCGCAACAAGGCTGATGAGGGGGTTGGACGGCGGGATGGGGGATTTAGAAGGGAGTTGTGATTTAGAATGGGTGAGTACAAGACGGTATAGAATTGAATTGAATTAGAGAGCATGCTCCTTGACTTTATACCTTATTGCTTGAGCGGGAGAGCTACCTTGCTCTACCAACGACTTCGCATCCAGGCGTAAATTCCGCCGTGCGGTGAGGAAGAGCTGGGTCCAAATACATATAACAAAGATCATGGTGTACGGAACACGGCCTCGCCTGCTTCTGTGGCTCGTAGCAACATTCTTGAGGCAGTCCGGGGTTCGAATCCTCGTGTCTGAACTATTCTTGCCTTGTCGGCGCGCCAGCTTGAAAATGAACGGTTCTAACTGGATGAAGTTGTGATTGGGAGACAAAAGCAGATAGAAGAATAGACAGGTTGCGCACAAACCATTCGAGCCATCAGAGGGCTTTTTGCAGCGCGCAAACTGATGGCTAATGGCTAATAAGTTTGGAGCAATAAGTGTATCAGTCGTCTCAAAATAGTGCTTGTAAGAGTGGGTCCGGTGTCAAGAATGAACTTACAGACATTCTCCACACACGAAAATCCTTGTGAAAATTGAAATATTGTGGACTGAAGTCTGACTTGGAACTTTGGAGCACTGATGCCTTACGCGGGTGTGGAAGTGATCATAACGGCTCAGGATGGACTCAGGTAAGTCAGATTTAAGTTCAGGTACCAAACCGTATCCATATCGTCCAGCCCCTTGGTCACTGGATAACGTTGTAAGGTAGATAGATTAATCGAAAGGATAAGCAACTCACCAGAGGTATCCTCGAAACAGAGGCCACATATCGGACGGCATCCTGCGATCCATCGGCATCTTGAGTGGTCAAGTCCAATTTGAAGTCGATATTCTTGCCCTGAATGCTGCTTGCTAGTGAAGTCAATGATAACATGTGAAGCTAAGATGCTGTGGACGCACAAGCCCAGAATTTCATTTCCGATAAATGCGAGCCGCGGTACTTCTCTACCATGTGCTTTGCCAGGTTCAATTCTCGTCGCAATCAGAGTGCAGTTCAACTTATCAATGTTGGCGTTAACCATCGTGGAATACTGTAACCTGTATGCCGGACGAGCTCGCTGGGCCCTAGAGTTGCACTGTATTACGATGGCTGCAACAAACTACAGTAGGCGAGAGCTACGCAGTTCGATTTCAGGCAAACCAGGTCAAGCCAGCGATCAATGCCAGCCTTTTTTGACCTATGTAATACGTATTCGCTGATCCAATGTGCCAGAGAGCCGGGGAGGTGCTGAATGAGTTTTTCCCAAGAAAATATGTGTCAAAAAGTTGACAGCAAGAGAACAACAAGATCCCAATTTTGGGGTGCTTAGACACCATCTCTGGTTCGAGGAGTGACTTCTTGAGGCACAAGAAACAATCCCTATATGCTGTAGTGTGTATTTGATAAAAGTGAATGTCAAGTGAGGTGAGGGGAAGGCAGACGGGGTGCAAGTCAAACCGAAGCCACGAAGGCCGAATACGGTCACGGATTCGGCCGCATCCAATCAGCTCACCAATCCGATAAGACCAAGATAAGATGGAAAAAATGGTTGAGTGCTGACATGAATTACCTGGGCTTAAGGCCAGTGCGGTGCATGGCAGTACGAGTCCGGGCCCTTTAAAACATCGAAGTCCGAAAAAAAGCCTCGTTCGCAGTGGCTATCCTGATGTGTTTCTTTCTCATTTTGGAAGCTGAACAATGCAATATTTTATTTCAGGTAGAATTCCGCCGTGTGTGACTATGTACTCATACAATTCCCCTCAATAACATCCCTGTACAACGGTGAGAATTGGCTACTTTACAAGGGTACATTAAGGGAAGATGTAGCGAAAAAGGTTGAATGGCTTTGCTACGGCTGCGAAGCAGTCCATGCTTATACCAATGGGGGAATCAAACACAGTTGGTGGGGCGAAATGGGGAAGCCACCAGAAAGCGAGAGGAAGCACAATGGAGATAGCCTACATAAAAACCTCAACAGGTGCAAGCGAAATTGATATGCCGAGCACTGATGCAAGCACCTGGCCTGGGGAATTCAATTGACTCATAAAGCCGAGGCGGTTACGCATGAGAGTGGCAAACAAGCTAGCTGTATTGGCTAAATCGGGCGGAAGACTGAGTCCAGCCAAAACTTAAATCAACTGCCGGTCTAGATTTCGGGAAAAGTGGAGTAAGTAAGAGAAAGGATCCAGGCAAAATTCGTGTTGAAATATTGATTAGTAAATGCAGCTCGGCATTCGGGCAGATGACCGATAAGATTGATAATCAGATTAGTAACATAGAACAGAGTAGATACACGTAGAATACTCTAGATACAATTCCTGTAGTATATAAGCTTGTAGTGCAATCCTGCTAGAGCATCTGATTGCTCTAAAGCAGCCTTCTAATCATCAGTGCTATTGCAATCTTACCTTACCTCTTATTCTAATCTCGCCCTCCCCGCTTTTACAACAACAATTCGAATACATATTTGAAACCCCCGAGTACTCGAACCGGAGCAACGGCTCTTCGGAGAAATTGGACGACAAATAACAACAGCTTCAATGACATAGGTACTGAATCGCGACCAAAGTTCGCGGTAAACCCGTTGCCAAGAACGATTCCTAAACAAGTTAGGACTAACGGTGGGGAATTCATTCCTTGAAGGCCCTGATTTAAAATGTCCGGAAAAGCACTACTGTACTATTAAGACCGAATGTTCACACTATGTCACCTGTCACCTTTTTTTTCGAGTGTTCATTTCTCGGCAATCACCATCAATTACTATATCTGGACGCCCGGCATCCGCCGGGCGAGAAATTTTGACATTTTTCGGCCTATTTAGGCCTCGAAACGTCAACGTCACCGTCACCTACGTCCCAAATGTTCAGTTCACAACCCTCCGTCACCCGTCACTTGAACATTTCGTCGTAATATTACAGTAATTCCCAAAGCACTGGATATGAATGCTTAAATAGATAAATCAGTGCCTAGGCACTGATATGAAGTGCTTTTAATTTTCATAATCATGACATGCAGCAACCGGAGATGAAATCAGCGCCCAGCTCGCAGATAAGGGTATGTTTAACAATTTAAAATGTGATACCCATCTACGTATGTAAATCCTTAGGTACAAATACTCGATGGACCCAAAGATCTAGAGAAAAGGAATAACCTGTCTCTTCTTCCTGCTCCCATCACACGAACTCTGCGCCACTCCAATGGCGACGCCTTCAGCTCCCACTACCCCTCCAGCTCAGTCTACACCGGGTGGGGTCTCCCAGTTCCCCTCAGCTGCATCGATACTCGATGGCACCATTCTCCCTGCGCTTACCCTCGCTCGAGTGGGTGTCACCGGCATTGGCATACCTGGGGTAGAGGGCGCAATCAATGGGGTTCTGGAGCTAGCGACGATGCTCTCGGTATCCAACTCCACATCCATATGGAAAATCACTGATTTGTGCCTGGCAGACGATGAAGGCAAACAAGGAGGACCTTGCCAAGCTCGAGAAGTCCCTTGATAAATTGATGACCATCGATACCGCAGGTGTTGGTGGCGATCTAAAGCAGCGGCTCGACACTTTGCCTTCGTGCGTCGTTCATGTGAAGTGCTATGTTGTAAATTCATTGATTTCTCTGGGGTTCAGGGAACTAAAAGTGATTCTCCTTGAGTGCAAATCTCTGGCAGAGAAAAATCAATTCAAGCGGTTCCTCCAAAGTAAGCATTACAAGGAAAGAATCCAGGGCATCAAGGATTCCGTCGCATCTCACATCCACCATTTCACCGTATGTTTACTGAATTGTTCCAGGCCGTCGTTTTAACCTATTTCTAGTTCTACGGCAATATTTCAATTGCCAAATGTGTCGAAACGATGGCATCCAACGGTGCGAGAACCACTCGATGTTACAGCAGAATCCAGATATTGACATATATGTTAGTCCGAGCAGTTGGCAGGAAAATTGATACCGTCCTTACCAGCGAGATCCTTGCAAAGCTCAAATGTGTACCAGCACGCTACAATTCTGCCAATACCCCGGACAGATGCATGGATGGCACTCGGGTAGACATAATCAAGGATATTGTCACACGATTAAGCGCCACTTCCAACTCAGCGGAGCGAGTGGTCATGCTCAGTGGATCTGCAGGATCAGGCAAATCCACCATCGCAAAGAGTGTGGCGGCTATTCTGGCAGAGGAGAAGGGCACACTGGCTGCTTCCTTTTTCTTCTCGCGGGACTACGTAGAGCGCAAGGACATCACGCACCTTCCCACTACACTGGCCATGCACCTCGCAGATTATGATGCAACCTTTCGGACTCGCCTAATCGATCTATTGGAGAGTGATCACACAGGCATTCTCGATGCCGAACCACACCTGCAGTTTCAAAAAATGGTGGTTGAAATCCTTGAAAAATTACCACAAAGTTCGAAGCCTTGGGCTATCTGTCTGGATGCTCTGGACGAATGTGGAAAGGACCGTGGCCAAATCTTTCTTAGGTGGCTTTCAGATAGTATTGCTCGAATCCCTGATCACATCCGATTCTTTCTCACTGGGCGTCCGGATGTTCCTTCTTATCTCAAGCTTGACACTATGGTCTCTCTAATGCATGCAGTGGTCTTGGATGAAACTGGCATCAACATAGTCAGCTCTGACATTCATCATTATATTGAGCAATCCCTTAATGGTGCAAAATGGACTACACGGCATCATTGGAAGATCCATGGTCACCATGTTGAAGAACTAACAAATCGTGCAAATGGGCTTTTTATATTTGCAGCCACAGCTGTTCGTTATGTTATCGGAGGACTACCACAGGTGCCTCCACAGGAATCTATTGAATACCTCCTGGGTGGGGAGATCCTCACTGACTTACATGGTCTATATCTACGGATTGTCGATGAGGCTATTCCAGCACCTTCCCCAGAAGACCGGCGTGCACAAGCAGTCTATGGTCGCGCCATAAAGATTCTGAGCACTATGTTGCAACTTCTTCAGCCCTTGGATTGCCCAAATCTTGCTGCATTGCTTGAACTGGATCCAGAGGTGCTTCATGGGATACTGCTTCCTCTCAGTTCTGTGATCCATCTCTCTGATACTCCGGGGGAAGCGATTACGGTCATACATCTCTCATTCAGAGAATTCATGACTTCCCATGTTCGTCAGGAGGTTCGTTGCGGCACTGAAGCCCAGAAACGGTTCCTGGCCTCTGCTCTCCTCAACCTGATGCACAAAGAACTAAAATTCGATATCTGCCATCTTCCCACCTCATACTTGGCAAATGATGACATACCCGATTTGCAACTGCGGGTAGATACATACATACCACATCATCTCAGATATGCATGCCAATTTTGGGTGGATCATCTTGCGGCAATATCCTATGAACTTGATAGTGCAGAGGGTGCAAAAAAACTCCTTGTTAAACAGTTCTTGTTTTGGCTGGAGGTTCTGAGTTTGCTGGGGATGGTAGATTCTGGACCGAGAGCACTATCAAAGCTGATTACATGGGCTGATACAGTAAGCATGTTTCATACTTGTTATCAAAAAAGGAACTGAGGTATATTAGAACCCATCCCTGGTCGAATTTGCAAGAGATGCCCAGAGATTCATTGTCTTCTTTCGTAGCCTAATCATGTACAGTGCTCCACACATTTATGTGTCTGCATTGGCTTTGGCACCAACCGAGTCTGAGATTGGTCGAGTATTTTGGCCACAAATCTTGGTGACATTCTCCTGAAGTCACGAGCCCCCCTTGTCGTTTCTCCCCTGCGCACAGCTTCGAGCACCGATACCAGACCCTGTCTACTCCCCTGGAAAACAGCGAGGCGGTGTTCCGCACATCATGCCCGATGCTTTTATCTTCTACTCAGCTCATTATGCCAGCATAAATTTAGCTAGCAGCGCTAGCAAATTATGAGCGGATGCATCGAACATACAATCAACCAGCGCAATTCTCACCCAGGGTATACCATTGAATACACGAGTTTTTGTTTTGTTTTTGTTCTGTAGGCCAATGGAGATCCAAATTGATGATTCACTTCGCAAACACTAGAAGTTGAGTGAGCTACAAGTACTTGACGTGGTCGGTGGAGCTGCGCCTCCCGATTATTGCTTGCGGCATTTGGTAAACCTCGCCATATAACTCCCACTCGTTGAATTCAGGGGACGGTATAGAATAGATTACAGGGCATGTTCCTTTAATTTTATACATTAGTGCTTGAGCGGGAGAGCTACCTTGCTATACCAACGACTTCGTATCAAGGCGTAAGTTCCGCCGTGCGGTGAGGAAGAGCTGGGTCCAAATGCATATAACAAAGGCCATGGTGTACGGAACACGGCCTCGCCTGCTTCGGTGGCTCCAAGAGGCACGCGAAAATGCCGAAAAGACGACCAAGCCCGCTCTTTAAGTCTTTTGGGGCGCTGAATCCGAATCTGACGTTGTTTTTCTTTTCTCGCTCAAAATTGGCGGAGAAAAAGTATAATTCTTCGATTTTGAGTGAGATCGGACTCGAAAAATTTCGGAAAAATCAGAATCAGAAAGCTGGACCCAGAAAATGGAAGTGTAGGGAAAGGTCCGAAGGCGCTCCGAGAAGTATTCGAAGCGGTAGAGGCGATTCCGGTGTCTAAGTGGCTGTGTTTGCTTACGTTTTTATCTTTTTTGGGGGCCTTGTCGAGGAGGTCTCGTTCCCCCGGGAATTGCCGCGCGCCTCTTGGGTGGCTCGTAGCAACATTCTTGAGGCAGTCCGGGGGTCGAGTCCCCGTGTCTGAACTATTCTGGCCTTGTCGGCGCGCCAGCTTGAAAATGAACGGTGCTAGCTGGATGAAGTTGTGATTGGGAGACAAAAGCAGATAGAAGAATGTCTGGTAAAAACATGGACCTAACTGAGTGACTGAACTGGACACAGCAAGGCTTCGACAGAAGAACACACACGTATTTATAGGTCTTCATGGTTACTACATACATAAGGGGTCCACTTCACACACATATGAAACAATATCATAACTGACGGGTGGGCCGGATTCCGCGCCACATGTGTAGCAATTGAATGGCTGGGTGCCTATGTTCGCGATATACCCATCTGTGCCGGTAATAACGTTAACCAGGAACTCTTTGCTGTGAACTTGGAGTCCCGTGTTCACTATGTCGAGGATGCTGAAAGCACGGCCGCAGGCACATGCTTCTCCCCCCTTCCGAAAGCCCGCACCGCTTCCGGCCAGTCTTTCTGGTGACAGATCGAGCAAATACGCCAACCTCTGGATATCTTCGGCTGGGGTCGGGACGCGTGGTGTGTTCTGATATGCAGCGGCCACCTTGGCATCAAACTGGGCCTTGCTGACGACCTTTGTCGGGTCAATGCTGTGCGAGCTCCTGGTAAGGAACGATACTGAGGTAAATACCAAAAGATTGACTCACGTAGTCATATTAAGCAAATGGCGACAGTGCAGAATCTAATGGGTGCTGCTGGGCTGGGGATGTCCGTCGACGGTTATCGAAAGGTGGAGATTTTCTCATGTTTATATGTACTTCAATGAGAAATATGCACCAGGGATAGAACAACCCCATGATATCGAACCATCCTGCTTTCCAACCCTCACGAATTTCGAGTCCGGCCTCGTCGATAGCATTAAAAACGGGAAGCAGGCCGGAGCGTGTATTGGCTATCATATTCACCGAGAACTGACCGGAAGGGTTGGAGACGAGTGGCTGAAGTGCTCGGCATTGGGAAATATGGCACCTATGTATGGAATAGCGTCAAAATCACACGCGGGGATTGGCTATAGGTCATATGGACACCGAAAACTCACCGGAAGAAGCCGGGCGGAAGCGCTCCGTAGTCGACAATTTGGCGCCTAGCATGCGTCAGCAGGTTCAAAATTAGGAAGAAGTCGACTCAGGGCCAGGCCTGGATTGGCTATAGATGCACTGAAAACCCACCGAGAGTTGGAGACGCCGGGTGGAAGCGCACCGCAGTCGACAAGCATGCTTCCATGGCTTCAAAATTAGGAAGAAGCTGAGGCCCAACTGTGGATTCGCTCTAGATCCACGGAAACTCACCGGGAGATGCCGGGCGGAAGCGCTCCGCAGTCGACAATTTGGCGCCCAACATGCTTCAACGATTTCAAAATTAGGAAGAAGTCGATCCAGGCCCAATCTACCAGGCCCAATCTATGGCACATCTGGCGGAGTGCGGCCATAGAACTATGAGGATGGGCCTACTCGAAGGCCGACCGTCGCGATAAAGATTCTTCTGAGGGATCGTCGTCGTCTTCTCCCCTCTCATCACACCGACATTTGACCGACACCAGGGTGCAAGATGTGTGCTGCATGACACTGTACCATGGTGGCAAGGTGGTGCTCCTATTGATACCGGTGAGGTGGGCAATTATCCCGTCGCAACGCCAATAGAATATCCAACAGCGCCAAGTTCACGGTCCTGATGATGAAGATATTGGCGCGCGATGTAGGCGGTAAGCAGAAACAGTACGCTGAGGGGCTCAGGATTTTGTAGCGTTGTTATCTCGAGAAAATCCCAGAGCTGGAATCAAGCTGGATCAAAAATGTATGCGGCATAGCCAAGTTGGTCCGAATCATCAGCTATGAGACCGCCGATGGTCGATCGCATTAACGAGCGCGCTCGACGGTGCTCGCGCCGTCAAAACGAGTGCGATCGGCACGTGTTCGGCGTTGGCCGAACTGTCCTCGTCTGGTTCGAAAAATTAGCGAAATTGTCGCAGTACCGCCTTTCAGGGATAGAAAATCTGTAGAGGAGTTCATGTAATTCTGTCGAGTTCAATGCGGCTTCAAGCCTTTGTTCTCGGCCAAAATGTGGCATATTCCCCGCGAAGACAAGCCAGGGCTGAGCTGCTAAGGGCAAAAGTCTAATTTAAATCTTGTCCAGGGACATCCTGGTTCAAGCAGGGGTGTCGAATTGAACGAAAAAGCAGAGTATTTCGTTGCCTTCTCCTCGCTGATCCGATATAGCAATGCAGCTACCGTACTTTTTTTAGTGGCATACGATACATGGTCCGGGGTAATTAACCTACTGTTCGAGTAGAGATTTCACCTTTCTACGTAGGAATTCAAGCGCGCGCAAACAGCCGCCCCAACGAACCGGGATCGACACAACGCGGCCCGCACGCCTCATCGAAACACGGCACAACACGGCCCATCAACGGCCCTTCGCGCGCGCACTCATCCCCGGCTCAAGGGCCGTGTGTTGAATCAAACACGGCCCTTCAGAATTTTTCTCGGCCGCGCTGATGCCCCCACTCACCCAATTTCTATTTAGCGTAATCCCGTAAAAGTTGATCAACAAATCTCAATAAATTCACAACTGTGTAACAAATGAGGTTAAAAATTAATCTTCAAGGAGTCCTGCCTAGGTTGATGGGCATACGAAGCACCGAATTTTCACCGTCTGCTGAACGTGTAATTTATGAACACTTTTTGGAGATGATTCATGAATGTAGGAGACTTGCTTAGAAAAAGATTTTTCCATGCCAACGTATCGACTGCACGGGTGCACAAGGTAGGGTGCCCCTCGCCCAGCAGTGTATTTCTCTTGCTGAGTTCTAGATCATTACCATTACCATACGCCGTGGTTAAGGCTAAGGGTTCGGGATACGCCGAACCCTCCGAGTCTCCTTCAGACTCTGCAAAGAGTGGGCTGACACGCATCATGTATTCTATGTGATAATAATTACACTGGGCTCCAATAGTGACTTTTCGGATGGAGAACATCACAAGTGAAGTCAACAAGATGGTAGCCTGTTTCTCGGGAAGAGAGCGGCAGTTGCGATGCCGCAGATGCCGTGCTCCAATGAGCGGCGGCCAGGAGGAGGTGCGCCTCCGAGCACGGATCAGGATACGGAACTCACTGATGCCCGTGTTGTCCTGATGCGCAGGTAGGTTCCGGATGTGGGGCGGGTAACAATGGAGGTGGAAGGGAGGGAAGTCGCAGGCAAATGGAGGACTGCTTTATATTCAGGCCCCGTGGAAACCCCAATTGGCAAGGGCCGCCTTTGAGCAAAGTGCGGCCTTCCTCGGGCTCTGGCCGTGTTTCCCAATTAGGCGTGCGGGCCGTGTTTTGTAACCAACGAACCGGCACCGGCGTTCGCCATAGCCGGACCTGCACCTGACGACGACGCGTCCAGTTCGCTGCCCTAAAGATGCCTTCCAGTTCCACGGCGCTCGCTCGTTTGCCTTCCCCACTCCCAATGCTCGTTCTAGTGCAACTCGCCCTCCGGCTCGCGCCGACAGCGGGCAAGGCTCAAACTCCTCGCGCTGTTGCTCCTCCTCCTCAACCCGGATCGTGGCCGCTTGTCTGGCATGGTGTGCCTGTCTTCTCTTGCTCTTACCCATAGAACTAACATGATGCCACTTCACAGTCTAGGTTCTTTCCTGCCCCGCAGAATGGCTCCTCTCCCGCACGGGCGTCGTCCTCCAGCACGTTTTCTCCAGCCGCGTAACACGGGCCGCGGCACTCGATAAGTGGTACGAGTCGCGCAGGCCCGTCGGCATGCATCCGTTCCGCGCCGTGAGAATTGGGCTAGTGCGTTTTTTCCCCTTCGGTGTAAGAATAGCTGCTGATGGGGAGATAATATTGCAGCCCGGACGACTGCGAGTTCTCATTTGAGCGACTCGAGCTATCCTAAGGTACGTGCCATGCCTGTTTTCACATTACAGCTTTTTGCGGAACTTAGGGCGCGGCCCGTTTTTTATTAACATTTGATGTTTTCACGAGATCAGCTGTTGTGAGCTTAATTCTGGCCCGTTTCTCTTGAAAGTAGGACCGATCGATTCCCACTTCGATTCCGGAGGGCTTTGGACCCCACAATCGTGCGGATGCGTGGGAATTTCCTTTTTCGGCAAATCTCGAGGTGTCCACGCAGAACAGCTGTGGTATTAGCTACAATCATCCGATTAACCTGAATTTTGGATATGTTACACTCGGATGTATGTATGAGGGCTCCATGAGCTCAGATCAGCTTCCCCGGACACAGTCCACATTTAGTGTAGAGCAGGAAATTAATCGCAATTGGAGCCTTCACCAAATTTTAATCAGGAGGTATATTCGCCATCCAAGGGTTTGGGGCTCTCGGGGACATATGTGAGTATATCATATCCGAAATCTAGGTCAATTGGATGAGTGTGGCTAATATTATGGCTGTTCTGCGTGGACACCTCGAGATTTGCCGAAAAAGGAAATTCCCACGCATCCACATGATTGTGGGGTCCAGAGCCCTCCGGAATCGAAGTGGGAATCGATCGGTCCTACGTTCAAGAGAAACAGGCCAGAATTGAGCTCACAACAGCCAATCTCGTGAAAACATCAAATTTTAATAAAAAACGGGCCGCGCCCTAAGTTCCGCAAAGAGCTGTAAGCTCATGTCTATGTGTTTTTGCCAGGCCCTCGACCGCGCTGATAGGCCCGCTGGGTGAACACCCATGAAATCTTTCAATATTACACGAGTTGTTACCTGTTACAAGTGTTAATAGTCCTAATATATCATACTCTAGAGGCTATTGCTGAGGCCCGAAGCAGTTAGCAATGGGCGCATACGCGTACTATTGAACACTAACCCGCCTTGCATGACGGTACCACTATGGGTCAGATTACAAGAGGGTTACTGTTCTTTAGCTAAAGAATGTCTTACCACCTTAGACGGGTTGGGACGTTCCGCGCGGCCCGGAACAAGGGCGAGAACACATAAACATCCGTTCAGAAGTGGGATTCAATAGGAGGCATGCGATTGGGCAGACGGGACGGACATCACGGCCGAGGCGGGCCCGTTTGTCATCCTAGTCCGGTATGATCGGATATCGTTGATCCGACATCCAGCGGCCGAAGTTCGGTGACAGGACAATGGCCATATGGGAGGCTGTGTTCGGGCCTAGGTCCGGATACATTCCCCATCACATCAGAGTTTGCCGATGTCAAGGCCCACACAGGGGCTCTGGCATTGCTGCGCTCAACTAGCCAATGGCGGAGATGGCAATTGACTGAACAATGGGCAAGGAAGTAGACGCCATTGTTCTACGTCATCATAAGTGTTCGGGCTATGCGGGCAGGACGTCTTAAACTATACCCTGGTTGCAATTGATCAGCCAAATATATCTTTAGCTAAAGATTCAACACACAAACTAATGTTCAACAGGTTATGTTTTATACCAAATAGGTGTGGTGCCTGGTTGCCCACCTTGTTCCGTTTATCCGTTTGTACTCAAAGTCTCATATTATTTATTATTCCCGTTTTGGACTGCCAGTTTGTATAAATACCAGAGGTTTCTAGGTGGAATGCCAGTGGATCCTTCCATTTCCTGAGACTAGTGCAGACTCTGTGTCTGTGTGCTTCTGGGAAAGCTTTGAATTCATTTGGAATACCATTGGGAAGCTGTAGAGTTTTCTATTAGTGTTTCAGTGTTTGCAATATATTGGTCTTTTGGACAAAGTTTGGAATAAGGAATCTGGATTAAGGGAATGTCTGGCATCTGGATTAAAGGGATTATCGATTATCTGAACTTTGGACATTTGGCGCGCGGAGCAATAGAAGAACTTGTGTCTTTATTGGCTTTTAGCAATATTTGTGAGCTTGGAACTAAGGAAATAACACAACTATCGATCGTAAGATCACCCAGGAAGTAATTCCAACAACCCGCGAAACAAACCCAACTTTCTGTACCCTCTAGTCTGCGTATAGCGCCTGGAACGGTCGAGATTGTCGATTGTTCGTCTTTAGCTAAAGAATCGTCTCAAAGTATTTACAATCAAATTGCACACAACCTTTATACGGTTGGAACCCCGAACCTCGCAGTCTGATTATCGGGATATAGTGGTGTTTTTGGTGTATTTTAGTGATTCATATTGGATCCCTATTTGCATTGATTTCATACGTGTTCACATAGTCAGCGTTTCAGCGCGCACATGCGCATGGCCATCCACACCTTCCCTATTTTTTTGAGGTGCGGTGGGGGGGCGCCGCTTGCTGGTGCGTCCTGCGCCCTTGCGTCCCACCCTCCCTCTATTCGGCCCCCCGCAATTATCCATCTATGCCGTCAGCGGCGTCCTTCCCTTCCGCCTTAGATCGTTTCCTCCACTTCGCTTGCCTTGCTTTTCCTCATTCGCACTTCCCTCCATTAGGCTTTCCACGCTGAGTCGCGTCCCTCTGTTCGTTTGCGTCCCCGTCCTTTCACACCGGACCAGGTCGGCTTCTGTCCTTCGCCCCTTCATTCTGTAGTCATACTTCACTTCCTTCGTCCTCCTGTCGTCCTCACTTTCACCTCCTTGCCTACGGCCCACTCTTTGGCGCGCGGCTCTTCTCTTGATGGCCGCCCTCCTGGCTTCCTCGCCTTCCCCTCGTTTCCTTCCCTTGACTCTATCGCCTTGATTGTGCAGCTGCTAAAGAATACAGCGACACACTTCCACTTCATCCGCGAGATCCCCATGTTCGTGCCCTACGAGGTGCGCGCGAACGTCGGCGCGTGGGACGACAAGTGGGTGAGTACTACACCCTCGCGTCTTTCTTTGAATCTTGGGTCCACTTGTGGTGCGGCGCTTGCTCGGCACGTAGAGCGCTTCCATGCGCGCCGCAGCGCTCCTCGTCATAGCGCGAAGGAGCGTGGAGGAGCGTCCACCCCGCACCCTCATCAGCGCCCCGCGCTCCCAGCTGCGAATGCGCATACGCACGCCTCGGGAGCAGAATCCGCGCGCCCTCCCCACCAGCCCTCGCAACGTAGCGCGCGATGCACCGTGAACGCCGCTTCCGTGCGCGCGGGGCCACACTTATATTTCTTCGCGCTTCTGCGGGATCCCAAGCGCTGCAACATGAAATGTTGATACGCCCCCCAGATATAGGTCGTCTCGGTCCCGCCTCCAAGAAATCCAACAAGCCCAAGTCGCGCTCCGATAAATCCGGGACTCCCTCGCAGGTACCGACACCAGCAGGAGCAGCAGAAGTAATTGCGCGCGACTCGACGGCACAGGCGCTCCTCGCGCGCGCGGGGGCACAGACGGAGCCTGACGGGACGGTGTTGTATTGTGCGTCCGCTTCTTTTCTTGCCCGTTCTGTGTTTCCCTCCTTGTCTGGCCGAGGGCGGAGTGCGGCAGATTTTTTGTTTGTTTGTTCCTTCGGGCGTCGGCTCGCCGGCAGGAACGGGTGCGAGATGTTCCGCGCGAGGTGGCTCCGCGAGATGTCGCGCAGCGCAGCGTTCGTTCGCGGGGCGTTGGAACTCTGGAGCAGGGGGGAGCAGGCACGATGGAATCGCACTACGTTCGTTCACGAGCCGCATGAATTCGCGCCCGCGGCTGGGCTGATTCGCTTCTCTTCTCCCACGTCGCGAAGAGACGAAGAACGACAGCGCTCTGAGAGATGAACTCGGGCTCCGTTGGTCGGCGCGGGCGGAGGATGCGTGATAACTATCGCCAGCAATGAGCGCGATCGAGTGCGCGAGGCGGATGCCGCATGGTTATTCACTGGTGCCCGCGACGGCACTCCGCGCCACTCGCCGCCGATACTTCCGCGGACTCGTCCCCGCGGCCGCGCTTCCCCGGTCGGAGAACTTGACTGATTAGTTTAATGTTTGAATTAAAGGTGATTTGTTGCGGTCACCGAAACCGAAGTTTGGACGCGCTCGCCGTGTCCCGAGCTTTCCGGGTCCGGGGCACACGAATGACGCTTGGATGATGCAAAGTGCTGGATTGGGATAGGCGGCACACGGTGATTATGCGGCAAGATCTGAGGCTGTAGACACTGAGTCCTTAGGTAATCGTGAAAGGTAGAGTAATTCAAGTCGGATCCAGAGTCGCAGGATAGTGAAAAGGTAGCGAAGTACGATGAAGCGTCTGTCTACGAAAGACTAGTGAAAAGGCTAACCCCAGAAAGGATTTCAGCTTGTAGTACAAGTATGTATGGGAGCTCCGGCAACCATGAGCGGCCATTGCCAATGTTATAAACTCAAAATAAATGCGTTTCAGACTCCGACATATCGCTCGATCCTTGAGATTCTCGGAATGTCGAGCCCAATCAATGTTTGAATTAAATTTAATGCTGAATTGGTTGCGGCTGTCACCGGGATTCTGGCGCTTTCGCATGTCGTATGCCCTCGGCTCTGCGGCTTCGAGGTTGAGCACTATCGTGCCCAATTGTCGAGCGGTTATGAACTTGTGAATGAAATTTCTCCGCAACGAAGGACGGGGACGAGGAACGCTGGTAAAAAGAAATTCTCCGCCCGGCGAAGGGCGTTGCAGGACACCCCGAAGGACGAACAATTAGTTCAGCTTGATCGCCATTTATGGTGTATTAGGCATGTTTAGGAAGCAAGACGGTTGGTCCGACGTTCCGTGGCTATCCCGGGGCGGGGAGGCGTTAATGAAGGTCACCAACGTTACGGCGCCCGTGCCAGTGGTGAGCCTGATTAGTGTGAAAATGTCAATCAGTTTAATACCGCTGTCACCGAGCCTGACACGCTCGAATCCTGTATGTTCCGAGTTCTCCGGGTCTAACCACGAGGTAGGATCCTTGGTTGAGATAGTGTGGCACAGTCCACACTTCTTTCCCGGCGCACAAATTTAGCCTGTGTCATGTGGGTCGATATTCATTGGCATCATTTGAAGTTGGGGACAGGGGAACAATTAAAATTAGCTCCCGGGTGCCGGTGGGTGAAAGCCAGATCCATGAGAGGAGGGTTTAGATGGCTATAAAGCAACTGGCAAATAGAGATCAGGACCGCCGTTACCCCGCAGACATGAACGAGGAGTGGCATTAAATGAACGTCGCCAAGGGGTACAAACTAAATCAGCCTCCGGGCAGATTGTGACAAGCCACCCACGCAAAGATCCCCGGAACCTGCGCCACGCGACGATATAGTTGAGATGGTTATCCGGATGCTATGGCAAGAGCTAGGCTCTTTCTGCGATGGTGGGTAACTGTATAGGCTTTCCGCGGCGCGGTCCCGGCTTAGCGAGAATTAGGTTGTGGCGGAGCCGTGGAACGCCAGCTGCAGTGTAGGTCAAAGCGATAAGAAAATAGAGCCCAGGACAGAGTACATGTGGCCATCCCCCGGATTGGTTAGATACTATTAGACCTTGAACTTGGAAGTAAGATTAAAGAAACCGAGTACACCGGAAAGAACACCTGAGAAAATTCGCAGGGTGGTGCATATGCACTTTATCGTCCCAAGAAAAGCGTGTTCTTGTTGCCATCTTACCCATTCATTTTGTGCTGTGTGGACCATCAGTCAGTCAGTCGGGCAAACCGGGGAAAAGCGGTGCAGATACAACCAAAATAAGGGCCAACAATTTGCCGTCATTCAGTACTGCACTCCATCAGCATTGCGATCTTCTATCCGCCCTCTCGTCAAGACGGTCCTCCGAATCGTTCTATACGGCAGGGCATTAGTCTATTAATGGAACAATTCACCTCACTTCCCCAGACGCCGCAGGAGACCCGAGTCGCTCTTGTGCGCCTGGAACAGTGGACTCGGAAGCGTCGGGTCTTTTAAGACTCTCAGATCTTCCTTGGACATGCATCGAAGAGGCTGTGATCTATCCTTCCATCTTTGGTGATATTACTGCGGTCAGGAAGAGGTTCTCGACTCGCCGAATCTCCCTAAATGATCAGCGCTCCATTTTTACTCGACCTGGGTCAAAGGCGGCGCAAGCAAAAACATCAGTTGACCTGTGAACAGATGGTGGCGCAGAAGAAATTTAATCAAGCCGACACAGAGGCCGAGGTGACTTCCGCGAGTCCCATAAGTCCTAGTGCTGATCGCTGTCTCGAGTTCGAGGTCGAAGAGCCCTCATTACCTCCACATTCAATGAGTTAAAACGCGTAAGTCAGTCAATCAACCTAGCACTCTGACCGCATTACGTCCATCCAGCGAGATTGATTCCGTTGCCATCTACGCGTCGAGCGCTACATCCGGTATTCCCAGCCCCAGGATTCTCGAGATCTCGTCCCATCCAATCCCACGCAGGAGCGTCATTCCGGCGGCACCGGATTGACGTGCTGTGATAGTGTGCCCACTGTACAAAGAGGGCCCTGGAACCTTTATCCCACACGGTGCATGCTGCCTTTCGGCCTCAAACTCGCCTGGTTTGCTCTCTCGCTCTCAGGTTCATGCGGCTCTTCTATGGACAATCTAGTATTCTGACGATTCCTGCAGGCTTGATTGGCTGCTGGGCGGTCCTTCTGCCGCTGGCATGGGCTATTAAGAGTTACTGGGGACCGATCGCGTACGCAGTTGGGATTACGGCCCTAGAGGGCGTGTTTTGTCTAGGTTCGCAGCGTTCCTCTTCTCAGTTGCTCAAATTTCGGACAGTACCTCAAAGGCCTCGTCTGGAGGATGAATACAGCGAGCCTACCCAGAGGATTTTGTGTAGGTATGTGGTTGAGGCCCATCCTTGATTTATGAAGCTCACGAGTTATTCCTCAGCTCAAGTGCTCATCACTGGGTTGGCTGTCTTTTTCTTAATTGGCGTACTGGCTGCGATTACCACCGCGACCGCCTTCTACGTAGCAAAGCCCAAACAGTGGGGTCAAGACAATAACGCGTGCGTCCTGTTCGGGGGCTGCAACCAGCCGACTGATAAACTACACAGGGTTTTACCATGGCTGTATTACTATTTGTTGCCTATGCTGCTCTTTCCGCTACTTGCCTCTGCTGTCCAAGTCACCTTCGTGGTTTTCTTCGACACGTTCGACCGCACCGACGGGCTGAACTGTGTCGCTCATCCTCTCTGGTGAGTATTTTCCCTTCGTCAAACGCAGTCTGACTTTGGAACTCAGGATTCAATTCCTTGGGTACGCCGGGACACCGTTCCTCATAACGATACCGTGCTTCTGGCTGTCCTTGGTGTCCGTTTTCCGCGTGATACGCACGCACAAACACATCCGACGCGCTCGCCGCTTGGTGAATTTTGAGGCCCTGGATCACTTCACCACTCGACCGCAGCGGCGGAAATCTCAACCGGCGCTCAAGACGCGAACGACACCGCTGACGCCCGTTGCTATTACTGCACCGTCCCCCTCTCCGTCCTCCATCTTAAGGACCTCGCGAGAGGAACGCCGGCAGGCAATTAGCCCCGTCCTGCGCCAGGAGAAAATCACGAGCTTCCACCTTCCCTTTCCCCCTCCTTCCCCCGAATACATAATGGCGTCGTCGGGACATCGCTACCAAAACTCAGAAGACTCGTTCGACACCATCTCCAGCGTCTCGTTTGCAGAGACGGACGTGGAGAACAAGGCGGCACAGATTTTCGAGTACACTACCGAGGAGGACGATGTACGGACACCCTTACGCTCCTTTGTTACTCCGGCCGGTACTACACGAAGTACGCGGTCAATTCACAGCAGTGACCGTATCTCCAATACGCAACTTGCGTTTGCGTTGGGGAACATAGGATCAAGCGAGAGCAACGACTATGTTACCGAGACACCTTCGGTCTCAGGGCTCAGTGTGTCCCGGCCCGCTTCCTGCTGTTGATTTGTTTGATTTATTCCGTTCTACACAGCGATAGTCCCCTCGCAAACGGAGCACCGGACCCCTGCCGAACTCCCTTCCATAATTCGCAGTCTTCTCATATTTCAATTGTGAGTGCTGCGAAATAGCCAGTTCTGCAAAAACACCGATCTCCCGCGTTGTCAGTGCAATCATAGCCATCCACCTTCTCTCTACGATAACCCCAGTCATCGACATCGTCTCCTCGCGACCAGAACTCACGGCACTCGGAACACAACATTTCGCGTTGCTCCTGGCTGGGTGGGTACCTGTGGCCATATTTGGTACGCGACTTCCGCTCTTTGGTTCCTCCCGTATCCTAATACGCCATTTGCCGTCTGTCAGGCCCGCTGTCTGCTGTCCGTTGCCAGTTCATATTTTGGCGATGATGTATCCATCCACTTAGACTTGATATCTGGGACTCCTTCTCTCCGGGATATCTGGCAGGCATAATCGCGCCTGTAAAATTTTAGACGTTTAGCATAGGTATCCTACTCGCGGTTTGCTGGGCCGGACGCTGTGTCGACTCCTCGTGGACTGTAAAAGCCCTCTGTAACTCAAGTGTATTTTTAATCAACTTTTCGAGCTTCTGCTAGTAACGCGCATCGAAGATTTGCCGATTTTTTTTAAAAACCATCCAGAGCCTGGAGTTTGGTCGTGATTGTGTATTCGTGACGCGTCTCATGCGTCACGGGAATCCATGATCACACGGGGCTGTATATGATAGCGGACATGACTTCATGACAACCCGGAATTTTGGCCCCTTTCCTCCAAGATTTGAGATTTAGAACCAGAACTGGCTGTTTTATAGGCAAAATTTTCATTTCAGAAAAAACGGAGGGGGGGTTGAGCGTGGGAAAAAAAAGCGCGAAATCTCGGAGCAATTTTACAAAATTCAGAAGTTCATATACACTATCTGCCTCCTTACTTTGCCTTTGCTTTTCCCTTGGCAGGCTGGGACTTTGCCTTCCCTCCCCAGTTGGCCATTGCTTTTGCCCTCACCGCCCATTCAGCCGTTGCAATAGCTAAGTCCTTTGCTGGAACTCCGCGGTGTGACCGGTATTTCCTGACCGCAAACTCAGCAATTGGACCTAGTCGTCCCTGTCATCTGAGTCAGATTGGTAGACAACGGGAAGAGACTGGGCAGGAGTAAACATCCCAGTAGTACCCCTCTGTCCATGGGATGGGTTGTTTGGGACCCTTGGCATGGTGGGGATGGACAAGAGCAACACGGGAAGATCAGATAGGGGGATGGCACAGCCACCGGCTACTTCGGCCACTACCGGCCCGCCATCAAAAGCGCGAAATCCGATTGAGAAAAAAACATATTTGATTTTCAAGGTTTTGCTCCGGGGGATCTCTAGAGGGCCTTCCTATAGTACTATTTACACACTCCACTTTATAATTAAGCCAAAACTGAGTGACTAGTAGGAATTTCTAAATCAAGACTCAAACTTGTCACGAAGTGATGTCCGCTATCATACCGGATCGGATTCAACACTGATCCGGAACAAAGGTCTATGACAGCGGGGGCGTTGAGCGAGCCAAAGCACACACACACCAGAGATTGCCAAATTTAGGCACAGCCGAGGTGCTATTCGACCACTAAAGTCAAGGGGCTTCCAAGATAAGAAATTTCCTTATATAGGAGGGGGGGAGGGGGGGGGAGGGGGGGTCTCTTGGCCTCGAAAAAAAAGTTTCCTACCTACTTTCGGATCTCGTCTTGGACGACTTATTTCAAGTATTTTTGACCAAAGGACACTTCTGGAACTGCCGTGAGCTCAAATCAGCCGGCAATCACCAGGTGGACCCCACATTCGACCATTTACTACGGTTTAGAGACCTGTAGTCCTGTGCCGAAGCTCAAGAACGGCATACATTTGAGATGATTTTATGCAACTCATGGTCTGTCTACTTCATATGTGTGGTGACAAAATTGTGAGGACATAGTGTTCAATATTTGAAGTTGTACACCCAAGCACACCTCTATTATTCCCCTACGGCCTATTTAGTAGTGGTCAAACCTGAAATTGTTGGACTAGAGTACGTACAAACATGGCCCAGAGTATATATAAAGTAATATTTAGACCCTCGGGGTGAGTATCAGTGTCAAATTAGATTGCGGCATTCGCTCGAGAGCTCCTTACAGATATACTCATTCTTGACGCAGATGGGCAAGGTCAGCGGCAACGAATGCCGACCATCGTGGGAACTTTGATGTGTCCCAAAAAGGCGAGATTACGTCATAGAGGGGGGGGAGGGGTCGGCCGGCCCTCGAAAAAAAAAAATCGGGGTGTAGTACGGATCTTGCGGATCGGTATCCCCTTGGCTAAAGTATCAAATTTGACAATCACACTGAAATCTAAGCTGGTTCAACTAGTTTCAGTCCGCGAATCAGCTTTGATATCAGTGTGATTTATTCCGAAGTTGATACTTTGGCATTCGAGTAGCACCTCGGCTGTGCCTAAATTTGGCAAACTTGCCGGGGCACACACCTATGCTCACTATTTCCCCCTTGTACAGATATGACCAGGCAAGATTGCCAAATTTAGGCACAGCCGAGGTGCTACTCGAATGCCAAAGTATCAACTTCGGAATAAATCACACTGATATCAAAGCTGATTCGCGGACTGAGACTAGTTGAACCAGCTTAGATTTCAGTGTGATTTGTGTCGAATTTGATACTTTAGCGGCCGAATAGCACCTCGGCTGTGCCTAAATTTGGCAATCTCTGGTGTGACAACCGGCTGACTAAGGAGCGTGAAGGGATCGATGATCGAGGATCACTCTCGAGCCTTTGCTGGTATGAAATTCGTTGTCTCTCTCTGTCCCTTTCTGCTGCTTTAGGGATCCGGGATCCTCCTTCACTTCCTTCAGAGCTCATGGCCCCATCCAAACTTTCGGGGTCTCTTCTCAATCTCTTCAATTTCTGGGGCCCTTAGCAACCACGTAGGCGACAAGCATCCTTGGGCTACCCTCCTTCTCTACTCCTTTTCTTGGCCTGGGCTGCAGGGAATAGGACTGCTGTACTTGCTTCCAAGTGTCCTACTAGGTTCTTGGTCGGCAAAGTTAATATTTGTTACCCCTATTCCGGTCTTTTGTCGTTTTGCTCGGGCTTCCATGCTGTGCTGTGAACAATGGAATATTGGGTGATTTCTTAAGTCTCACACAACGGATCCCCTCCTTGCTTGAAGATATCATCCTAGATTCTGTCATGGGCCATTACCTCGATCCTTCGGAATTCCTGGGCTTGATTGCTGGCTGATCTGGGCTTAGATGTGGGAGACGCGAGCTTTCTGCTTCTCGGATTCATTGCGAGGCTGCTCTGATCTAGGTTTTACTTGGCAATGAATCTGACCACTCCATCAAACGGGACTCCTGTACCCCAATGGCCGATAATTTCCGCGATTTGCGCGTTGATTTGCCCGCGATTTGCGCGTTGGGACGTGATTTTTGCGTTTTACTGGGCCCGTGATTTGCCGCTTCCAGTTGCCATTTATGCACCGCGTTTTTCGAGTTATTTGCCGGTGCCGATCTTTGGCCTTGCCCCCCCCCCCCCCGGTTGCGATTTGTGCCCCACGTATGTCGAGAGGCATGCCGAGTTTACTGGCCTATACCGCCTCTAGTCGCGTTCTCCGCGCCACGTTTTTCACGTTATTTGCCTGGCCTCTGCCGGTTCCAGTCTCGATTTACACTCCACGACTCAAGTTCTGTGCAAGCCTCCCTCTCTGCCACATTTGATTTTGCCGATTTTAGCCTAGCATCCTAGTAGAGATTTTCGTGGCGCGATTTATGCCTTCTATGTACGCCAACTTCACTGTCCTCTGCCGATTTTCCTTGTGCCGATTTTGGCCAGTCGAGATTTACCTGTGCCGCTTTTGCTCCCCATCCTAGTCGCGATTAGTGCGCCGCAAATAATGTGTTTGTACACACCGACTCCAAGGGCCTCTGCCGACACTTGCCTGTGCATATTTTTGGCCCACCTCGCAATTTCTGTGTTCCCGATTTCACACTGGTGAGCATTTGGCTTGCTGCCTTGGATCGCTATTTCGTGCTGTTGCGGGCCGATTCGGCCATAATGCCGTGTTCACCAGTTCCATTTTCGAGCTTGGCCATTCATTCCGCCTCTGGTACTATTTTCCGCGAGTGTGTGGAGTCACCCCAACTTGTGCATCTACCTGTCGGCCGCTGGTGCCATTTGTGCAAATCGATTTGACTGCAGGATTCTTTGAAGACGGTGATGTGCTCACGGCGCGTCTGAGCGTGTGAGGGGATGCAATGAAGATCAAACTCAACACTCCGACGGCCATGACACTGATGTGCGAGTGGGTCAAACCATGCTCAGGACTCCTGCACTCCGGGACGGCACCGATGACAGGGAGGTGTGGAGATGAGTTGTTGGCGAGGGCAGCGGCGGGACGTACAAATCGACTATAGGCGACGAGGGACAAGATGAGGGCGACGACTTGAAGCATGAGCAACGACGAAGGCTCAAAGGCAGCAAAGGAGATCTATTGTGTGGGGCACAACTTCTCTACTCTACATCGGAAAGTGTAGTGGCTTTTATAGTAAACGGGTGGGAAAGAACTAGCTAAAATGGACTGCACAGCAACATTGTGACTCGGATAGTATCCGAACTCCGTGAGTAGAGGTTGTACCTCCGTGAACTAGGAACCGTGAGAACTCCGGAGGTCCGAGTTTGATGAGCGGAGGTCGTGAGAGCGGCGGAGGTCTAAAGGGGATATGCTGAACTCCGGATACAGCGAGCGGTAGGGCGCATCAACGGCAGGTGGATTTCGCCTTTGATCCCGATTACCAATTTCTCGGCCCTAGCCTGCTCGTAATGTAGATGCCGATTTACACTCTACCTGCGAGGCGATTCGATCTTTCTCATATTAAATGTCTGTCCCATCTACACACTCCTGCTCTATCGCATTCACCAGCAGCATTTCTCGGTGTACTATTGGAGACTGGGTAGTTGACCAGTTGGATACCAGAGACTGGTGTGCTGAGGTATATTGATATTTTGTCCTGGGGGAAGGGAATAGGACCTCTGGCGCCCACTGGCACCAAATGCGGAGGCGAAGTGATGGGTTCATCAAAAGCTGTGCCTTGTTTGATTGCGGGCCGAGGCGTGAGAACATCATTTCTTAACTCCGGACACCTATCGACACTCATTTCTCGGCCAACTCTTGGTCAATCCATGACTTTGGGGGCTCATTTTGAAGCCTAGACTCTAGGCATTGACATAGGGTATTGGGTGGTCTTCTGAGTCCGCATCCTTTCTTAAGAGAGTCTGTGAACCATTCAAATCTAACACTAAGTGGGACAACTTGACGACCCGCGCCGTAGGCGAACCCTTGATGCTAAGGGCCTGGAACTTGGGAAGGACCATCAACAGGTCAGACTCTTTATGTTAAGTCCTCTTCCACAATTATATGAACTTAATGCCTCTCACACTGCTATCTAATGCACTAAATCGCCCTAATTCTGTAAGTCGGACTTCAAGATTTTTTGTAGGAGTTGTGTGCATCGAGTGGGGGAAGTAAGTATTCAAGGACATTGATATACATCGTATGAAGCCATAACCAACTTATTTTGACTCCTTGTACACTCTTACCGTTAAGCTTGACTCGATTAGTGATGGGGATTGATTCTGCCTCTTGTCTAACGCTTCCGATGTAAATATTCAACACCAATATATGGCCCCGACCATCGGTTTAAATACATAGAATTGTCAATTAGTATCACCCATTGGCCTCCAAATTCGCTGCGACCCCTAATCCGATGAGGAATACTGCCTTTGGGGTGGTGGTCAAGTACCCTAGCATTTGGCTATTTTTGGCATCCTGCCGAAGAAAATTCACCCCGCGCTCAGATCCCCACCTAAATTCGGTCAAATTGGTTTGTCTAATTCGTAAGATGTATGCCTTCATTCTGAACGACAGGGGACCGTGACAACGCGCTAATGTCCTTTGCCCACGGGTGAAAACCCTTAGGTGGTCCAGTACCCAGTCTCTAATAGTACCGGCATTCAATCTCGTTTCCTGTCACATGCAACGCAGCCTTGGGTATTTTTGTTTCTCCCCCACTCTGCGCTATCGGTTTCAATGTAGTCTCCGTAACTCGCACCTACCTGCATGCAGGACCTCAGCCTCCTTTATTTTCCTCGCAACCCAATTCGTGCTTTGGGTCATCTGTGGGCTGTAGAAAATTTGCCATGGAGCTCAATCAAGCCCTCTTCCATGCCCAATTTGCGTGCGACCGATTTAGGTTTGTTAATCTACTCGTTGAGTCTCTGTGCACCCCAGGTCCCCTACACTCACCTTGAGCCATTTCATGCAACCAATTCGAACCTGTACACTTTCTTCAAGTCCCGATTCAGGTTCCTTCTCCCAGTATAATGCTTAATTTGCTCCTCCTATTTCGTTCGCACATCCGCTGCATCCAAATATGTGAAAGGCCCGTTAAGCTCTTTGACTTAAGATAACACAGAAGAACCAGCACAATGTGTATTGTGTAGTACTTTAAGTGTGTTACAGGGTAAAAGAGGTAAGGGCTAAGGGCCTCAGGTGATCTGTCTGCCCTTTATATACTAGAGGCGGCGGCAGCCATCTCAAACAAGTAATTACAACTAAAAATAAAGCAATATAATCGCCAGTATCCCGATTGGGATACTGGATCTTTACCATATAGATCTAGTTACAATTTATGTGTCCGAGTTATGCCTATTCTGCACTCTCCAATAACTTATTTTCTACGGCTGGTAGTCTTTATCCCAGTTGATACCTCTCTTTCCCGCGGTAACTCAGCGACATTTTCTTGCCCAGCCCGTGATTCCTGTCTTTCCCCGCCGGTGGAATCGAAGTTCCCTGGCAATGATGTTCAACTTGGGAATGCGGGTTATGCCAATGCCGCCCCTCCTGTCGGTTTCTTCCTTTGGAGCTTCACCCTCAGTGCTGAGTGAGGATATTTATTGTAAGGCACTTTCTTGGGTACTCCTGAGGTCCTATTTGCGAGGCCATCATACTCGAGTTATGCCACTATTCATAGCTGGATAGCTGTCATATATGGGGTGACAGCTGAGTTTTGCACAATCTGACTTCACTTGTAAAATGCCAGCGCTGTATTTGCCTTGCCTTACTAATGCATCCTGGGACGATCCTTGTGCCACGATTCCAGGATAGAATCTCCTTGAAGTTACCCATGGGCAGTCTGCGTCAATTGATTACTTGTTAGTGAATTTTCTCGGATGGATCAATTCCTCATTCGATTTTGAGCGCGTCGATTGTCTGGTGTTACTTGTGATGGCAGTTCCCCAAGTTTCTATTCCTCATGTGTTTATTTATTCTCTTCTCTTCGGATATTGTTCTCCAGCTTCTCTAAATTTGTTGTTGGGGCACAATCTATACCCAATCTCCAACCCGACTCTCTGATTTCAGAGGTTCTTCACTACTTCCCCACGGCATGAGCCCAAAATCATCGCTTCCGAAAAAACTGAACTGAAGGCAGGCGGGTTTAACTGTCATGATTGGTGAGCAATGTTCTCCGGCTATGAAATTTTCGTACAAGATGTCGCATCGACGACTGTGCCATTGCAGGGTTGCGGACTTTGAAAGCGCAGAGGACCAATCGGAGGCTGGGCATACGGGATTCCTATGTGGATCTTCATCTCCGCTGCCGTCAGGTCGGGCACCTCCGCCGTAGCCAAATACTCCTTGATTGAAGACGTCCTGCGGTATATGGCAACAGAATTAGAAAATATGCACGCGAGTTAGACAGCATGCACGCGGATTAGACAGTATGCACACGCAGGAAGATGATACAGTAGGATCGGCGGTGATCACTCACGTCACGACGATTGCACTGCGCAGTCATCGACGAGCTTCAGCAATACTACAAGCTCCTGCAATTGCAGCGGTGCACCTTATACCACATCCGCTGGCACGTCTGCCAGTGTGCCCGGCACCCGTCCTGTCCGCCGCTGCGTGCGCCTCCTGCGCAGACGCACTTATCCCTTCATACACATGTGCGGCGCCTCGACCATCCTCCGTGTAATCATGCCCGATTACAACAATACAATGTGCTTATATAGGCGCGCGATTGATGAGTACTATCTCATCAATTATCTCCCTTTTGGTGTAGTGGTCTAGAACGCGCCTCAGACCAGCTTACACTCCGGTTGGTTGACAAGAACAAAGCAAGTGCCCACAACATAATAGTCCCGGCATGCGGACGTGGCGCCCGCGAGTGATGCAGAAGAGCGTGCGCCTGGGCCTCCCTCCGTCCGGGCAATACCCGTGCGCCGTGTCCGTGTACATGCCCCCGCCATCCTTACTTCCCGTCTATATTTCTTTAAATCCCATCGGCGGCCAAGGTGAATAACAATTTCACCATCCGGTCGATCCATGCCGTGAGCACGGTTGAGCCCGAGCTGCTCAACCTGTCTCCCGCTGACGCGGAGTTGACGCGCCCTTCTGGCGCAGCCATTGGGCCAAATCTGCGCAAGGGTCACGGGCTTGCCGAGGGCATCCCCGAGTCGCTGCGCGATGGGCGGGAGGACATCGTCGATGGGACCGCCCGGCGCGACGAGCGGCGTCAGCCCGCCGTAGGATCCACGTATGATCCCGCCGTTCTCGAGCCCGTACTTGACGATCGGCTCCGCCGCCTTCCAGAGATAGCAGTGCTAGCCCAGCGATTTCATTGCTCTTCCAAAATGACGGAAATTGGACGGTGTGTACTTTCCGAACGTTTCGGTCACCATTCGTTCATCGACGTAGAATTACGCGAAGCTCCCGAGCGCATTGCTATGTTATGATGCAGTCACTTATGACGAGGCATTGGCAACATGTAAGGCGCACAACGAGACATTATTAAGCTCTACGTCGCTGAAGGAGTTCGTGCCAATCTTTCCGTCTATTACGCCCAAATGATGTGGTTTAGACTTAGAAAGCATTTTAGCTACCTTGAATATCGTCAGGACTCTCATTTTGAGCCACTGCGAGCCACCGCTTGCGGTCGATGCCACGGCTCCAGAAACCGATTACAGCGCGCGGGGTTTTACTGAGAAAAGAGGACAACATAAGTTCTGGGAGGGCTATCTTTTGACCTATGGTTTGGACTACGGCTTCGTAAGTCAGGTCAAGACAAGGTAAGAGCTGTGCATTCCTCAAGAATGCGGAAGGACATCGATGTTATGTAATCCAGGCTGAATCGGTGAGTTGCCGCCATGGCAACGCCATGGAATGCCAAGAGGAGTTGGAGTAGGCTGAACTGAATCCCCTGTTGACTATCGCTAGAGAATCCGCCCGCTTATAGTTAGGTACGCCGGTCGAGGAGACTTATCTCGATGCCGTTCCCTTAGTAATAAGTCCACACAGTTGTGTATTGAATCTAAAGGATACACAACACTGATTATCAACTACGACACACGGTAACAGATAATTGTGTATTTCCACCGTCCAACCGCCTGGTTATCTCGTGTAACAGACATTTGTCGGTCGAGTCGGACTTTTAGATATAACTCCAACGCTTTTTGAAAGATGTGGGCTGTCCTAGGATGGTAATATGCGTGTACGGGATCCCCATTGCCGAAGATCAAGTTGTTGACCGTGGAATGCAGTTCTGCATTGTCGGGGTTATCCATCAGATTTTCGATAAGAGTGACCCATGCCTGTGCAAAGCCAGCCATAACTTCAATGGGCACTTCTTCAAAAGTCTCAGGGAGGAGGCGGCACAAGGCCTTCATCTGGAAACACCTTTTGGACAGGTAGAGACCGGGTCCGCTCGGTAGATAGCCGGGCACGGGGTAGCACCCGGTAGAGCCCGAACTTCTCTGTAGAGCGTTATCGAGGCCATTGCACCCCATCACATCCCGCTCTCTATAATATACCCACAAGCCTCCTACGTGCTCTGTAGACCCCTTTGTATTCACATGAATCCGCCAGAACCGCAGCTGATGGCTGGAGTCCGGAACTTCATAAAAGAGCGGCCAAGTCGAAACACCATCACGACTTTCTTTCTTCCCCACTCCCATCTTTTCTTCGAAGTTCGCGCGTCTCCGAGTCCTCCTCTTCCTACTTCTTCAACTTCTGTTGTACTATCAAGCCCTCAACTTGAAGCCTTCAAGCTGAAACCCTCAAGTCCTTATGTTCTCAAGTCCTCAAGCCCTCAAGATCTAGAGTCATGCCCTCAAGTTCTCAATCACGGTGTAGAGTCGACTGTCCGCATTCTCCACACTCTTTTGCGCAAGGGCTGGCCTCTGTTTTTTTCCCTCGGCATCCCCCGATCCCCCGTCGTACGTCCATGTTGTTGTCCATTCAGTGGTAGTGCACGTATTAGTCTGGAATGCATTTTTTTTTGGCCCCATTATTTCGCTTTGATATCATGATTCCGAATGGTTAAGCGACCGGCACCGAACGGTCTGTCAACGATATGCGCTTGGCAGGCGGGATCTTTGATGGAGCCGCTTGATCTACACCACGCTACATCGCTCTACCGCTCTACCGCTCTATCAATCTATCGCCTCTACAAGCCTCTCTCATATAGGGGACATGGATATGGCTCTACTACTCTACTGGCCTCCCTGTAGTACCCTGTAGCTAAGTATGTTTTCCAGATGTTGACAGTGCCACTCATGTGGGCGGGTTTCGTTGGTTGTGCGCAGGCACCGAGGTAGTCGGTCACAGTCCTCACCTGGCACTGCTTCGCGCGTCTGGTTATACCCGCAAATAAAGCTTGCGGAGAGTCGTCAGGTAGAATACCGGCGTAGGGTTCTCCAGGTAAGGAGGATTCGGCGGCCAAACTCCGGACTTGACGGATATTGAGAGGCTCCTGCTGGTAAAGTTTAGGTTCGAAACGTCCCGGCTTCACCAGCACAAGGGCCGAGAATCTTATCTGCAGGTGCTTCCGGAGGATCATCACGTCGGAAAGGGAGCGGAATAAGGGAGATGATGCCGAAATGATGTTATGTTTGGTGATATAATCCCGTAAGTCGTCGTCTTGAACATTCCAGTCGTTTGAGCAAAGTAAATACCGGTCCGAGACGAGGACGACAAGTATAGCCTCCAACAGGGGGATCTCCGAATCGCCTTTCTTCAGCATAACCACCAGGCAATGAATCAGGTGTTCGAGATCGCATTCGCGAAATGCAAAATCCAGAGCGTCTGGATCATTCCGATTGGCCAGGTAGGAAATGACTCTTGGAACCGCATCCTGCGGACGAAGATGGGGGATGATCCGAAGAAGACACCTCATAATCCAGTCGAGATCGTCTATCTCCCCGGGGATCATCTCATAGTGACAGGGTTTGAAGATCAGCTCATCGCGTTGAGCGAGGACATGCTCCCGTGCTATCTGAGGGGCTTCGGCCTTGTTGTAGGAAGGGATCACAGGAACAATCTTCAGGCAAGTCTGCAGATATTCATACGGAAGGCCCCCGCCATCGTAAATGTTCCGAGCAGCGTGGACTAGGAATCGATAGACGAGGGTAACACTGGCCTCCAACCAGATTTCGGGCTTAGCCATGTCTCTTAGTAGCATCTTTATATTGGCCATCTTGTTCATTCTGTCGTTAAGGTTGGACCAGGCCTCCAAAGAGTCAAGATGGGTTTGTAGAGCACCGGAGAAAACCCAGGTACTAATTTTTCTCAGCTCTAAAATCCCCCGCACTCCAGCAAGAACCGTCTCAACTGCAGCTGGATGCTCCTGTGCTCTCCGACTGAGGGAGGTAATGGCATTACGGAGATTGTTCATTGCCGCATAGACAATAGCTGTCCTGGCTGAAATCGCGTAAGCATCGGGCCAGGATTCCTTCAGTGGTTTGTCCAGAGCATCCCGTGTCCTGCTGTCGAACCAACGCTGTCCACCATGATCGAAGAGCTTTCCTGTCCGACCAGATATCATGCCGAGTGCCCACAAGGCCTTCATACCTCCGATGAGCCCCACCTGACGCTGTGGATCGGCAGGAACCATGTTACGACAGCTAAATAACATGTCGGTGATACGGCCAACCAGGGATGAATGATTTGGTGAGCCAGTGAGGAGGGGAATGAACAAATAATCGTTGATGAGATGGAATCCTTTGCGACCAACAATGGCGTCGGGAATCGCCTCCAGGAATGGGAGCAGTTCATGGTCATCAGTGAGGGACTCCAGAGTCCATCTTAATGCTCGCTGATCCCTACGCTCTGGATCCTTCAAAGCCTCCTCCAAGGTGTCATTGGCCATGACATCATGAATATTGGCTGTTGCGGAATGAGAGGGAGCCCAGAGTTTGAATTTGGTAGGGAGGCATCGGATTAGCGACCAGGCAAGTGGTGAAAAGGGTGTGCGGTATGGACAATCGATGCTAATGGCCGGGAAGATCGTCAAGACCGAATACAGCATGAGGAAAATGGCCAAAACTCCGGTGATGAGTCCGGTCATCACATGGTTAATCGGGAGCAGGAAGGCCACCAGGCCAGCTAGGAAAAACACCAGCGAGACGTGCAACAGTAATGGAATGAGGTCGACCACACCGTGCATGTGGAATCGCCGGACACCGAAGTACAAGAAAGAGATGATCCGGGCCCGTCGGAGGGGGACGGCCGTCTCTCCGTCCTGTGCAAGAACTCCCGCGACCACTGCTCTACAAGAGTAGCGAGAAGAGCACACATGATACTCAGACACAGACTCAAGAACCACAGGGTGTTGCAAACGAGGGACGACAGTGCCGGTTTGAAGGGGGATTCATCCGCGGGGGCGAATGGAAAGGACGCATTGATCGACATCGCACCAAGTTGTTGAGAAATCTGAGAGAGGATTTGTACAGTCCTGTCTCCAGAATCTAGTTGCAGGGTTTTGTAGCTCTCGATGAGGAACACTGTCAGACTAGCGGAAAAGAGACCGGACTGCATTTGATTCAGAATGCAGGCTTAGATTTAGAGTCCAGGACACCGGGGGCAAAGTCCGACGCATGTGGAAACCACATGCTTTAAATGCATGTGGTCCACATGTGGTCACCATTAGCCCGTGACACCTTTGTTACGATGTCCTTTGCTGAAATACAATACGGTAAAATATATTCTGAATATATTCAACTAAATACAAATACGATATGGCCTCTGAGGGGAGGGGGGGGGGGGGGTTATATGATACTCATCAGGTCCACAGCATGAGGTCAATTGAGAATATGAATACATCTGAATATGAATATGATACAATATGAAATTATCATATTATGAATATAATATGATACGGGCCCAATTGTATTCAAATATATTCGACTACGGTCGAAGTGGTTCTTCGCCGGCCCGGAACATCGACCGCCACGGTTCGGACCATGAAAGTCGACTGCCGAGCATCAAACGTGGATCTGATTTGCCCTGGGCCGCCGCAGCGGCAAGCCATCGGTAACCTACCGAGCATTGAACGATCAAAATTAGGTGACCCTTGATGTTGATGACAGTTGAAACCTGCCGCCCACTAGGTTCCAAGTCCACAGCCTTTGGTGAGAGATTCCGATACAAAACAACATCCATGCTTCAGTCTTTGGACTCCTTTAGGCGCCAATTGAACCGAATCTTTCAACCAGGCTAGTGCTCACAATATATTTGGATATAAAATATATTCATATTCTTTTTTTTTTTTTTTTTTTTTTTTTTTTGGTGTTACATTAGTCGGTTGCAATTAACAATAGGTTAACCCGCCCGATTAGTAGAGTTTGGAACGTTGGTTCCATTGGGAGTGATGACACCACCCAGAGAAATGCTTTGTGCACACCCTGAGGGTAGTGTGGGACTGCTGCGTCATCCGATCCCTTGACTGCGTCGTCGGGGATGGGTCTGTGTGAAGGCGCGGCTACCCACTAAAACTCTGGGTTCCCGGAGCCAGTTTGCCGGTAATTGATGCTCGTTGTCCAATGTTTCGGACCATGTCGTAATGACTAGATGGGGTGCCAGAGCGGGGCGTTTACCCTTACGGGGCCTGTTAGCCAAAGTTATGTCCACTTGCAGTCTTTGGTTCATAGTGAACTTCCACTTATTTATGATCTCTTCTTTGGTTGCGTGCGCCCCGTCCCGAGAAATCACTCTCTCGTTCCGTAATTTCCAAATAAGGTAGGCGGTCTCGGACATCAATATCCGATAAAGCCGCTGTGACCCCAGCTTGATCTTTCCCTTCTCGTCGCGGAATTCAGCAAGGCCGCATCCAAGTACAGTGCCCAACGACAGCTCGGGCCACTCACTCTCCTTTTCTCGCCACAGGGTTTCGGCCGCACGCCAGACGGTCGCCCGACCCGGACTCTCACATTTGAGCAGGATGTGTTCTAGATCTTCGGTGACGCCACAGTCCTTGCATGTCGCTCGTTCCTCACACTCCGGTATGTGGGTCCAGTACTTCCCTATCCGGTGTGCATTATGTATTCCCTTCCATAGGAATTGGGCCGTTCGTGGGAGGAAGTCTTTCGATGCCAGCGACTTCCATATGTCCGTATCGAATACGTACTTGCCGAATGCGTCTGCGGCCGCCTTCCTCACAAATTCAAGCATCTTGGCCGTTGAGGGTCTTGGGGTCATTGCTTGTGAGTGAGTTTTCATTTCACGTATACTGCGATAAAATACGCGTTGCCGGTTGCCTTGCAGGCTGAGACCGGGGAGGGCTGTGTCCGGAGGCAGCGTGAGTGCCCACCGTTCATCAGACGGGGTCTGCGCTGCATTCTTAGCGAGCTCGGCAGCCCGCCTGCAATTTGCTCTGTCTTGGGAGCCCATCGCTGCTACTTTGAAGTTGGTTGGGGCCTTCCTCGCTTTCAGCTCGGCGGCGAGGCATCTCAGTACTTCCCGATGAGGAACGCCTGCCCAACCTTCGTGTTCCCACCCCGGGAGTTTCGTATTCATCGCGTCTCGGACGTAAGTCTGTGTGCTAATGATTGTGAGGGCAGATTCCTTATTTGTCATCCGGGTCGCCTCCAGCGCCGCAAAGAGTTCAGCTGCGTACTGGGATTGTTCTCCCTCAATAGGGAGACATTTTCCCCGATTTCTGCCGTCTTCTGTCTTGACAAAAAGGCCAGCGGCTGCGCGGGCCCTTTTACTCGATGCCGCATGTATCGCTCCTGCAATGTATATCTCCTCCGTTGCGGCCACTGGTATTGCGGCAGTTCTTCTTCGCATGGGAGGGTCCACTCTCTCTTGTGGCTCGTCCGCCCTGCGCGTTATCACTCGGAGGCCTTGGGCAAGCGACGTGATAGCCTTGGGGGGTACGAAACACACTATTTCATTATCATGTCCGTCATGCGGTTCTTCGGGGGCTAGTTCCTCCGCTCCACTCCTACTCGGGACCCATCTGGGGAGTAGCTGTCGTAAGCGTGCGGCCGCAGCCTTGGCGCACGCATGGGGATTTTTGCATCCCCGCATCGTCCTGTCTTCTTCACATGCCTCGCATGCGCATGAGTCGTCCTCTACGTGTAGGGGGTTGTCCAGCCGCTGGGCCATGTCCAGGCCATCACCGGTTGTCATCGTGCCATGATTTTTTCGCAGGCACTTCGCCTTTGCCCCGTTGTTCCCTTGTCTCTTCTGGCGGTCTTGTCCGGGGTGGTGCCATAGTGGTAGTTCTCTCTGGATCTGTGTTGAGGGCTTGACTGTCTCAAAGCTGATGCCATATTTGTACAGGCACTTAATCATCTCCTTATGTAGCGCCGGAGGGTCGCGTTGGTTGATCTTAATGTCCTGGATCATGAGGTGCGCTCTAGATTCTTCCGCCACGGACTCCGGCTTGACGATGTGCTTAGACAGGCCGTGGAGTGCCAGGGACGCCCAGAGTGAGCGCTTACTTGCATCAGTCTCCGCAAGTGCGGAGGCTTTGATCATTAGTAGGGCCTCGTTCCTGGCTTCCAGGTCAAGGAGGCCGATGCCTCCCTTATCACGGGGCATCATTAGCGTGTTGCGCGCTATCATCGACGACTTCGAGTCGTTGATAAATTCCCTTTGGGACTTCAGTATGTGTTTCGTAACTGCCTTTGGCATGCCGTTAACCTGGGCTAGGAACTGCGAGCGGGAGCCCGCCACAATTTGATCCGCATTTTTCTTCAGGGACAGTGTCGGGTTAAGGTTCGCCCAGCGTTCGTAATCGGAATCAATTTTCTCTATTATCGGAGTCCACACCCCGAAGGCTTCCACCCCGTTACCGATGAAGCTGCCCAGGATTCGGACAGCTTCCCCCTCTTTTGCGATGTGGATGTCGGGTGGAATCGGCTCATCGTCCGTGTTAAGTTTTCTCGTCTCCAGGAGGTTCTCCCGGTATTCTGGGGTACCAAAGGGGATGACTTCCGTCTTCGTTACGTTGAAGCGAGCCCCGGACGCGAGGCACCATTTGTCTAACACTTTCCTTAGGTCTTCAAAGCTGTCATGCTCGCTCAGGTACGCGGTGGTATCGTCCGCAAATAGTTGGACCACCGCCTTTTCAGCAACACCTGGTATGGAATAACCTTTCAGATTTGAGCATCGCAGCATTGACGCCAGCGGTTCTATAGCCAGGTTAAACAACAAGCAGGACAGTGGGTCCCCTTGGCGGACTCCTCTCGTTACTCTGAAAGACGAGCTGATTACGCCGTTGATTATAACGTGCGTGTCGGCATACTTGTAAAGAGATTTCACCGTATTGATGAAGAATTCTGGAATTCCGTGCCCCTGAAGGGTTTCCCAGAGGTACGAGTGTAGAGTCTTGTCGTAAGCCTTCTCTTGATCGAGTGCTACGATGATACCGTTTTGTAGGTCCTCCTCCGAGTATTCGACGACCTCCATGGCTAGATAGATGGCGTCCGTAATTTTTCGTCCCTGCATGAAGCCAGACTGGTTCTTGTGAATCAGGTAAGGTGCCGCCCTGCTCAGCTTGTTTGCTAATGCCTTGGTAAATATTTTATAGTCTGAGTTCAACACGGTGATGGGTCTATAGTTTGCAATGTCCGTTTTATCTTTCTTTTTGAAAATGGGGCACATCCATCCTAGGGAGAACTTGGAACCGTCTATCATACCATATTCTTCGATGTCATTGTAGACCCAGGTGAGGACTTTCACAATATCGCACGTCCGTCTTTGGGGTGTGTCGGCTCGTTCTTCCTTCTTATTCTCTCTGTTGATGGCTTCCAGTCGTTGCCAGAATTCGGACACGATGCCATGCATCCCTGCAGCTCGCCCGGACGGCGTGTCCAGGAGAGCCTTCAGTACATCGTCCTCGGTGAGTTTCTCAGCCAATGGTTTCATATCAACTCCTTCCGCAGGCAGGGGCAGCGATTCTAGAGCTTCGTTCCGAGCAGCGTTGCGCTCTGCTGTATCAACTTCTATCCCATCCGACTGGAGATCATTATGGTAGTCGCGTGCGATTTCTGCCATCTCGGAGGAACGTCTACTGCCCCTCTCGGGTGTAACATCAGTGCGCCGTAAGTAATCTAGCGTGTCCCTCGGCTTCGTGTCCTTACTAAGGCCAACGGCATATTTCGTAATATGGTTCAGTTCTGTGTAGCCGCGGACTCTGGTCTGTAGTCGTTGCCTTTCTCGTTGTCGGTCCACGAGTTCGTCTATTTTCTTTTCAATGGCCACCACTAATTCCGCAATCTCTTCCTGTGACTTCGTGCCTGTACGTGAGTGTTCGGCTCCGGGCACGGCCTGCGCGGCGTCCACCGTCGGTTCAACGCTACTTGTGTCATCGCCGGGTGGGGGCTCTGGTGGCGGGGGGTTTAGTAGTGCGTCACGTTCATCTGTTAGAGCTTTTTTCTTCTTCTTGGATGCGCCTACAGCAGTCTTCGCCCGTTTTAATCCAATGCTCACTATGGTTTCCTTGAAGCCCTCAAACCTGGATTGCGCATTACTGGCTTCGGTGCGGGGGTCGTCCATTGAGTCCTCTAGTTTGCAGGCTTCCACCATGGCCTGTTCGATGAACTCTTTGTCTTGCAAGAGGAAAAGCGGCAGCGCGGGTCGGCCCTTACCTACGTAGGGGGCTCCGGGCGCAGATATTGTTGTGGATACCATTCGGTGATCTGTGATTCCTCCCGCAGCTTCACTAATCTCCCACTGATGGCAGTTCTTCAGGAGGGACGGCGAGACCAAAATACGGTCGATGCGGGACATTGTGCCCCTAGTGCTCACGTGGGTATACGCCTTCGTATCCGGGTTATTTTGCCTCCACCCGTCCTTGAGCTCTAAAAGTCGTACGAAGCGCAGATATGCGGAAACTACTGCTTCTGGATCCGTATGATGCGGGAATCTATCTAATGCGTCTGGGACGAGGTTGAAGTCCCCGCCCACGGCATCCGGTACTGGGAGGTCTTCAGTGAGCCAGAGATCACACATTGTATTCCAAAATTCAATTTTTGCCTCGTTTGATTCAGTAGGCGCATAGACTGCTAACACTGTCAGTGTTCGCTTCCCATGCCATGGAATAACGGCGAGCATCGCCTTACCAGGTACGAGATAGTGTATTTTTACTCCTTCGATGTTCGTGATTTCGCGGTTTAAGACTATCGCTACCCCCTTTGCGGCAGGGTTATCTGGGTACTCGTAGTTGTAGAGTTTCAGTCTCTTGTTCATAAAGCTTTCTTCTATCTCCAGGGCCTGCGCGTTTGACATGTGTGTTTCCGTTATGATTCCAACACCCACTTGTTCTGCGCGTAGCATGGTGTGGACCCAATGCCATTTATGGCTAGTTTGAGATAGCGAGGTCGCGTTTAATCCATTCAGATTTATTGCCCTCAGTTTCAATGATGCTCTTGTATTGCGGCTGATGCGCGGGTTGCCTACCTGCTGTCTATCCCGCTTGCGGTTAAAAAAAGCGGGTGCGTGATCCTCGTCCTGAGGGCACCCTCTCGGCGGTCTCCGCCGTCCGGAATTACCTCTTCCGCCCAGTGGTTGGGCATCTGCTCCTGCATCAGGAGCGTCGGAGCTGGGTGCGGTCTCTCCCGTGCGGTCCCCGGTCGCATTTGGGTTGCCCCTCGCGCGGTCAGTTCCTGGCGGGTGAGATGGCAGACGCGAGCTCCCGGTTGGCGTGCCCTGATTGTCTGTAGCATCGCCATTGCCGTTGCGACGCGTATTACCGCGCCGGCTTAAGTTTCGTCGCCTTTCGCCAGTCGCCGCGGCAGTCAAAGCAACTGTGGAACTGCCGCGGGGGGGGTCTCGCTGAGAATAGCCGGGGCTAGGCCCCCGGTCGCCCCGGCTCCCGCTGGATTCGCTGTTTTGTCTCGTAGCCGGCGGGCACTGACGAGGAGGATGCGCCGAGTCCCCTAAACCCTCCCGCGTTCCAGGAGGGTCCGTGGCGCCAACTCTTGTATATAGTGGTTGTATATTCATGGTGAAAGGGGGGGTGTTGGAATGGGTAATTGTGTCGCGTGTTATCGCACGGTGGCGGGCGCACGCCGTTATTGCTCGGGCACCCAAACCAGAGGCCGGAGCAATGGTCGTAAAGCTTAAAGTTCGTTCGATGTTATGCGAGGAATGTTCGTGTATTTATCGCTCGGGGTACAAAAGGGAATGTAGAAATATCTCGAAGACATCTAAGTAGAATTCGTGCATATGGGGAGTAATCAGAAGAAGTCGTCACGGCGCTTGCCTTTCCCTTTGAAATCACCGCCCTTCTTCCCCTTCCCGTCGCTGCGGGGCTTCTTGTTGGACGGGCCTTGGCCGCGCCCGTTGCTGGCGCTCGGTCCCGAGCCTCCTCCGTTGTTGAAGGCATTGAGGCGCATCTGTTCTTGGGCCTTGGTGGCGGCGGCACGGCTCGCATCTTCCAGCGCGGCGATGGTGGCGGGTGTCGGGCCGAGCCAGCCGGGGATACCGGGGAGCGGACAGAGTGGAGTGGGGTGGTCGATGAATGGGCAGATGCGGCATCGGAAGGCGCGTTGAAGACGAGCGGTGCCGTATAGCGCGGTCATGATCTGGAGTTTGCCGAAAAGGCGGCGGAGTTGGGACCAGGACTCGCGGACGTTCGTGGAGGGGTTGACGTGGAGGTGCCACGCAACGGTGTTGGTATCGTTAACGAGGAGGACGATGCCGTGGACGGTGACGGACGCAAGAAAAGTCGCCCATGCCTCCTCCGCGGATACCTGCGGCCCGAATGCGTCCCGATGGGTCTGCACGAACTGGGCGATCTCGTTGTTGGCCGCAATCGCGGTGCGGATGAGATCGCGCGCTGCGTTCGCGCCCGCGTCGGTATTGGGAAGGGTAAAGCCTGCGAAGACGCCCACGAAGCCTATATCCGGCATGGTGTATGGGAGGGGGAAGAGCGTGATGGCCGTGGAGGAGATGATGCGACTATCGACGATGGCCTGCGCGAGGTTGTTGGGGATGTCGGCGGCGAGCCAGAGGGCGGGGCTTGTGCCATTCGCAGCAGTGGGCGGGGTGCCAAGGGTGAATCCAGCTGGGTCGATGTTGACGAAGTTGCCAATAGCTTCGCGGATGAGACCGTGGGTTCTCATGACTGCACCATTGCCACCGCTCACCACCATGAAGAATATGGGGTGAGCGACTTCCCCGTACATCCGGACAAGCTCGAGGGGGACGCCGTGGAGGAGCTGGTCTGGTGAGTAGACAATGGTGGGGAAGCCCCCGGCCGGGGTGGGGGTGTACGATCCGCGGGGAGGGAGGCCGTCTGCGGTCAGCCACAAGGGGGGCAGAGCGGTGTCGTCGGCGGGCACGGCGGCGTCTGTGGCGAGCGCAGCGACATCCGCAGCGGCTGGCGCAATGGCCGCAGCCGCGGCGTACGTAATGGCGGGGTCGACCGTGGGAGGGGCAGCGACGTGGTCGGGCGCAACGCTGGCCGTGGTGGTAGCGGCAACAGGCGCGGCAGCGGGAGTGACATCGGGCGTGGGCGCGGGGGCCGCCGTGGCGGTGGTGTGGGTGACGGGCGCTGCGGCATTGGCGTTAACGGGTGCGTTGGTGGAGTTTGTCGTGGTGGTGGCAGCGTTGGCAAAGGGGGCGGGTGCGGCGTCTCCGGTGGTGTTGGCGCGAAGGCGCTTGGACGGGGACCCGGGCTCAGCCGCCGGGCGGCGAGACGAGGACGCGCCGGCGGTCGCATGGTCCAGCGTCGAGGTGAGACCGAGGGACGCGGCAGTGGCGCGCACAATGTCCGCCGCGAGGAAAGGGTTGTCCTCGTCATTGGTCACTTCGAGGCGCGTTAGATAGGGAAGAAGAGGAGGGCAGCGTGACATAACATACCCACCTTCGCCTTCTTCTTGCCTTTATCCTTCGCGGCCTTGGCGCGGGGTTTGGTTGCAGTGGTAGGGGCGGGCGCCTCGAGCGGGGGGAACTCGTCCCTCGAGATCTCCACGACTGAGGCCGGGGTGGAGGGGCGCGCGGTCTGTGGAGTCGGCGTCGCGTTGGTGGAATCCATGGGGGCCACGGAGGAGTCGCTGTCCCAGCCTAGAGCGTCGGCAGTCTGGCTGGGCGCGGGTGAGACGCTGGTGCGATTGTCGATTTCTTGCCAATACATTTCGCTACTGTCGGACGGGGTGGGAGAGGAGGTACGCGTGCTGCGAGTAGATACCATTGTAGGGTGCTGAAGGTTCAGTGGTAGCGGTTAATCGAGTTGGGTTGTGGGTTGGGGTGAAGAAAAGCGCACCTTCTCGTCGTTATTTAACGGCGTTAGGACAAAGAGCAGGACTGGATTGTTATTTGCTTCCAAATGACGCATTTGCCTGGCTGCGGGCGATGTTCCATTCGTTCAATGGGAGGTTGGGGCGCGAGGCTGATGATACGGTGGAAATGTGTCAGGACTCCTCCCTTTGAGGTTTCGAGGGGGAGCCGTACCTGTTCAGACGTCTAGGCGGCCTATGCGCGGATAAAGACCTTCATGCGCGGCGGCCTACATTGGGTGGGTGTGTCTTTATGCTTAGGCCGTTGGAGTGTTCACGCTGCTCGCGACGTCGGCGAAGGGAGAAGAGGATAGAGGGGATGGGAAAAGATGCCGGATGAAAAGGAAAAGTAGTTGTTTGACTTTGACGTTTCGTGTGAGCTCGTTCCTGTCCGCAGCAAGCATGAGGTGATCGGTAATCGAAAGGATTGCCGTCGCGGGTGCACAAAGAATCGATTGTGCACTTTGCTCGTTGTATCCCGTCGAGGGCGGGCAGCGCTGATGAGTGTGGAGGAAGAAAGGTGCAGGTGGGAAAAGGAAGAACACGCTGCGATAAATGTGCGATGCGATGACGTACGGAGAGCCCCGCGGAACGTATTCTAGGTGGCGTTCGGGCGGGCTGGACGTCATCATGACAGATTCAATCTTACTAACCGCCCACGAGGTCTAGCCTAACGGGAAGGCACGCGCCGGACATGTGTCACAAAGAGCGCGTCTCGGCGGGGGCGGGTGGCACAAGGCACGATGACCTCGATGCGTCGGCTTACGAGGAGGTCGGGGAGAGATTGTGTTAGTCGGGAGGGTCAAAGGGGCCGTAGGATGAGCCTTAGATACAGTTGTTTTTAGACAGGATTGCCTCGAAATGAGCGGCACGGCGCTCGACGCGGTGGCAGAGCGTCTTGGGGGGTGAAACGGTGTCTACGCATCCCTACCAGACTCAGGCAACCCGTGGGCGTCACCCTCATCGTCCAGCAGAGAGGCGCACCCCTCCCAGCGGCGTGGGAAATCCGGCGACCATGGTGGTGTGGATCAAAGGGGCCCCCTCAATATATTCATATTCATCCTCCAGAATACAAACATGATACATTAAAAATACGATACGGCCTTGTTAACATATGAACATCGTGCTACGCGTTCAGCACGTGTCCGTGACTCTCAGCTGGTCACTGTTTATGTTCCCATCTTTTTCGGTTTTTTCTCTCACTGGTTCTTACGACGAACTGCGTGAGAGGTAAAGCATTAATCACTTCATACATTATCGTTTACTCATTTAATTACAGCCTGTACTCACAGTATTCGTACGGGTCTCCCCTGTTCACAGGTTATAGGGCCCCGAGCAGCGTTTCGCACGTACCAGTCAACGCCCATCTCTAGATGGGGACAAAACTCCAAAGCTTCGATACTCTCAAGTACAAGACCGAGGCTTTTACGGATTCATGGCCGACGTGGGAGACTCAGTGCAAGTCTGCCCTCGTCCTCGCAGGCTATTGGGGATATATCTCGGGCCATGGTGTTACCATTCCTCCGAAGACGATTCCAGACCCTGCTAGCACGGCCACACCTCCCACGCAAATTGAGAACCCGCGCTGGGAGGACTGGCTTGATGAAAATCTCATCATGCTGTCATGCATCAGACTGCGCATCGGCGATACAGATATGCGCCTCATACGGGATGATGTTATCACCAAGAGCGCTTGGGACACACTTAAAGCTGCGCATTTACCCACTGGCGCTCTGTCGCAACTCACAATCCTCCAACAAGCACTCGCGCTTCGGTACGCCCGCGATGTTCCCCTAGTCCAGACCACGGACAAGCTGGACAAACTCATCGACTCCTTCTTCGCCATTAAACCACCCACCAAGGACGAATGGAGATGCATACTCTTCCTCAATGCGATGGCCGGCGCCGAATTTAACACCGCACGTTCCTCGCTTGACACCCTTCTTAGCGCCGGGACACTGTCCTCTGCTGCTGTCGTCGCTCGGATCAAGCATGAGCAAGTCCACATCGATGCGGAAAATACCGAGGCAGTGACCAAAGAGGCCACCTTTGCCGCATTTACAAAGAAGTATGAGGCGCAAGCGGGTTCTTCCACGCGGTACCCCAATGGCCAAGGCCCTTGCGCGAACCCGCAGTGCAAGGGAAGGGCAAAGCAGTTTCATGATTGGGATCATTGTTACGGCTCCGGTGGACGCATGAAACGTCCTGAGCCACAAAAGGGGAAGGCAAATAAAGGAGGAGCATCGCGCAAAGAGAAAGCGAAGGCTGCTGTTGATAGCTCCGACGAGTCGGACGAGCAAGCCGCCTTCGCGAACGACGCGAGTGGATACAGATCTTTCTTTGCGGACTCAAATTCCCCGCACCGTGATGTGACTTCAGTTGATTGGTCTACCCAAACCATCCATACAGGCTGATACAGCCCATTTAGCCCAAGGCGACAACACCAATCTCTACCTGGATACGGGCGCTACTAGCTCCATTTGTCCGACCATCGAGCACTTCACTAAAATCAGGCCGTGCAAACGTACCATCTCCGGCGTCGGTGGCACATCTATCAAGGCCGTCGCTGTCGGCGAAGTCAGAGTGCGAGTCGGGAAAGGACGTCACTTCATACTGAAGGACGTACTTTATTGCCCAGAGGCTGCAGTCACCCTCATATCCATCGGCAAACTCTGTGATGACGGACACGACACGATGTTTGATAGTAAAAACTGCACCATCAACCGTCGCTCTAGGAAGGTCGTCGCCACCGGTACCCGTTCAGGAACCGGGCTTTATACGCTTGATTGCGAGAGTGTCATGTTCACTACTGTGTCCGATTCTGCCACAGTGTCTTCTCGAAGTGATATCTATTGTTCGGCCCGCGACGCTCTGGCAAATGTGGCATTCAAAGCTTGTCCTACCCTCGAAACGTGGCATCGCCGCCTTGGGCATGTCAACGTCGAGACTGTACTCGACATGGCCCGCGGATCCGCCGTGACCGGTATGGATGCCGATCTGTCTCGCATCCCCGCCAAATGTGCTGACTGCATTCTCGGAAAACAGACAAAGAAACCTGTTCGGAAGAAGCGCGAAGGGCCTAGGTCAACCAGAAAGCTGCAGAAGGTCTTTGCAGACCTTGCGGGACCACAGACGATAGCTGCGCGAGGGGGATACTTGTACACTCTGCAATTAATCGATGATTACACGCATAACCAATGGACAATTCTCCTTAAAAGAAAGTCCGACGCAGCTCAACAGGTCAAAGAATGGCAAGCAATTGTTGAGGAGGAGTCTGGGGAGAAAGTTGGCATCTTCCGTGTTGACGTCGGCACAGAGTTTGACTCGGCAGGATTTATTCGCTACCTACGGGAGCACGGGACTAAAAAGGAAACCTCCGCTCCCTATTCGTCTGCACAAATGGGACTCATCGAACGAACCCATCATACACTCATGAGCCGGTCTGTAGCATCTCTATCATCAGCAAATCTTCCTCGTAACATGTGGGGGGGGGAATGATGCTCACCGAGACTCTCATCAAGAACTGCTCCCTAACCAGCGCATTCCGTAATCCCGACCAAACACCGTATGAAAGGTGGAAGGATGTGAAACCAGACCTCTCGTATTTGCGTGAGATCGGATGTCGTGCTTTCGTTCTCAAGCTGCCCAAGAAGTCGAATCCTAAAATCTTCAATCGCTTGGTGGAATGTGTCATGATCGGCTACTCATCAAATTCCAAGGCATACCGGTGCTATGAGCGGAAGACAGGACGCATCCACATCACTCGGAACGTCGAATTCATTGAGTCCCAGGACGAGACACCACGTCGATTGACAGCGGCTCAAACGGGAAAGAAAACCAAGTCCCAAGCACGAAAGCCAGCGCACCCGTCGTTCCTAAGGTCAAAGACCCCCAGGTTGATGATGTGCTTGAGTCAGAGCCAGAAGTTGAGGAGGAGCCTGATAATCACACACCTGAGCCCGCCGAAAACACCAGCCGCCCAGTACGCACGCGAAAGGTACGGGGTGAGGATGGAGCTTTCCCCGATATCCGAAAGGAAGCAGCAGTGGCTGAAGCCCGTGCCGCGGAAGCGCGCGCGAAAGAACGGCGCACTGATGCGAAAACACAGCGAGCCACCGTGGAGCAAGCTGATGAAGTAGAGGCTGAGGAGGAGCTCAAAGCGCCGGCCGACGACGATGAGTACGAGTACTGGGCTTTAAGCGCAATTCCAGCATCCGGAGATGAGCCAAAGACTTGGAAACAGGCACAAAACTCGCCTTTCTCCGAGGAATGGTGCAAGGCTTATCAAGCAGAACTTGACTCTATCAAAGAGCACAGCGTATACGAGCTTGTTCCCCGCGAGTCTGTACCACTAGGACGGAAGGTCATCAGGTCGAGGCCCGTCTTCAAGATCAAACGGGGAAGCGATGGCGAAATCCTGAAGTTCAAGGCTCGATTAGTGTCGATGGGATATGCCCAGGTTGCCGGGCAAGACTACCGTGAGACGTACGCACCTACGTCTCGATTCGAATCCCTCAGGATGGTTCTGCACGCTGGCGCCATGCTTGATTACGAAATCGACCACGTTGACGTGAAAACAGCATTCCATAATGGACTCCTGGAGGAGGACATCTGGCAAGAACAGCCCAAGGGATTTGAGGTCGCCGGAAAGGATACATGGGTCTGGAAGCTGAAGCGAGGGATGTACGGGCTAAAGCAAGGGAGCCAATCATGGAATTTGCGCCTAAACGCCGCCATGATTTCCATCGGCTTCGAGCGCGTATCCGTCGAGCATAGCATCTATTCGAGACGCCGGAGTGGAGCGACCTCGCTGGTGGCTGTCCATGTCGATGACCTCTGCATTGCGGCAAGCTCCAAAGCAGAGATGAGTGTATTCAAGGAGGAGTTAAAAGGACACTTCGAGATTACGGATCTCGGACCTGTCAAATGGATCTTGGGAATCCGCGTTACCCGTGATCGTACCGCCCGCACAATTTCCTTGGACCAACAAACTTACATCGAGAAGATGGCGGCGCGTTTCGGACTTGAGAACGCCCACCCCGTCCGCACTCCCATGGTCTACGGCGAGCCAATCTCACACTCAATGTCTCCCACCACACCTTCCGCAAAGGCACGTATGGACAACGTGCCATATCGAGAACTCGTGGGATCTCTGATGTATGCGAACGTTGCAACGCGGCCAGATATCGCGCACTCTGTCGGCATTGTTAGCCAATTTTGTCAAAACCCAGGTGAACTACACTGGTTGCCCGCTAAACGTATTCTCCGCTACCTGATTGGCACAAAATCCTACAAGCTCGTTCTCGGAGGACTTTCCCCCATTTGTCTCACGGGGTATACAGATTCTAACCATGCGCCACCCGGTGACGTGGACAAGAGAAAATCTACATCTGGATACTGCATGTCCCTCGGAGGCGGTGCAATCTCCTGGAGTTACAAGCGGCAGAGTACTGTGGCTACATCCAGCACCGAGGCCAAATACATGGCATGTTGCCATGCGGCGAAAGAAGCTATCTGGCTGCGTATGCTTTTGCGCGCAGTTGGACACACCCAAAAAGGCGCAACTGTTCTGCACTGTGATAATCAAGGTGCTTTGATACTCACAGCTGATCCATCCTTCCACTCTCGCGCCAAGCATATCGATGTGCAGTATCACTTCTCACGTGAACGCGTCGAATCTGGGGAATTAAAGTTCACCTATGTTCAAAGCTTAGAAAATGCGGCCGACATTTTTACCAAAGCCCTTCCGGAACCTCTTTTCAAGAAATTCAGGACAATGCTTGGTATTGCCGGTTAACTACACGTTGACTGCACGCGTTTAGCACGCTGAGGAGGAGTGTTAACATATGAACATCGTGCTACGCGTTCAGCACGTGTCCGTGACTCTCAGCTGGTCACTGTTTATCTTCCCATCTTTTTCGGTTTTTTCTCTCACTGGTTCTTACGACGAACTGCGTGAGAGATAAGCATTAATCACTTCATACATTATTGTTTACTCATTTAATTACAGCCTGTACTCACAGTATTCGTACAGGTACATATTAATCTATCTACTGGTTCTTACGACGAACTGCGTGAGAGCCTGTACTCACAGTATTTGTACAGGTCTCCCCTGTTCACAGGCCTCTGAGAGGTGAATACGATATGAATATGAATATGATACGCCATTTGCCGTATCGTATTTATATTTGGCCAGCACTAGACCAATCCACACGGAATGAGGATTTTAAGCGCAGACAGTCTCAGCTGTGTGGCATTCTTCAATGGTTACTCGGTGCGCGAAGGCCTTTTCTGCATGAATCCCACTCGTGGCTATTCTGAGGATTTACTTGAGGCGGAGTCATGCGACGTCTGCGACCCAAAGTTCTCCTCTACACTTTTTCTTCGATATTTTGCACCACTCCAATTGCTTGTATATCACTGACACTCATAAGAAAACAGAAGGGTACCCAATCTGGTTAATTCCTCGTAACACTGTTAGGGATGTGACGCCGCTAACGGAGCGCGCAACGATCGATCTAGTTCAACCTGAAGGTTGGCGATTTCGACCATCGCTTTGTGAGCTCCTAATCCTCGCAAACAAACACACTCCCATTAAACACACTCCGCATCGGATACCTGCAGTGCGTCCTCGTCGTGCCATTCGCCCCTGACCTGACTATGGTGTCCGGCGCCACGCCGTTCTCGACCCAGTCGACCAGCGCCAACAGGATATTATGCGAGGTGTCATTCGCAATATTGAGCCCGCCTGACTGCCCGAAGGACGAGGCGCCGAGGCCGCCGAAGCAATGTCCCATGCCCGGGATGAAGAAGAGGCAGTAGAAGTCGTCGAGGAGGGGGAGGGAGAGGGTGTGGGATATGAGGTCGTACACGCGCTTGGAGTTCGTGGAGGATATTACCTGTGCCATAAATTCAGTTCGTTTTCCATCCCGCGAGCAAATGAACTGAAACGTACAGGGTCGCGGCGTCCGTGGTACGTGAGGAACTTCCCGCCACGATTGCGGAACGCAGACAAGTCGCCGTCGAACGTGGCGATCCCGCCCGGGTTGATCGAATCCCATAGCGGGATATCCTGCAGACCAAAGTTCGAAAGAAGTCGTGCGCAGTGTCGTTATAAATCGCAAAGCGGGCCCAGTTCTGAGAAATACATAACAACGTGATAAGCCGCGACCACAGTGGCCTCCGGGAAGTAGCGGAAAACCTGAGCACGGACCGAAAGAAGGAACTCCCCGCCGGAAATGACCGCTTGCAACGGGTCCGCCTCTGCACCAGGCGAATAGCGCGGATACACCAGCTCCCCGTCCAGCCCAAAGAGGGGTGCACAGATTTTTTTCACCGCCTCCACCTGAATCGCCGTCAAACAGCCCTTCGCCTCGCTGCTGCTGCTACCAGTGCACTGGATTGCTTCTGGACGGAAGTCGCACGCATCTGGCTCGGTGATGATCCCGTCCGCCAGTCCGTCCAGCGCATCGCACTGCCTGAGAATCTCCGCCGACACGACGCTCCACAGCGCGGGTGGCAAGAACTGCGGCGGGGGTGCGGCGGGGTCGACGGGCGCGCCGACGTAGCGCGATAATATCAGGTCCCACGCGGAGGCGTGGTTAAAGTCCGTCGCAGGCGCGACATCCTCGTCATCCCCTTTGCGTAAGCTTCTTTTCCGGCCGCCAGATGTGCAGGCTTTGGTAATTCCAGCTGTGTCATCGCAGCCGTTTTATATAATATCCGGAGTCGGTTAACGGCATAGTAGGTATATCGTCCGGCAGTGAGGCTCTGCGTGGTTTTCAAAAGATCCAATCTGCGGGTTCGCTCTGCATGGTGGACACAGGCGTATGTGGGGAAACGACGCATCACCCTGTGGTGGTTGTGGCCCACAATATCAAGCCTGTTCCACACTCCTTCTAAGAGATTTTCAATCTCACCTTCTCTAGCAAAACGAGTCGCGGAGAAAGCCCATAATATGGACACGAACCCCGAACAGCTTCACGAATTCTGCGCATCCCCAAAATAATGAGGCAGTGTTCCGTACACCAAGTCTTACACGACATCTCAATAATATCTTCCAAACGTGCCTGCACAAAGTAGAGCAAGTTGGGGTCAAGTTTCAGCACGCAACAGAGGAGTGCTGTCTCCACATCAATGTTTTGCATCCTATTTCGCACGTACCTATGATCACATATCTTTTAAAAGATCCATAGACTAGTGGGCTGGCACGAAAGCGTGTTGACCCTCATGTAAGGTCCCGCACACCAAAAAAGACGGACAATTATCTGGCACTTCGGACACGGGGAGTCGAACCCCGATCAGCCTCATGAATGCTGCTGCTCATACTAAATAACCATGTCTGAATCCTACCTCCCAAGTGACCCTGCACAATGTAGATTTAATTCACGTGCCCAATACATCCCTCTCTCGCATCCGGAGATTTACGTCCAACTGTCAGCGCTGTGGACATCTGTTCCGCAGTATGTAGACCGCATAGTAAGCCGGCACGAAAGTCCGAGTGCAGCGTGCTGAACAACGCGCAAGGTCGCCATTACCGGGGGGCGACAAACTGGAATACGCACGACTCACATTCCTCGAGAACGTTCCTAGACAATGTCCTTCCCTCCCTCCCTCCTCCCTCCAGCGCTTGCTCCCACTGAAGCTGAATGTCGCACAAAGCAACTCTACAAAATCTAATTCGAATCCCAGTCCTCTATCTACCATTTCAGCTATAGTCCCTCCTGCCCTTTTCACGCCAGCCCCTCACGCCCTCCAACCCGCCCTTGATCCCACCCTTCCCACCCTCTTGTACTCTCCCCACAAATGAGCGTAGTCGATGTTGGCGCTCGCCCTCACCCCCCGCAAACGCCTCCTCCCACTACCTCTCGCTGCGCCAGCCGCTGGCATAGAATGCCTTCAGCAAGGGCATGGAGGTGCACATGGGGTGGGTGGCGGTGGCGGGCTAGTGGGGTACTCCCTACGCCATATCCGAATACTACCCACTAAGCGCCCTCGCGCAACGTAGACCTCATTTAATCCGCGCGCAGGAGGTCCTCGAGGCGGTGTTCTACGACCGACTCCTCCCGACCATCGCCACCGCGCGCCTCGAATCACCCGCAAGTTTAGAATTGCCCCATTGCCAAAATCATAATCACCCAGATCCAATACGTTGCATCAATCTAACGACCGCTGTAAGTACATTACGTATCTCTAAATAAGTACCACCCACCCTCCTCACCTTCACTCACTCGCCGGCGCACTCGCTGATATAGATAGGGGCGCAGAAGCGGAGATTGAGGTGGCGGACGAAGGCACAGGCCCAGCATAGAACCCATTTGCAGCGAGCACGACCGCGGGCGGCACCGTGAGGCGCCCAACTTTGAAGCAGAGCTGCGAGATGTAGACCGCTATAATAAAACACGGTTACTATCCGTCGCGACGAGCGGAGGAGCGGGAAAGGAGGAGAAGGACGGCGGACGAGATGAGACGATAATACGCGCTAAAACGTGGAGGAAAATGCAACTACGATAGAATCAGTGAGACGGCGACCCCTCGTGGCGCCCCCCACCCGAAGCCCGCCCGTGCGCTCGACACGCAGGCAACCGCGAATCAACCGCGAATCAACCCCCGCCCCCACCCGCTGCGCCTTGGCGCGCCGCAGAACCCATTCGCCGCGAGCACCACTGCGGGCGGGACGATGAGGGGCCCGACCTTGATGCAGAGCTGCGAGACGCAGACGGCTGTAGTTGAATGTGGTTAGTACGGGTTCTAAAAAGAGGAAAGGGGGAGGGGAGGAGATGAGAATGAGAAATGGGGAAGCAAAATGGGAGCAGGCGGAGCGCGGACCACGCGTGCGTAGCCAGAGGAACTGGTGGGCCCGCCTCCAAAACAAACATCTTCGTTGGCTCTCCACCCGAAGTCCGCGATCCGCCGGCGTGGCGTGCAACCCCGAATCAACCACCCGCCGTGCCTCGGCGCGCCGCACTAGTGTGTGTTCTGCGCGCGCCTCACGTGGGGGCCCGCGTGAAATGCAAAGCATCTGGCTGCCTTTCCTACAGTGCAATGCAAAGCATGGAAATGTTCAGCTGGTAATCCCACGATACGGTGCAATGTGGTGCAGGGCAGAGCTCCCACGGCACATACGCTGCGATAGGCACGAAGGCACAGAAACGCGTGGAGGAAAGCGCGTCAGCTCCAGCTCCGCGCGCGCGAGAACCACGAACCAGAAGCCGAGCGCGCGAGGTCGAGCGTAACGCAGGCGAGCCGCGCCCTCTAGCTCCACTCGCGGGGACCGCGCACGGTGCGCTGCATAACATACAAATTATAACGCACAACCGCAGAATGCACGCACGGCGCACAGGGCACCCGGGAGCGGAGGACTGGCGCGCAGCTGGGCACGCTGAGCGGGCCGCTGGAACGCGCAAACACGTAACGCCGGCACAACGCACAGCTCCGGGCGCGGGAGCCGCGAACGACGCGCGGGGATAAGCATAGCGTACGCCGGGACGCGCACAGCGCGCAGCTCCGCGAACCACAAACGCTGCGCTGAGCGGGCCAACGGTGGAATGCGCATAATCCACGCATAGCGCATAACGTATCGCACGCTGGGACGCGCACAGCACGCATAACGCACAGCGCAAAAAGCATAATGCACGCGGAGACGCGCAGGGCCCGCGCATAGCGCGGGACGCCGCGGCGGGCATGAGGGCACATAGCGGGCGCAAGCCTCAGCTCCGCGCGAGAGAACCGCAACCGGCGCCGTCGCTGGGCCGCGCGCAGCGCAAAACGCGTAACGCACGCACAGCGCGCTGCGCCGCGGGGGACATAAGGCACAGATACGCGCGACAGCCCCAGCTCCGCACGGGAGACCCGCGAACGGTGTGCACGAAGGACCACCGCGAATCTTCATCGTGCCTCGCACGAGGCCGCCATATCGCGCCATCCCCTGGGGAAAAAAGGACAGGAAGGAGGAAAAAGATAAACGCACTATACAACACCGCCCCGTCCGGCTCCGCCGCCACCATCTTCGGCTCCGCCGCCACCATCTTCGCCGCGCGCGCGAGGAGCTCCTTCGCCACCTCATCCGCCCAGCATGAAAGGTATACTGGCGCTGGGAGTCTCGAGGAGCGGCGTCGCGGGCGTCTTGAGCGTAGCGACAAGCGGATTGGCGGGGTTCGCATTAGCGGCAGTTTTTGGGCGTTTGGAGGAAGAGGCAGGCTTGACGAAGCGTGAGATTACCCAGATCTGCGGGGGCGTTAGCGCGCGCTCGCAGCGAGGGGGAATATGGGCACGCAGAGGGCCGAGGGAGGGGGAAGAGATGGAGGGATATGTGAGGAGAGCATGGTCTACGCACCCACTTGTCATCCTACGCGCCGATGGACGCGCGCACCTCGTAGCGCGAGCATCGGGATCTCGCGGAAGAAGTGGCAGTGTGTTACTGAGGGAGCAAATGAACGATACGAGTAGGAATTAGTCGAGAAAGGAGGAACGAAACGCGAGGGACGCACTGGCGAAGTGGATGTACGCCTACGGGCATACGCGCCTCGTGCCAGGCCTCGAGCGCCGGCGCCCTTTCCTCCTTGGCCGGAAAGAGGTGCCACAGCCACTCAGCGACGTGTGCGAGGAGATCACGCGCACCGCCAGTGATAGTGAGGCGATATAGCTCGAGGAGAACGAGGGGAGGCACGGTGCCAGACGAGCGGCCACGAGCGGGCGTTGAGGAACAGGAGCCCCGAGGGCCTTGGTTGCGGTCGGCACGAGGCGCAGGGCTGGGAAGGCACCGTGGAGCGAGCGAGCTGGACGCGTCGCGGTGACAGCGGGCTCCGGCTATGGCGAACGCCGGTGCCGGTTCGTTCGAGCGGCTGTTTGCGCGCGCTTGTCTTCCCAGTCGGCTTCGCTCGGCATGTTCAGCAATATATCCTCCTCCTCCTTCAACGGAGTGAGGGCGTAAATACGAAGAGAAGGCTGAATCATTGGTGCATCCCGAATCAATCGGCACTGGCTCCAATTTTCGCGCAAGTCCTGCGCTATGAATTGATTTAGCCAAGCTAAAACTTCCTGATTTCCCTAAAGTTTAAACCCTGGATATTGCCAACTTGTATCATCATTGACTGGGCCCCTCGGAGTGCTCGTAAGGAGCCTCAATAATAACAGTCTGTGCTTCCATGTGAAATCCCCCCTCCCGACACTTTTTTTGGGGGCAGGTGTTCCTGTTAACGCGTTCAACATCCACCCAAATAAAAAAATCATTTATAACTCCCCTCCGAGTTCTACCCTACTCTCCCGTTCGCCTGGGAAATTATCAAGTTCGCATCGATATGCCTGGAGATTCAGAGCGCCGGAAATGGACAAAAAATATTCTCAGTACGCGACCAGTTCAGACACGGGGAGTCGAACCCCGGACTGCCTCATCGACTTTTCATATTTAGGAGGCTGTGTACCCTACACCATGCCTCACTGCATTTGAAAGCTTTATGTCCTCGTATTTCAATCACGCCCCATCGCTAATTCTTGTGGGTCCGGGAATTGTAAATGCAGTCGAGCGCAAGATGCACCCAGTTGCAATGCATTGGGAGAATGGGAGTGCTGGTGAATAGCAAAAAAAAATATCAATGGTGTTGTTCACTGGGATGTCGGACACGAGTCGAACCCCGGACTGCTTCATATTAAGTGCTTGATCATGAATCTAGAATCTCAATTGAGGTGCGTCGTCAAATGGCATAAAAAATCCACCTCAGTACGCGATCTATTCAGACACGGGGAGTCGAACCCCGGACTGCCTCATAAATATTTCCGTAGAACGTCCACTTTCTGAGACGGTGTTCCGTACACCACGTCCGACTGAAATGGTTCATTGGAATGCTCTATATCTTACCATCTGGACGCTGCCTGGGGCAATTCATTGCCCGACAGCGCAAGAGCGAGACAATCGCGTGCAGTTCGAACGTTTAACGTAAGGAATTACACCTCCTACCTGTGGGTAAATTCCATGCTGAGGCATTGTAAACGGCGCTCGTCGTTAGTTGCGGCCAGCGCATGGCAGCTTCACACAATGTCAATCCCACCCTTCTGCTTGGAATTGGGTGATGCCCAAATGCCATGGATGCCTTAGCTAATAGATGGGGTCTTGGGAATAACATTTATGCAGTTTCTAACTTCGCTGGTTGCCAACTAGTTGCATTGGCCATGTGCCAGCTTTGAACTGATTGCCGAAGGTTGTGGGAAGATCGTCACAATGTGTGAGGTCACACATCTCTTCCTCTTCCTTCCACCGTGAACGTCCGAGTTACTGGAAAACTGGTCCATGGACCGGTCTACTAGACCAGTTGATGGACCTGATGGTAGACCGTCGCCGGATCAGCGTGCATAGACCGCATCATAGACCATGTCACGGCTTGTGATGGCGACCTAGTAGACTTCGACTCAGACCTCCACGTAGCCCAGCCTCTAGACCTCAAACTCAAGGATAGACCTCCCGGTAGACTTGATTTTCTTTAAAAGGGGGCCATGTAATTTTAGATATACCAACAATTTTGCGCACGAACCAGTGAACCACAAAGTTCGGGGTGCTATTTGCCCCTAACATTGCACTTTCTGTGATGTTGCCTCAATCCCCTCCCCAAAAGGACATCCACGACCTAGCTCATTATTAAGCATTAACCTCGAGGCACCCACCACCAGAAGAATGCTAGCAAACGAGCCGAGACTGCCGAGTGCATTCGGATCGGGCCGAAGGTCTACGCCGAGGTCCATCAAGTCCACATCAATTGTTGGGTTCATTTGTGACGGTACACATTTGAGGTTTATCGTGGGGTCTACTCTCAACTGTATTAAGTAATAAGTCTACGGTCTGGTCTACGGTCCACGGTCTACGGTCTACAAACAGGTCTATAGACCACATTTCTGGTGCATCCGATGCTTTGCTTCCACCTCTTTTGCTTCCCGTTCAGGTGAGCCTGCGACGACCGTACACACTGCGAAGCCCCCCGTTAAATCGCGCATCCAGCGGCTGGCTGCAACCTCACCACTGGGACACATCGTACGGATGGCTGACTTGGACCCATCGTGCGTCGTTTCTCACTTGTTCTGAATGCGCGAGTCTGACAGAAGAAAAAGCCCCAATGAACATCCTCCTCCTCCCCTGAGCATCGAAAATCTAGCGTCATACAAAAAACGAAGCCCTCCCTCCCTCCGAAGCCCTCGTCGCCCGACCGTGGCTCCTTGGCGCGGAAGCGAAACTAGCGCGCATAGACGAGGAAATTCGACGCCTGGAGTCCCGCCGGAATGCATTTCTTGTTCCTGTACAGGCGTACCGCGTGGCATTGGCTCCCCATAAAATCCTCCCCGACGACGTCCTGCGCGAAATTTTCTTTTGGGCGACTTTCATGCAGGTCTCACCCAACGCGGATTTGAATTCAATCCTGTCCGGGCACCCAGATGTGCGCATGGTCATTTCCGGGGTTTGTTCGCGGTGGAGAGCTGTTTCCCTGGATATGCTCGAGCTCTGGAGCGCTGTGCGGCTGACAATAGATGATGCCCCACTACGCCTCTTTAATAGCCTTGATCGCTGGCTGGCCCGCAGCGGTCGGCATCCGATATCACTGGATATTCAATCTGCATACAATCTGTCTGTGCCCCTACCTCCCATGCGATATTCCGATCGGATCCGCCACCTATTCATTGACAGTCTCGAGGCCCTTGTGAGCCTGACGGGACCAATGGACTTTCTGGAGACATTTAATGCCATGGTGGGAGATGACCTCATTGCTCCCCTTTCCGTCTTCAGGAGGGCTCCTCGACTTCGTTCCCTCACAATAAGCACCCCCGACGGCGCCCCATTCACTCTAGATTTCCGGCTACTTGGCATTCTGTGGCCCCAACTGACGTATTTATACCTCGGCATCGTAACCATCTCACAGTCCTATCGCATTCTTAAGGAATGCACCGCTGTTACCTGTGCTCACCTTTTCCTCGGCCTGGCCTGCGATGACCCCGGCGAAACCATCGATCGAGAGATCGTCCTTCCCGAACTTCGGAAGCTGACGCTCAAGGGGTTCATGCTTTGCGAGCCCGCCAAACTCCTTGGCAGCTTGTTTCTACCTGCCCTTCTAGAGCTGTTCTTGTCAAGAGACGGTGAGTACGACGAGGACGCCAGGATGTACTGTGTACCGAGCGGATTTCCAGCTCTGCGACAACTAACAGTTCACGATGCGGATGGCAATAGCAACATGAATCAGATGGTGTCTTGGCTTGCTGCATGCCCCTCTGCAGTTGGCGTTCGGCTACCTGGGCATTCGATGGTCAATCCCGTGCTCAGCCAGATAGCTGAAGGGTCATTGCTCCCGAACCTCGAAATGCTCATCATCTGTGACGCGGAAATCCCTGCGTTGCTTGCGACGTTGCAGACTCGCCAACGGAGTCTCATCCACTCGACCATTACCGAAGTTGGCATCTGGAGTTGGGATCCGTTCGGGCCGCACGAGAGGGAGGGCCTCGCCGGACTGATGAAACTAGGTGTTTTCCTGGGTAGATACTCTGGGTACGTCGATAAGCGTGATGGGTACGATGATGCGCGTCGAAAGGTACGTTCGATTCCTTGTGAATGAAATCGTGCACCACTGACCCTGTTTTAGATCGCGAACTCCGCGCGGTACGACTTTGAAAACAGCCGTGGCCTTTACGCATAAAAAAATCCTCGAACGAGGCTGATGAAGGGTCGTTGTGAAATTCGCGGGAGATAGCGCCGAGGCAGGATATTGATACATGCACCAGTGAGACAGGCCCGTCGTCGCGTATATATGAAGTAGCCTTTGTCATCTTTCTTCAATCGAGAAGCAACGTGCTGGGATTATCCATCTTGCTAAGCAGCGACAGTGAAAATTTATTGACACCTACAATGAGCTATGCTGTGCTCTAAGCTCTGCTGCGCCTTAACTTATCGCCTTCACATTTTGAGTCTTGTCTTTTGCTCCTGCCCTAATGCCCGCTGACTGGATTCTCTCACCCAACAACCCTGAGAATCTGAATGCCCCATATCATTCCATCAGGATCACGTCGCTCACTAGCACGCCGATCTCACGATTCGGTTCAACGCGTCAACATGCTGGCTGGCGGATGCGTCTCCAGGTCCTTCTGCGGGACAAGGATGAGGTGAGCGATGCTCGCTCGAAAATCCTTAATCCGCTGCCGATCCCATAATATTGGAGGCGGTGTCCCATACACTATATTCGAATGTAACGTGTCCACATCATATTTTTGCATCCGACCTCGCGCGGACATCGTTTCTTACAAAAAACGGTGGAGGAGCATGCAAGGACGCAAAGCTAGTGCAGCCGCGCACTACGCCGGCGATCTCTCAAGTACAGGGAAAGAAAAACCACGAAAAACTCTGTCAAGTTGGACATGTGGAGTCAAACCCCGATCAGCCTCATTTACTCCGGCGCATGTCTCTCAATTGAATGAGGCGGTGTTCCACACCCCCCGTCTGAATACCACCTCCCAAGCGTTCTCACCCAATATCGATCCTGTTCTATTCTTGCGCATGGGGTCCCTCTCACCGACTTGGAAATTTGGCATCCGGCTGGACGTCCGTACCGGGCTCCGCAATTTGGAAACTAGTATTAATACGCCAGGATGAAAGTCGTGTAGTGCAGCGTGTTGAATCGCATAGACAGTCTCCGCACACAAAAAAAAAAGAGGAGGGGGTTAATTGCAGCATTTCGGACACGGGAGTCGAACCCCGGTCGGCCTCATCCATTGCTCCCTGGGCTACATCGAAAAGCAGAAGGCGGTGTTCCCTACACCATATCCGAATACTACCCTCCAGACGTTCTCTTCAATATCGAGCAATTTGATTCGTGCGCAGGAGGTCCCGGAGGGTCTCAGGCTGTTCCACGTCCGACTCCTCTCTTCCTCCCCGTACAATCACATGCAAATTAAACGCTGTCTCATTGACAATACCAACCGAATGAAATAAGCTGTATCTACCATAACGACCGTTCCGAGGACGTACGTATCTCCAATCCTATCTTCCTCGCTTCCACTTTCAATCAGCGCCGCATCAGGTCCTTCGCCGACGAAGACGAACACCCATACTCACATCTCCGCCGTCTCCGCGGCGGGAGGGCAGACGGCACAGAGACCTAGGCCCGCAAAAACGAGCTGAGCGCGAGAGCTGAGGCACGCAGGAACGCGTAACGCACGCCGGGAGGGCGCATTGGTGAGAGGACGCGCATAGCATATCACAAGCGTGCGCCTCCTCCTCCCGCAAACCCCCGCGCGCGAGTCTCGGCTTGTGCGAGGACCGCTGGGACGAGCGCACGCGGAACGGGCATGAAGACACGCGAAGAGCGAGAACCAAACCGCAAACCGAGGACCGGTGGGCTGGAGCGAGTATAACGCGCCTCACACATAGCGCACGCACAGCGCGCAGCACACAACTCGGCGGAGGACCGAGAACGGTGCGCTGGAACATGCGTAATGCGTAAGGCACGTACAACGCAAAACGCGCAGCGCGGCGGGCAGGGAGGCACGGACATGCGCGCGCGAAAGCGCGTGAGTGCAAGGCAAGGAAAGTGGACGGTGAGACCAGCGACGGGCAGAGCGGAACACGGTGGGACGCGCGCAGGGACGTTTATAGCGCACGCCCATACTCGATACGCAGCGCGCGCAGCGCCGGGGCGGGCACGTCTACGTAGATCCTCGCGCGAACCGCGAGCCACGAACGGTGTGCTGAGCGGGCCGCGCGTAGCGCACAGCGCGGCGCCTCGTCGCCGGAGGGGGACCGAAGGACCGGAGAGAGAACCGCGACCCATGAAGCGTGAACCGCGCTGCTCGAGGACGGGAACGTGCATAGCGCAGGCGGCTGCGGGCCACCACTGTGAAGAGGAAACATCGTGAATTTCCTCATGTCTTTCACGACTTCGGGTCGTAAATTTCGCGATGGTTTGTCTTGAATTTCCTTAGGATTCAACATGTTTTCATGATGAAATATCGTGAACGAGGGTTTTGAATTTTCTGACAAATATGGGAACATTCACGATGTCTTTTTCACGATGTTTAACCATGAGTTCAGTGCTTTTCATCAGGGCTGAGATGTGCGAAATCTGACCACCAGAATCAGGCTTTGAATCCTCATAAAACATCGGGAATTCGGCAGAAAACACTTTGAATTTCAATAAAAGTACAATTAATCTTCAGCTACGGGCAGCTCCTCCTCCTCCTCCTCCTCCCCCTCCTCCTCCGAATTGCTATCATCGCTATCACGCTGCCGGGGACCCTCTGGCTCGCTCTGGGAGTCCTCATCCTCCGAGTTGACGTGAGGGGTGTCCTCGTCCCTCGATGGGGATCCTGCTATCCCCGATGAGTCGAATAAAGTAAGCGAACAATCAACTTACCTTGTAAGCTGTGCGCGGCCCCATCAGAATTGTCTATATCCACTAGCGATCCGATTAATCAGTATGAGAGCAAGGCAGGATAATTAATAATGCGCACTTTGATCTTCTTCCTCGGGCGGCGGGGAAATAATAACGCGACGGCCTGAGCCCGGATTAGAATGACGAATACCGCTGATACAACGCACTTACCACGACGGGTCTCTAGCTCGAGCCTTCCAAGATTTGTAACCCGCTGCCGCCGACGGCAAACACCGCTGGATGGGTTCGCTTTGCCCGAATTGTAGGTGCGGACACTGTTGATGTAGCGTTGAAGGATCGACGAAGTCGCCCAGTGCCGTGGGAATCGCTTCGCACTCAAATATGGATGCCGCTCCTCAGCCTGTCGAGCCAGTGAAGCTCAGATCATAAAAGACATCTATGCGACGTACCACTCGCAATATTTTAGCGACTGTACCGGGTTCCTGCTGGGACCAGGCTGACTTGAAGTCAATCTTCGCTTCGAGAGCGAGCGCGTGGATTCCAGCCTATTATGTGCAGTGAAAAACCAAATTGGGATCGAAACCGTGTATTTCAGACTCACCTGGAGCCCAGTGAACAGCGCGCGGTCATCCATAAGTCCCATCGCCTCTTGAAGATTGAATTTCCCCTTCGGCTTCGGGACAGCGGTGATCTGCGAGTCGTTGTCGTTCGGAGCCGCCTGGCGGTGGACAGCTCTGTGGAGTTTCTTGTTCTTGCGGTTGAGGGCATCGTTCCGCGCCTCGGCGGACTGGAGGCGGGCTTGGAGTCATGGGAGTATGAGTAGGAGCACGGAAGGAAACGAGTAGGCATCACACACCAGTTAGAGCAGCAATCTGTTCCTCAGGCGAGAGCTCTCCAGGACCGGGAGCATTAGTTGCGTCCCGAAGAGCCGCTGCTTGGACATCGTTGTCGCTACGCTGTGATTTCCTGGCAGCGGCTCTCTTCGCCTTCTCCTTGTTATGCCGGGTCTTGGCAGCAGCGTCCGCCTTATTCTCGTTGGTTTTCTTTTGCCCAGCTGACGGTCTTAGTGGGCGGCCGGATCGAGTAGTATTCCTCGTGCCGACGGGCATGGGAACAGGAAAGTGCGTTCGAAGAGATAGAAGGTGATGGTGGGAGGGAGCGAGACCTGTGGGCGAGCTGTGGAGCCATGGTGGTTGGGTTGGAGCAGTTGGAGCGATTACTTCATGACCACGTGATTTACCTCCGTTCCAACTCGCGTCGCGTCGAAGTCTTTGTCGCTCGTACTACACCCTATTATACTCCGGCTATGCGCCGAATTCGACTCATTTTATCTCTCGCTGCAATATCTCTGCTCTCTGTCACTGTCTGCATTCTCACCCGGCTCTCCAACCCAATGCCTCGAGCCATCGCGCCATTCCTCTGTAGTTGCGGGTGCGGTGAAGAAGTGAAGACCAAGGCTGCGGAGCGACGACACTTGACTCGGACAGGAGCTCCATTGTATATTCAGTATTCGCAAAATGTGCCGCAGACCGCCATTTCGGAGTCCCCAGAGCCTGGAGGCAGCCCCGGAGACGTAGATATGGACCTGGACTTTGGGACTCCTGTCGACGACTTTGGCATTCTGGAATATGACGAAGTGAATCTGGATGAGCCTCCGGGCCTGGCTGAGCTCTCTGACTCAGATTCCGAGTCAGATGATGGCTTTTTTGCAGGGGAGGATGTACAAGATGACGGATGGGAATCGGACGAGGATGCTGATGTTTCAGAGGATCCGGAGGATTGGAACGAGGGAGAAGAGCCATGGCAGCAGGGATTGAACCAAGGGGATCGCTTGGGCGGCATCTTTGAGGCTGAGGCGGCTCAGGCTGGTGCGTGTTCTGACCTTGAAAGCCCGAAGTGAACTAATACTATTTCTCAGCAGCGCAGAACCTTTCTGCAGAGGATCTAAATGACATTCGGGCCTTCAATTTCAAGGCAGATACACAAATCACGGACGCCACCTACGAGAAACTGTCACTAAGTTTCCCTCAGCTTGCCGATCTCTCCTCGCTTTATGTTCTACAGAAGCGGGTGGCATTTCTTTCTGGGGTCAAACCAGTGAAGTACGACTGCTGTATCAAGTCCTGCATGTGCTACACCGGGAGATATGCTACGCTTCAGCGTTGCCCTTTCTGCCACGAGGCGAGATTAGACAGCGAGAACAAGCCACGGCGCCAATTTCAATATATTCCCATCATCCCTCGCCTCGTTGCCCTCTACACCAACAAGGAACACTCGGAGGTGCTACAGACGTATCGCGCCGAGTTTGTATCCGAGCCGGACAAGGTCAAAGATGTTTTCGATGGGACACATTATCGAGGACTCTTGCAAAAGTTTGTCACCTTGCATGGCAAGAAATTAACTCACAAGTTCTTCTCGGACATGCGAGACATTGCGCTAGGGATTTCTTTCGACGGCTTTGCGCCATTTAAACGCCGGAAGTACAGCTCCTGGCCAATCATCATCTTCCTCTACAATCTACCACCCGAAATCCGATTCCACATCGAGAACATTTTCTGCATTGGCCAGATTCCCGGTTCGCCAAAGGATTCCGATTCCTTCATCTACCCGTTCGTGGAGGAGATGTGGAAAGCTGCAGAGGGGATCCGGGCATATGATGTCCTTTCCAACCAGGTTTTCAACTTGCATTTATATCTGATCCTCGGTTTCGGAGATATCCCTGCGGTCGCAAAGCTGCTGAAGATGAAGGGCCACAACAGCCAATGCCCTTGTCGCATGTGCACTATTGTCGGAATCAAAGCCCCTAGTATGTTATTTATTTCATCTTCCCTCGACATTTCTGAGTTGTTTTTTCAGATAACCGCCTTTATGTCCCATTGCGTCGACCAACTGGTGTGCAATACGACCCTCTGAAGCTGCCATTACGCCAGCACGAGAGACTGATGGCACAGGCACGCTTAGTTGAAAATGCAACAAATGATGCCGAAGAGAAACAGCGTTCCCAGGAATACGGGATCAAAGGTGTTCCCCTTCTGTCTACACTCTCCTCGCTTTCTATCCCTCATTCATTCCCCTATGACTTCATGCACCTCGTTTGGGAGAATGTCATCAAAACCCTTATACTCCTTTGGGCCGGTGAACACAAGGGGATGGATGAAGGCTCGGGGAACTACCACTTAGGTCCCACTGTTTTCGAGGCTATCGGCGCAGCTGGAAAAGCATCCAGCGACACCATTCCTTCGTGTTTTGGGCCCCGGGTCCCAGACATTGTTAAGGAACGGTATTATTTTATCGCGGACACGTGGTCTGTCTGGACAATGTCCCTCGGGCCTGTTCTTCTTCGGCAGCGTTTTCAAAACCCAGTCTATTATACCCACTTTGTTTCGCTGGTTCGGTTGCTCTACTTATGCCTCCAGTTCGAAATTTCAACCACTGATATCAACACTATCGAAATTGGAATGGCGGCATGGGTTGAAGAGTTCGAGAAGTAAGTTCTCATCACTCAATAATTCTCCAACTCTGAAGTGTTCTCTAGGCTCTACTATCAGTACAAATTGGACCGCCTTCCGGTTTGTACCCTGCCAATACATGGACTGCTCCACATCGCACCGAGTATTCGGATAGTTGGCCCAAGTTGGTGTTACTGGGCGTACCCCATGGAGCGATTCTGCGGATCCCTCCTTCCCGCAATCAAGAGTCGTCGCCACCCATGGGCCAGCATTGATCGCCGAATTCTAGAATTGGCACAGCTCTTTCAATTGAAGGCAATCTACTCACTGTCAACTTCCCTTGACCTGCGACGCCGGAGAAAGCTTGAGAAGTCTGGGATGGCTTTGGCTGCATGTGAGTAATTTCATTGGTATCATCTAAAATATCTGAACAAAAAAAAATGCCCAGACCCGCGTTGTGTCCTTGTCCATCCACGGGAGGTTCGCCCAATCTCTGACACTCTACGCAAGCAAATTGCGAAGTATCTGGCACTATTATACAGTGCAACAAGTCAGCAGATTCTGCCGCTAGTTGTGTCTCCGCTCGAGCATTGGGGAAAGATTCAATGGCTCGAAGGCGGGGATATGATGCACGCGAGTGAGATCGGCAAGCACGGGACACGGGATATGACTTATGTTAAGGTTCGGGTTCATTTTTGAGACTGACCGGATACTGCTAAATATTAATCTAGTTCAACGGGAACTACGGCCAGCTTCGACTCTTACTCGTGGTGAAACTCGCGCCAACTCCAGTCCTAAAAACAACCACAACCAAAATTCACCTTTTGGCGGTTGTTGCGAGAAATATTATGACCCAGAGAAATCGCTTGCACATGCCGCACACCAAGGGTACTTCCACGCTCCTGAGATCATTGATGTGGGCGACCTAGATTTTGTTGTCGGTCGTGTTTCAGACCGCAGTGAATATGTGTTCATTGAACGCGTGGGTTGCAACAATGTGTTGGAGGCACATGATGATCCAGAAGAGGCTGTAGTACCTCGTAATCATAGGCAGAGACGTGTCTGAGTAGTAGAATACTTTTTTGGACAAGTTCGGACTTCTTACATGAGGATTGTGGATTTAAGATGAATCATCAGGAATTCACGACACCCGGGATATGAGGGTTTCAAGCATCATGAACAGCATCATGAAATTCACGCACCAGTTCCTGACGGAACATTGTGAAACTTGAAATTCACGATAATTATCGTGAATTTCAAAACAAATACTTCTCACAGTGTGCACGCAAACACATAACACATAACCCACGCACAGCGCGCAGCACCGCGGCCGGCACGAAGGCACAAAAACGCGCGGAGAAATTCGCGCCAGCGCCATCCCCAACTCCGTGCGCGAGAACCGCGAACGGTGCGCTGGGAGAGGGACGCACGCCAGCTCTAGCTCCGGCCGCAGCTCCGCGCGTCACTGGAAGCTCCAGAACTACGCGCGACAGCCGACAACTGCGAATGGTGCGCTGCGCCGAGCGGGCCACTGGGGCGCCCAAAACGTAGCGCACAGCACATTCGCCACGCATCACCTACGCACGGTACATATGCTTCGTGCCGGGTGCGCACGACGGTACAAAACGCGCAGAGGAAAACACGCCAGCTCCGCGGCACGAGGACCGTGAGCGGTGCGTGTAGCGGGACGACGCGCACAGCGCAAACCCACGCGGGGAGGCGAGTAGCGCATGCTGGGCCGCGAATGGTGTAACGCACGCGCAACGGCATAGTGCACGCGGGGCCGCGCATAACGCAAAGGCGAAGACCCTAGCCTCAGCTCCGCGCGGGCACGCACGACGCATAACGCACGCATAACCCAGCGCAGCATAACCCAGCGCATAGCGCACAACATAATGATCACCGCGACTCGCACGAGGACATCGGATCGCGCCCTACTCCCACAAAAAACGAAGAAGGGGAAACCCCCCGCCCCGCATAAAGCAGAACAGAGCAAGCAAAAAAAAAAACGAAGACCCAGCAAGGAAGGAAGAAATAACGGAAGAAGAGTAAAGGGAGACGCACTATACAACAGCGAGCCGTCCGGTTCGAGCTGCCTCGTCCCGCGCAGGAGCGCCTTCGTCACCTCGTCCGGTTGCATACTCGCATCTTCGCCTGTAGCTGGTGTACGGGCTCCAATAGTTGTAGAAGAAGAGGGCGTCTCGAGCAGCGACGTCGCGGGCTTCTTGAGCGTAGCAACAAGCGGATTGGATGGGGTTTCCGCATTTTCAGCGGGCGATTTCAAGTTGGAAGAGGCGGAGGCTGCGGCGGGCTTAACGAAGCGCGGGATTACTCAGATCTGCGGTGGAGGCGTTAGCCGGCGCGGGAAAAAACGCATTAGGTTGGGCGAAAACGAGTCGAAGGCCAAAGACGAGTCGAGGGAGGCAGAGGGCGAGGGAGGGAGGAGAATGAGTTAAAGGAGACGCACCCACTTATCGTCCCACGCGCCGATGGGCGCGCGCACCTCATAGCGCGAGAGCATCGGGATCTCGCGGATGAAGTGGTAGTGCGTCGCTGGTGCGCGACGCGGTTAGCCAGCATGAGGTAGTATATAAGAGGGCATACAGACGCACCGGCGAGGGGCACCCACCCGCCACAGCGGAAAATGTTGGGGAAGGTCGCGAGCGCAAGGCGGAAGCGCGCCGAGTCGAGCGCCTGCATATGCGCGCTTTAACAGCGTTCAAAGGAACAGAGGCGCAGATGTACGCACCTTCGCGTAGCTTGAGTTGCTCATGTGCAAGTTAAAATCGCTGTCGTCGACGCCTTCCCTCCCCCTCGTCAGCGCCCATTCAATAAAAAGGGACGCGGAAGCACGCACTGACCCACGACGCGTACGTCCACACCTTGCGGAACGGGTGCACGCCGACCGGCATGCGCGCCTCGTGCCACGCCTCGAGCGCCGCCGCCCGCTTCTCCTTGCTTGACAGGAGGTGCCGCAGCCATGTGAGGCGGAAGGCGACGTGCGCCTCGATGACGGAGGAAAATACGCGGACTGTGAGTCTATTTCATACGATATACATATCTCGAGGAGAAGAAGGGACGCACAGTGCCAGACGAGCGGCCACGAGCCGACGTTGAGGAGGAAGACCAGCGCCGCGAGGGCCTTGGCCGCCGCGGGTGCGAGGCGCAGAGCATGCTGCACTATTAGAGCGAGCATCGCTGGGAGTAGGAGGGGCGAGCGAGCGAGCACCGACGTGGAGGGCAAGGGGCTTCCGAAATGCGGATTTTTTATATGAGGTCCCATTCTGACCCGATTTTCAATGGGAATGCCGAAAATTGTGGTCCCGAAGTCAACGGTTCCATGGTCATCGAGTAAGAGACCAAAACTTTATTACTGCATTTGGAGGGGGGGCGGGGGTACAGCCACTCGGCAGAGAGAAAATCATCACGTGTATTGATCTCGGCGGATAGTGCTGACAAGTCTTTTGAATGTAAACATACATTGTCACTGTGGAAAACTACCCAAAGAGTGCTGAGGACGATTTAAAGGACATAGCTACCAAAAGTGCGGACTCTGGTACGTTTTTCACTAGGAAAGGCTAAGCGGAGTCCACGTGTTGCTTACAAATCGCTTACAAATCACTTACGTAGGGGGGGGGATACCCCGACCCTCTGAGAAAAAAAAACCGACCCCTGGTAGTCTCCCAAGTCAGACCAAATATCAAGATTTTTTTTTTTTTGAGATTTGGGAGAGGGAAAAAAAACCTGATATAATGGTCTGATTTCAGTGGCGCAGCGAAAGCCGTAGGTCAAGCTTCCGGATTAGGAAACTCCCAATCGGGAAATCCAGTACTCAACCCCAGCGGCCAATAAAGGCTGTTGTCGATGGCAGGTAACATGTCTACACCTCCAAATGGGTGTTCCCATCGAATCATGTCTCACGACTGTAATATTGAGCGTGTGGCGCGCCTTTCTGCAGGTCAATACGGTGGCTGTGCACGAAATTCGCACGGCTTGATTTTCGGTTTTCGAAGGGATCAGGATGGAAAAAATTGAGCTGGACATACATGCTGATGGTCAGAGGTCCCCTGAGGATTTCCTGATACTTTCTGAGACATCTATGCACTTAGTGAGCCCAGCACGACCGAAGCGGCGGAAGGTCGACCTACGGCTATCAGCCGGCAAGTAAAACTAGACTAGACCCCTGGTGCATTTTTCGGGTTTTCAAACCCTCTTGGTGGAGGGCATATCTTTTCAAGCGAGCGAGCTGGTCGGCTGCGGTGACAGCGGACCCCGGCTATGGCAAATGCCGGTGCCGCGGCTGTTTGCGCACGCTTGTGAGCCCGCCCGCTCGGCTTCGTTCGGCATGTTCGCTTGTCCGCCTCCGCGCGAAGGGGGTAGGTCGATATGAAGGGAAGACTGAATCATCGTTGCATCCCGAATTAATGCGTCCTGGCTCCAATTTTGGCAAGTTCTGCGCGCTGAAATGATTTAGCCAAGCTAATCCCCCTGATTTTCCCAAAGTTTAAATTTCAACCTCATCAGCATTACTCACTGGGCCGCTCGGGGTGTTAGTAAGAGGCATTACCGTCCCAGGCGCCCTTTCATGTGAAAACCTCCGTTATGGCGGTGCGAATTCCTCCCCCGGCTTGGCTTTGCGCAGCGTCGAACCCCAAAGGAATCGCATGCATAACTCCGCGGTCCATCTAATTTTCCGTTATGGAGCTAGATCTCCTCACAAGGATGTGGTGCGTGCCCTTATACTCGCCAAATTGAGCGCGAGACAAACGCGAGCCGCACTTCTCTTATGTAATTCCCTTTGAGCGTGTGTGGGGAGGCGGCGGTAAGTCGTACCTCGCCCCAGCGGTCGGGGGATGCAATTCTCCTTTCTTTTTTGAAAACGAGACATCCAAGCCGCGGGGAATCGACCCCCGGACTGCCTCGAACACTGTCTTGGTGATAGCGGAATAGCGAAATGAAGGAGGCCGTAGTCTGCACACCAATGACCATGTCCGATTCCTTTGAACCATTCTCAGCTTATCATCCTAGTAAACCTTCCAACCTGAATCTCACGACTGTGACTTCCGCAGCGAGATCTTGCAAATGCGGGATGAAACACCCGGCATGCGACCCGGGTTACAGTAATAATATCCCCGCACCCCTACCATTCTGAGCAAGATTTTTCCCGCATCCGCGCAGTCAGTCCATCACTTCATTGACAAGTCGCCCGAGCAGCGAAAGAAGCCGGGGATGGCATGTAGAATCTCCCCACCAAGCCCCGCCGCAATCCTTGACTCGAAGGCTCATAGGAACCTCGTCCTATCCTATCCTATCCTCCATAGACAACTCCTCCCCCCCCCCAAAATCTCCCATCCCAATTGACCCCGAGGCAGCTGCCAGTGAAGGTATGCGTGCATGTATTCGACTCCCTACGTCGAACGCTGAAATCTCATATCCAACGGTCGGTTAATTCCCGGACCATATACACTGCGTTCAGCAGGTCCCTCGTCACGGCCGGAATCTAGTGTTGCCGAGGTGCCGGCGAGCTGTGGCGAGGCGTTGCTATGTACTGCTATTTGGCCTCGCACTGCCCCATCACGGTCGCCTAGACACAGCCCCGGGCTACTGTTGTCGATCCGCTTCGCCGACACCCTAGCCGAGGTGCCTTGCCACCGCTCGGCACATTCAACCGAGGACCCGCTAGCCCTCGGAGCCCGGTCCCGCATCATGGCGAGCCCCGGCTACCCGCCGGCTACCCAGCCTCGGAGGGGCTCGACAGCACGGTTCGTCTATGGCCCGACGAGGCTGCTGGCACAGCGCGCGGTCTAGGGGGGGCCTGAACGCAGTGATATCGTATGCCAATTAAAGAGGTACGGCAGCTGTATTGCGACCTCAGATCAGGGAGGGATAGGCAACGAAATACTCTGTTTTTGTTTTTTCGTTCAATTCGACGCCCGTGACTGCGTGAACCAATTGGATGTCCCCGGACAAGATCTCAACTACATTTGTTGTCCTTGGCAGCTCAGCCCTGGCTTGCCTCCGCGGGAAATGCACTCTATTTTGGGCCGAAAAAAAAAAAGCTGGACGCCGGATTGGACTCGACAGAGTCATATGAGCACCTCAGATGAAAGGCGGTACTGCGCCAATTTCGCCAATTTTCCGAACCAAACGAGGACTGATAGACCACCGGCGGTCTCACAGTTGATGAGTCGGACCACCTTGAACTTGGCTACGCGGCATCCACTTCTTCGCAAGCCAGCTCAGGACTTTCTCTCAGAATCTCGAGATAACAATGGTGACTTCCCCACGCGGACCGCCTACGTGGCGCGCGCCAATCTCTCCATCATCGGGACTGTGAACTTGGAATTGTTGGATATTTCATTGGCGTGTGGAGAGGATGATTGCGGATATGCCTGGGCCGGCGAGCTGCCCAACATCAACCATTGCCGACACCCATTGCGATCGTGACATCGGGGCGGCACACCCACTGGTAACTTATCAATCTGATCACCGCCTTTCCACCATGCTCCAGTCTCATGCAGCACACATCTGGCGCCCAGGTGTCGGTCAATAGGGCTGCTGACCGGGACCGTATCGCCGGTTATACGGGTTCCGTAATACAGCACCCGTACCGTCCCGTCTAGGGCTTCAACCCGTCCGTCAAACGGGACGGCCGTCGAAAAAAACGGCCGTTTCTGGCGACGGGACGGGTCAACCCGTCCCGTCGGCTCACTTCCAGGAAGGGCAGACGGACGGGTCCCGTCCGTCCCGTCCGTAAACGGCCGTTTCGACGGGTCTCAGTGCGCTCCGAAAACTTCATCTGACTAGTTGAGGTAGCACGAGGGTACAGAGTCCAGAGACTCGGATTTAATGTGTATCCACATCCATATTAAAACCCCTCGTCCCCTGCTTGCTTTCTAAGCGCAAGTCAACTGTCAACCAAAATATTAAGCAACAAAACAAGGTCATACCGGGAAGAAGTCGGCTGGGAGAGCGATCTTTATTTGAGCAGGACTTAAATACTGCAGCGGGATTTTGTAAATTGCATCAATTGCAGCGACGGAACATGGAGTGGATGCCGCCACGGGGTGGATTAAACGCATTAAGGGAGTCGTAGGAGAATGGATTATGTCTGCGGAAGTACGTGGCCACTTAATGGACGTGGAGGGTGAGTGTGCCAGTGTTTGCCTAAAGCATCTGTCACCCGGCAGTTCGGCATGTTGGACGGCATGGACGGCGCCGCCATGCTCTCCACATGGATCTGCGGCGCCGGGACACAGAGTGGACACATCTCCAAGGGTAAAGTTTGTGCCTCAGAGAAATCATTCTGTGCCAGGGAGAGACCCGTCGAACCCGTCGAACGGACGGGCACGGGTGCCCCGTCGACGGGTCAACCCATCCCGTACCCGTCCCGGCAAGTTCAACCTCCGAACCTCCGAACGGACGGGTCCAAAGCCGTCGATCCCGGCCGTCGACCCGTCAAAAACGGGCACGGGTTGAAGCCCTAGTCCCGTCGCCCGTTCGACACCTCTATCCTACGGGACGGGTTTCGCCGTACCGTACCGTACACCATTACGGCCGTCAAAAATACGGTGTTGAAACCGTATTTACGGCGGCAATCAAAGTTCTGTCCAAATGGCCTTAAATTGGACGGAACCGAGGCGGCACTTGCCGGAACAACGCCTCAAACAATTGAAACACCGCATCTGTGATGCCGCCAACTCTCCAGGAATATAGCGGAACTCGGCATTGCTCGGCATTGGCCCATGCCGGCACTTCCGCCCCCTGCCGGACATCACTGGACTCGCGGCAAGTTGAATTTTTTGTCTTGTTTTCACTCCAGACTTATGTGTACTCTGTCATTCTCATGGCTGATAGCTCAGCAAAATTTTGCCGACTTCCCTCGCCCCGGGGCCTCTTTGCAGTATGTGCAGCTCCCACTCAGATCCAGCTCAACCGTAATGTGACAAAGTTGCTAGGAATCACTAGTGGCTGAACAACTTGAACTCGTTGAGCTCCGAAACCGTGATGATCGTGAAGCAGAACTTTGGAGGTTACCTCTGGCGTGCACGTATCGCTGTCAAGAAGATAATTGTGGCACATCAGACACCTTGGTTAATCTGCACAGCTCTATTTCAATATTTTACGCACCGTCCTCCCGTAATACGGTCGTTTTTTAGCCGTACCGTACCGGCAGACCTTAGGATTTTTTTTGTACGGTACGGGATACGGGACGGTTTCAGCTGTAATTACCCGTCAAATTGACGGCCGTCCCTGTATACGGTACAGTCAGCAGCCATATTGGTCAAATGACGGTGTAATCAGGGGGAAGAAGACGAAGACGATGCCTCAAAAGAATCCTGATCACGAAAGTCGGCCTTCGATTGAGCTCATCCTCATTGTTCTATGGCCGCACTGCGCCAAACGTGCTGCCTATCATTTGGCTGGGCGCCAAATTTCCACTGACGAGCGCTTCCAGCCGACGTCTCCATCTCTCGGTGAGTTCCCAGGGCATCGATAGCCAATCCAGGCTTGGGCCTGAGTCGACTTCTTCCTAATTTTGAACCTGCTGACGCTGGGCGCCAAACTGTCGACTGCGGAGCGCTTCCGCCCTTCTCCGGCTCTTCCAGTGAGCTTTCGGTGGCCATATGAATCCCGCGGGGGATTTTGACGCTATTCCACAGATGCTGGGCGCCAAATTTCCCAATGCCGAGCGCTTCAGGATGGCGTCTCTAATTCTTCCGGTCAGTTTGCGGTGAATATGATAGCCAATCGATGCTCGGACCTGCTTCTCTGTTTTAATGTTGTCGACATTCACTTGTCCGTCTTTAGACCCTCCAGACTTTTTCTGATGACGGTCGACCCACCGTTCAACAGAACTTGGCCACTGCGGGGCGACCCACCCCACCGGTATCACTCTGGGCACCACCTTACCACCCTGCTCCAGTGTCATGCAGCACACATCTCACACCCAGGTGTCGGGCAAATGACAGTGTACTCGGGTCAGGGAGAAGACGAAGACGATGGCTCGGAAGAATCCTGGTCACGAATCATCCTCATAGTTCTATGGCCGCACTCCGCCAGATGTGTTGCGCAGATTGGGTTTGGTTCGACTTCTTCCTAATCTTGAAGTCATTGAAGCATGCTGGGCGCCAAATTTCCACTGGCGAGCACTTCGGCCCGGCGTCTCCAACTCTCGGCGAGTTTCAGTGCATCAATAGCCAATCAAGGTTTGTGCCTGAGTCGACTTCTTCCTAATTCTGAACCTGCCGACGCATGCTAGGCGCCAAATTGTCGACTCGGGAGCGCTTCCGCCCGGTTTCTCCGGTATCCCCGCGTGTGATTTTGAAGCTATTCCACACATGCTGGGCGCAAATGTTCCCAATGCCGAGCGCTTCAGCCAGGCGTCTCCAACCCTTCCGGTCCGTTTTCGGTGAATATGACGGCTAATAAACACTCCGGGTTGCTTCTCCCTGTTCTTAATGCTGTCGACAAGGCCGGACGGACGTCGAGTTAGATCGCAAATTCATTGAAAAGGATCTCGGCTTCGTCCAACTAAGCGCCGAAACTCGTGAGGAATGGAAAGCAGGATGGTTCGATGTCATGGGGTGCCGAAAAGGCCGGACGGACGTCGAGTTAGATCGCAAATTCATTGACAAGAATCTCAGCTTCGTCCAACTAAGCGCCGAAACTCGTGAGGGGCGGAAAGCAGGAGTGTTCGATGTCATGGGGTTCTATCCCTGGTGTATATTTTCTATTGAAGTATATATAAACACGAGAAAATCTCCACCTCTCGATAACCGTCGACAGACGTCCCCCACCCCAGCAGCACCCATCACATTCTGCATTGTCGTCTTTTGCTTAATATGGCTACGTGAGTCAATCTGTTGGTATTTACCTCCTTAGTCTCGTTCCTGACCAGGAACTCGGACAGCATTGACCCAACAAAGGTCGTCAGCAAGGCCGAGTTTGATGCCAAGGTCGCCGCTGCATATCAAAACACACCACGCATCGAGACCCCAGCCGAAGATATCCAGATCTTGGCGAATTTGCTCGGTGTGTCACCAGGAACACTGGCCGGAAGCGGTGCAGGCTTTCGGAAGGGGGGAGAAGCATGTGGTCACTGCGGCCGAGCTTTCAGTGTCCTCGACATAGTGGAAACGGGACTCGAAGCTCACAGCAAAGAGTTCGTGGTTGACGTTATAACCGGCAAATATGGGTATATCGCGAACACAGGCGCGAAGCCATTCAATTGCCACAAATGTGGCACGAAATCCGACGACGACGGCCCACCACCCCGCTATAGTTTTTTAAGATATCTGTGTATTAACAACTGATATATGTAGTAACCACGAAGACCTATAAATATGTGTGTGTTCTTCTGTCGAGGCCTTGCTGTGTCCGGTTCAGTCACTTAGTTAGTTCCATGTTGTAACCAGACATATTCTTCTACCTGCTTTTGCCCCCCAATCCCAACTTCATCCAGTTAGAACCGTTCATTTTCCAGGTGGCGCGCCGAAAGAAAAGGCCAAGGCAAGAATAGTTTAGAGACGGGGAGTCGAGCCCCGGACTGCCTCAAGAATGTTGCTACGCGCCACCGAAGCAGGCGAGGCCGCGTTCCGTACATCATGTAACATACCATGGCTGACTTTGGTACATGCATTTGGACTCGGTTATCCCAGCTCTTCCTCACCGCACGGCGGAACTTACGCCTTGATGTGAAGTCGTTGGTATCAAGGCAGTCTCCTACCCAGCCTCAGTTATGGGGTTGGGGAATCTCGATGGTGGGTTTAACAGTGGAATATCAGTAGTCATCAGATACGGGGTGGTACCGTGGTAGCCTTCTTCGTCCCTTCGTTACTTCGCTTATTTTCACGAACCTCGTCACTTTGATCGCATTTAGGGGAAGTTCGTTACTTCCGATGATTTTCTGTGAAAGCTCGTCAGGTGAGTAAATTCTAATGAAAGTTCGTGAGCTCACAGTTCATCCAATGTTGAACATCACATGGCACGTTCAACCTTTCCCTTCTACCACTACCACGATCATCGCGCCTGCGCAAGGAATCGGCGGGATCCCCGACGACACGCGCCGACATCCAAGACAGGGTTTGCATCACCGTGGGGCATGTATGACAGTCCCCTCCGTGCTGCATACCCGACATGGACACAAAACTCGCACCGTGATAAGAGCAGCATCGACATCTCCTTCACTCGGAACCATGCAGGAATAGGGCGGGCGGTTTTTTATTCAGCATGGCAAGGCCGCTTCTCCAGTAAGTGGTTGTTTTGGTATTCCATGGCTTGCGTGATGCACGGCCCCGGGAAAACGCGGCGCGAGGCGCAGACGGCTGGAACTGGACGTGTGGACATCGCGGGCGCCGGTGTCGTGCTTGAATCAATAGCTTCTGCGCATCACATCGCACCGCGTTGCGGCTGGAGACTCCGTAGCACCGCAGCGACTGGGTAACGGCGCACATCGGGGAGCCGTCTTCTACTCCGCGTAGGAGTGCTTGCTTCTCGGCACCGTCGCTGATTAACGGCCGCCGCAGTATCCGCACTAAGTAATCATAATCATGTACTCACCCACCTTATATATTTTCGCACCTACATGTATTTCAGCGCTGTAGTTGCATATCCGTTAGACCGTTGTATTCCCATTGAGAACATGAACTTTTATTTAACTCTCCCACTGGTAGTGTGCGGTACAGTGGTAGGAGGAGGTTCAAATGTACATAAAGTGACGAAATTTCAATGGGCTAGCGAGAAGTGACGAGCTTTGGCTGAAATTTCGCCGAACTCACGAACATTCACTGAATGCCATCAAACTGACGAACTTACACGAATTTAACCAAAGGAATGAAGTGACAAGTTTGGCGTGGACTCTCAGATACGTTCATCGATTATCACGTGCATCAATCCAAACTTCAAACTTCAACCCCCAACTCCTCCACAGAAGGGGTTGGGGCTTGAAGTTCGGAGTTTGAATTGGGTCTAGAACTGATGGCATCAGCAAATTGACAAGTGCTTTTCCGAGGACTTTTTCCAGCTTTTGCGCCTTTTGTCTTTTTTGGCGCCTTTTCCTAGTCTCCCTAGTCAGACCATATATAGTTTTTTTTTTTTTTTTGGGTGAGGAAAAAAAACTGATATATGGTCTGATTTCATTGGCGCATCCCAAACCGTAGGTCGGCATTCCCGATTAGGACATTCCCAATTGGGAAAGCCGTACTAGAATTCAGGGAGACTCTGGTGCGTCGTGGTGGTGTAAAAATAACATAAACTTACTTTCTAAGGTATACGGTCCTCAAAACTCACCGTTAACTCAAAAACTGGGAGTATGGTGCATGTTTTACTTTGCCGTCGTGTGGCTGTGCACGAAATTCCCACAACAAGAATTTCAGTTTCTGAAGGCAGCACAAAAGGATAAATCGAACAAAAAATACAGGTAGATACCTAGGCATACGATCCAAAATTCTACCTACTCCAAAGAGTGTATACACTTGCCATAGCCACAGGGCCAAGGCTGCGGCGGAACGTTGACCTACGGTTATCACCTGACATGTGAAACTAGACTAGCCTTTTCCCGGGTTTTCCGTGGATCTTTTCTTAGCTTATATGCCTTATCGGCTTTCCATGACTTTTCGAAGTCCTCTCACATTTCTCTCGTGAAATGAGGCAGGAGATTTATAAACTTGACCGTTCCGATGAGAATTCATTAGTTCGACACGAACCAGCACTCGGAGGCACTCGGCGTCGCGGTAGTACCTGCCGAACACTGATAGGGCCGGCCAATGAAGGGATTGAAGGCCTTCATGCAACACATTCTGAAGTCGAACATGGTGCGAGCACCTGCTGGGCTGACAGCTTGCAGGGGTTGCCAGTGGTCGCAGATGACCGGTGACCGCTCGGACTTGGCTCGAATCTTGTAAGTCATTTCAAACTCCGCTAAATCAAGATGGCGTGATCGTGATTGGATGGTTGGTTGCCCGTTGCCACGTCGCATGTCGCTCTCTTCCCCCACTTGCCTCACTCTGCGCCCCCTCACTGTGCGTTCTCGACGGCCCCAACTGTTGTGTCTCAAGGCCTGCAAACTATCTGTCAAGCCCTTTCAAGCTTTCCTCCAAGCCCCTTCAAGAGTCCGGTCCCTTCATGCTCAAGTCGCAAGCACATTCAAGACTCAATCGCTATCTTCGGGTCTCTCTCCCTCTCGCTGTGCTTGCCCCCTCCCTGTGCTTGCTCCCCCCGGCGCGTGTGATTGCTGGAGCCCTGCTATTCTCGTATTCCGCCTGTTAGCCCGTCCCACCTCTCGCCCGTATGTCTAACCAACTCGAGCACAGGTGCTCTTGGCCAGCACGGATCGCGTGCGCGCCTCGGAGAACCGACGACGGCATGCTCACCGTGGACCAAAGAGGCGTACCGGACCGGGATAACGAGTAAAGCAATGTTGTCGAGCGACGGTGCTGTGCCGTGAGTCCCCTCCGGCAGCCTGTCTGTTTCTTTCCGTGTTGAATAACATCCCCAGGCGTTGTGTTCCCCGCGAATCTACCTGTGTACGGGGTCACGCCTGCCGAGTCCGCGCGGTAGCTGCCGAGACCCAGGCCCGATCGTAAGTGCACCTGCGGTACCATCTCGGACATGCACTAACTGCTTTGTAGATATTCGCGCCGATGTCCCCATCCTGTAGCACCTATATACGGCCTACGTTACTTGTCCCTATGTCGGTACAGCCCTTAAATATATCATTTTAACCCCTTCTTTAGTCTGTTATAAGTGCTTTTAGGTCCCTTTCTGGATGCTTATTGGTCTGCTTATTTCGTCTTATACCAGCTTTTTCAGCTTAGAAAAGGTAACGGACTTGGAGTAGAAAAGCTGCGAAGCTTTTTTGGCTTTTCGTCTTTTTCAGCTTAGAAAAGGCGGAAAAGCTACCGATAAGCTGACTTGTCAAGATGCTGATGGGATTGCTGGGCTATGATGGTATTTGTCTTTCTGTATGACTATTCGGATCCCACTCCAAACTACCGCAACTGAGATTCCCCAACCCCCCGCTGCGAGTGACACAACCTGTCTCCCACAAACGAATTCCGGCCGGACACGAAGCTACGGCGCGCACGGGTTAATTCACTCGTGACTGGCGAGTGAGCTCTCCTCGTCTCTCTCTCATACGAGCTGTACGCGCCCGCCATCTCGCCGGGCTACAAGTCGCGCACCACGGCACGCACATGCGCACGAGCGAACCCGACGCGCAACCCCGTCGCGCAAAGGCAGGGGCTCAATCACTCCGCGTCGCGCAAAGTCCCAGAGGGGTGAGTTTATCCGCCCACGAGCGCCACCTCGCGTCGCCGCCCGGGCCATAAGCGCACGCAACACAACCAGCATGGCCTCGAGTCGGCACGAGAAGGAGGAAGGCTGCGATGCGAGCTTCACCTCGGTTGCTCATCTCGCCCTCGGGATAAAAGGAGGCGGAAAAAACGACCACGAAGAATAAAAGCGGACGCAAAATACAACACCGCCCCGTCTGTCTCCCTCCGCGCCACCGCGCGGGCGAGGAGCGCCTGTGCCGTTGGGTCGCTCGCTTTCCAATGCCGGGGTCGATGTTTCGGATTGATTGTCACGCGATTTGGATTTTGTGGGGGCGGGGCCTACGAATCGGGAGACGACTCAGATCTGTGCGCAGAATCAGCACAGGTTGAACAGCAGGGAGCACGCACCCACTTGTCGTCCCACGTGCCGACGCTCGCCCGCACCTCGCAGCGCACGAACATGGGGATCTCGCGGATGAAGTGGTGAAGTGGAAGTGGGTGGCTCTACATTATTTCTATATCAGCTACGTGCCGCGGGAAGATTCAAAAGCAGGGGAAGGGAAAAAATGGGGTAAAGGAGAGAAAACCGAAGGAGGGAGAGCAAAACAAAAAACGCACCGGCAAGCGGCGCCCACCCGCCGCACAGCAAAAAGTTGGAGAAGGTGTCAATGGCCATGCGCATCCGGGCACAGTCGAGCGCCTCGGGGTAGCTCGAGTTACTGAGGTGCAGGAAGTCGCAGTTGTCCGGCGCTGCGATATCATCTCCATGAGCGGCTATTCTTACACACTCGACGAAGTGTAGGAAAAAGAAGCACTAGCTCAATTCTTATACGTCCACGCCGCACGGAACGCGTGCACACCAATGGGCATCCGCGATTCGTACCATTTCTCCAGCGCCGCCGGCCGTTTTGTTCGGCTCGAGAAGGCGTGCCGCAAGATGACGCATGTGCGCGAGCGGAGCCATTATGCGAGGCAGGATAGGACCCGGACTGCAAGGACCTCAGTGTTCATTCTAGTGAAAGTTGGACTAGGAAAGGAAGAGACGCGCCGTGCCAGACAAGCGGCCATGACCCGACATTGAGGAGGAGTATATGACAGTATTTATGACTGAAAATTAAGTGCTATTAACACATAACTCCATCGTTTTGAGCAAATCGAGGTCTGTGGTTGGAGAACATACTTATTTGACATCTCCGCGGTTCATGATCCATGCTTTTCAGGCACAAATGCACATCTTAGACTCTGAATGTAATTTATCTGTTCACAAGTCGAGATTGACGGGTGTGCAGAGAGCACGAAGAAGGTTGGCTTTGCCGGGGATTGAGAATTTGCCGAGGACCGGATCAGTCCTCGCCCATGATGTCTCTGACAATCTGACTACTACCCTGTTGACCTCACCTGCATCATGACTGATAGATAGGGATCTCTTGAGGGAATTCATTGATTAGTGTAAGACAACTTTGCCATGAGTCTATGCTTGCAATATGTTTTCATCTTAAAACATACCAGAGTGGCGCGACATCGTTCCAAAGGTGTCCGCCCGAAGAGGTTAAAAGAAATATAGAAGTATTCCAGGAAGCCTGAGGCTCTCAACGTTCAAGGTTGGTTTTTTTTTTTTTCCTTCCGCGTGGAACCCGTGGGAGTGTGGGCCACTCTCGGCTACCATCGGCAAACCACGACCTCGGAGCACGAAACACGAAAAGTACGGTGATCGAACACAGCGCGCAAACCACGCAATATTCGGTGAAAAAAGCTTTTATAGGAGTAGCAGCTGCACAGTAGCACGAGCAGCTCGCCCGCTGTCGGCGCCAGCCGGAGACTTCTGGGGCGAGCATCGTGCTGGCGGGTGGGAGGGGGGAAGGCAGGCGAGCGACGAAGGCATCTCTTTTAAGCCAGCGAGCTGGATATCGGTCGGTTGCGGGTCCGGTGTAAGGATCACGCACCGCTCGCTATATCAATCAGCCCATCACTGCGGCTTCGCTGCGGCTCCCTGTGCCGGAGTCCGCGGCTACTGTGCCGGAGTTGCGTAGCTCCTGGCCCCAATCAATTACTCATCGTTCGGTTCCGTATGTACTTGTAGTTAGGTATAAATACTCACTAGTAGTTAGCAGTAGGACAGTCTTGGTTTCAAACACGTAGACTTCACCAACTCATTTCTGATTCTGAAGTCTATCTCGCGCCATCAAGATTCATTGTGTCTACGACTTTCTCACCGAGAAACCCCGTAGCTCACATTTTTTTTGAGTTCATTTTTTCTTCGTGTTGACACAATCGGACTGATCATCCGATTGAACGCGCTGAGCGCAGAGGCACCAAAGTCTAATTCAACCATCAACGTGATGGATTTATCGCGCGGGAATGTGCACAATTCCGTGGCGCAAGCAACTCGGACTTCACCAAAGAGTTTTTCGGTAGAAGCGGCCGATAGACGGGTTTCGCTGGACGTAGTCAGCGAACTCGGATCATTGCAAGCGGAGGGCGAGCTTCTTGATAGAAGTACTCCGGCAACAAAACCAGGTGCTTTAAGCACTGGTTCTCGGACTTCACCAAAAAGTGTTTCGGGAGAAGCGGCCGAGGGACGAGTTTCGCTGGACGTAGTCAGCGCACTCGGACCGTTGCAAGCGGAGGGCGAGCTTCGTGATAGAAGCACTCCGGCAAGAAACCCATGTGCTTTAAGCACTGGCTCTCCCCCTCATATTCGGCCCTCGGAATTGGTTTCTGAGGGCGAGCTTAAAGAGGTTGCGGATGGAGTTAAATCCGAGCTAGAATCAGCGATATGCTCGGTCGAAGGTTGGAGTAATGGTTCACCATCCGCGAAGGCCTGGAGCATCGGCTCGCCTTCGGATGCACGCGTTGGCTTGCATGTAGCTGGGAGTTTAAGCTCGCCACGCAGTTTGGACTGGAGTGGTCCAATGCGGAGCTGGAAAATACCTCCGCACGCTGGTAGATACCGCAAATCTATCGTAGGAAATAGAAAGAAAACATTGCCTACTTGGTTTGACCTCAGTGATGATGAGGACCAGTTGGGACCGATTCCAGGGGAATGGAATACTCGGAAATATGATGAGCGGGAAGAAATAGATCTTCAAGAGGCCATTATACGTTCCATAGAGGACATGAGACCAAAGGATGCATTGGCAAGGGTCTCGAGCATGGCAGTACGTGTTGACGAACACAAGGTCATGCCCCAGAAGCACGGAAAGTCAGGCAAGGGAAACAATGTGTCATCCTGCGAGCGTAGCGCGGGATTTGCAGAGTATATCCGACGCAAGGGTATGCCAGGAAAGTCATCTGGAAGCGACAGAGAATCCGCGAAGAAAGCGGGTGTTGACCGGAGAGAGAATTTACCTCGAGGTACAACAAGTGTAGCTCAAAAGCACTACATGCGCGCATCATCTCAGTTGCCAGAGGGCGGATGGTTCAGGAGAACAACGGCGAGTCCAGATGATTCAAGCTCTTCATCCGAAAGTTCAACAAGCTCAAGCAGTTCCTCGAGCTCGAGTTCGCAAGGTTCATACGCTGAGAAGAAAAGGAAGCGTAGGAATGCGAGACAGAAAGCAAAGAAGAAGGAACGAGCACGGATGAAGAAGGCCATGGCTGGCATCAAATTGAAAGCTCCATTCGTCTGGGATGGAAAGCCAGACTTGGATAGATTTGATCAGTGGACCTATCAGGTTGATACTTGGGGTGAATTGAGCGGCTTAAAGGATGCACTAGTGTTGAAGGTCATGGTGAATTTCATGAGCGGCACGGCGAGCAAGTTCTTCATGAATCACGTAGCCACGGATCAGAAGCGATGGACCGTCAAAAGAGTCTATAAAGCTTTGTTCGATTACTGCTTCCCGGTGGACTTTAAGTTACGCCTTAGGGAGCGGTTGATGAGCGCGCAACAGGCCAGGAAGTCGGTTCGAGACTTCAACCGTGACATACAGTCATTAGCCGAACGATTCCCAGATGTTACAGAGCGGCATTTGGTGCAAATATTCTGGGATGGTGTCCACCAGTATATTAGAATCAAATGGTTGGACAAAGGATTGAGTCCAGAGGATACAGGGCTGCAGAAGCTAATTAGATGGGCGATCCGATTCGAGAAATCCAAAGAGCTTCTTGATCTCGAAAGCGGTTGGCAAGCCGCGAGACAGGGAAGATCAGGTAGCGTATCCTCGGATGAATCATCAGAACACAATCCAGTCATAACCTCAGACTCTGAGGTTGAAGGCCATGGGCCAAGCTTGAGCCGAGCCAGGTCGGAGCAGTATTTGTCGGATGGAAACGACTTAAATAGCCGGTTAAAGAAAGGAAACCGTTGCTTTAATTGCGGAGAAGCCGCGCACAAGAGTTGGAACTGCCCAGACACTGCCACAGAAGGGCCCAAGGTTTCGATTGGAGTTGCACGATACAAGGATTTGTCTGATGCCGAAGGAAGTGGTTCAGACGGGAGGAATCTGCCAGATGATGACGAATCCTCGGAATATTCCTCGGCGAAGTACGAGGAAAGCTCAGACGAGGATGGGGAGGATGAGGATGTTGATTCATGCCTCCTATAAGAAGTCGAGCAACTGCCGAGCGTGAAGAGCGAGTGGTGGTGAGTCAAGATGACGATCGTGATGCGATCGTCAGAGGGCGAGTGTAAGGATCACGCACCGCTCGCTATATCAATCAGCCCATCACTGCGGCTTCGCTGCGGCTCCCTGTGCCGGAGTCCGCGGCTACTGTGCCGGAGTTGCGTAGCTCCTGCGCCCCAATCAATTACTCATCGTTCGGTTCCGTATGTCCTTGTAGTTAGGTATAAATACTCACTAGTAGTTAGCAGTAGGACAGTCTTGGTTTCAAACACGTAGACTTCACCGACTCATTTCTGATTCTGAAGTCTATCTCGCGCCATCAAGATTCATTGTGTCTACGACTTTCTCACCGAGAAACCCCGTAGCTCACATCCGGCTATATAGCGAATTCGAACGCCGGTGCTAGACTCATAACCAGTCTGCCTACAATTGGCAACAATTGTGGCAAGCACGTTACCGTAGGCAGACTGGTACAACTCGGGCCAAAAAAACGAGGCGCGCGGCAAGTTTGAATTTTTGATGGCTTCTGCTCTTGCCTCAAGTGAGGTTGGATGGTAAAATCTACAGCAGAGTCATTGTTCTGAGTGCTTATTACTTGAATTCTATCTCCTCAGATTATTTTCAAACGGCCTGAAATGCGTGGTATGAATGCTCGAAATTACATGAAAAATGATGGGGGCTCGGTGATCCAGTGATCGGCCGTGATCGGCACCACTCAAAATTTCAAACTCCTCGCACGCATCAATTGTTTATCCCGAGTTGTACCAGTCTGCCTACGGCAACATGCTTGCCACAATTGTTGCCAGTCGTAGGCAGACTGGTTACGAGTCTACGCTGATGCCGGTTTCGTTGGGGCGGCTGTTTGCGCGCGCTTGGGATCCCGCCCCTCGGCTTCGCTCGGCATGTTCACTGCAGCACCAACGCGGCGACTCGAAGGGAGTAGGTCAATAGTAAGGGATGGACTTATTGTCCCATCCTACTTCAATGTGCGCCCTTTCGGGGTTGGTTTAGCCAAAACTTGAGCGGCACAAAAACAAATCTGCGCGTCTCAAGGTTTTCGGAAACAGCTGTAATATCTCCTTTAAAGTGCGAATCTGTCGGGACACTGCCTTGGCTCCCACTATCGATGTAAGTTCCACTATCAGGTACACAAATGATGAGACTTGTGCGTCCCACTCCCACTGATCTCGTCGTTCCTCTCTGATTCTGCAGTCTGAGACGGCGGGAATAGAGCTTATTTGCAAGTGGTACAAAATTGTTTTATACCACTTGCAAATAAGCTCTAATCCTCGCGAAGTTTGTATCAACCGGAGAGAGCGGTGCTCCGCAGATCAGCGCCCAGCTGGCACTGAGCACAGTTAGGGATCTCTTGAACAATGTGATACCCATCTACGGGTATACAAATACGCGGAACCGATGTGACTGCACAACCGAAAACGGTAGGTGACAGACCTTTGTCCACATCTTTCCCACTGTCTCTTCTTTCCTGCTCCCATCAGGAACGCCAATGGCGACGCCTCCAGCTCCCACTACCCCTCCAGCTCAGTCTATACCAAGTGGGGTTTCCGAATCGATACTCGACGGCACCATTCTCCCTGCGCTTACCCTCGCCCGAGTCGGTGTCACCGGCATTGGCATACCGGGAGTGGAGGGGGCAATCAGTGGGGTTCTGGATCTCGCGAGGATGCTATCGGTATCCGACTTCACATCCATAGGGAAAATGGCTGACTGCCTGGCAGACGATGAAGGCTAACAAGGAGGACCTTGCCAAGCTCGAGAAGTCCCTTCAGAAATTGATAACCATCGATACCGCGGGTGCTAGTGGCGATCTAAAGCAGCGGCTTGAGACTTTGCCTTCGTGCGTTGTTCATGTGAAGTGCGATGTTGCAAATTCATTCATTTCTCTGGGGTTCAGGAAATTAGAAGTGATTCTCCGCGAGTGCAAATCTCTGGCAGACAAAAATCGATTTAAACGGTTCGTCCAAAGTAAGCATTACAACGAAAGAATCCAGGGCATCAAGGATTCCGTTGCATCCCACATCCACCATTTCACCGTATGTTTACTGCGTTGTTCCAGGCCGTCGTTTTGACCTATTTATAGTTTTACGGCAATATTTCAATTGCCAAATGTGTCGAAACAATGGCATCCAACGGTGCGAAAACTGCTCGATGTTGAAGCAGAATCCAGATATTGACATACCAGTCCGAACAGTTGGCCGGAAAATTGATACCGTCCTTACCAACCAGATCCTTGCAAAGCTCAAATGTGTACCAGCACGCTACAATTCTGCCAATACCCCGGATAGATGCATGGATGGCACTCGGGTAGACATACTCAAGGATATTGTCGCACGATTGAATGCCACCCCCAACTCAGCGGAGCGGGTGGTCATGCTCAGTGGATCTGCAGGATCAGGCAAATCGACCATCGCAAAGAGTGTGGCAGCTATTCTGGCAGAGGAGACGGGCACACTGGCTGCTTCCTTTTTCTTCTCGCGGAACTACACAGAGCGCAAGGAGCTCATGCACCTTCCCACTACACTGGCCATGCACCTCGCAGATTATGATGCAACCTTTCGGACTCGCCTAATCGATCTATTGGAGAGTGATCACACAGGCATTCTCGATGCTGAACCACGCCTGCAGTTTCAAAAAATGGTGGTTGAAATCCTTGAAAAATTACGACAAAGTTCAAGGCCTTGGGTCATCTGTCTGGATGCTCTGGACGAATGTGGAAAGGACCGTGGCCAAATCTTTCTTAGGTGGCTTTCAGATAGTATTGCTCGAATCCCTGATCACATCCGATTCTTTCTGACTGGGCGTCCGGATGTTCCTTCCTATCTGAAGTTTGACCCTCTGGTCTCTCTAATGCATGCAGTGGTCTTGGATGAAACTGACATCAAGATAGTCAGCTCTGATATTCATCATTATATTGAGCAATCCCTTGATGGTGCAAAATGGATTACACGGCATCATTGGAAGATCCAAGAACATCATATTGAAGAACTAACAAATCGTGCAAGTGGGCTTTTTATATTTGCGGCCACAACTGTTCGTTATGTCATTGGAGGACTGCCACAGGTCCCTCCACAGGAGTCTATTGAATACCTTGTGGGTGGGGAGATCCTCACAGATTTACATGGTCTATATGGACGAATTGTTGATGAGGCTATTCCAGCACCTCTCCCAGGAGACCGACGTGCACAAGCAGTCTATGGTCGAGCCATGAAGATTCTGAGCACTGTGTTGGAGCTTCTTGAGCCCTTGGATTCCCCAAGTCTTGGGGCATTGCTTGAACTGGATCCAGAGGTGCTTCATGGGATACTGCTTCCACTGAGTGCTGTGATCCATGTCTCTGATACTCCGGGGGGAACAATTAAGATCATACATATCTCGTTCAGAGAATTTATGACTTCCCATGTTCATCAGGAGGTTCGTTGTGGCACTGAAGCCCAGAAACGGTTACTGGCCTCTACTCTCCTCAACCTGATGCACAAAGAACTCAAATTCAATATCTGCCATCTTCCTACCTCATACTTGCCAAATGTTGACATCCCCGATTTGCAACTGCGGCTCGACACATACATACCACATCAGCTCAGATATGCATGTCAATTTTGGATGGACCATCTTGCAGCAATATCCTATGAACCAGAGAGTGCAGAGGGTGCAAAAAAACTCCTCTTCAAACAATTCCTGTTTTGGCTAGAGGTGCTGAGTTTGCTGGGGATGGTAGATTCTGCACCCAGAGCACTATCGAAGTTGATTACATGGGCTGATACAGTAAGCATTTTGTATGCTTGTTATCAAAAAAGGAACTGAGGTATGCCAGAACCCATCCCTGGTCCAATTTTCAAGAGATGCCCAGAGATTTATTACCTTCTTTCGTGCCATAATCATGTACAGTGCTCCACACATTTATGTCTCTGCATTGGCTCTGGCACCAGCAGAGTCTGAGATCAGTCAAGCATTTTGGCCACACTTCCCTAATTTATTATCAGTCACCAAAGGGCGCTTGGAAAAGTGGCCGGCCACAGTAGCTATGATGGCAGGCCATACCAATGAGGTATACTCAGTAGCATTCTCCCCTGATAGCAAACATATTGTGTCTGGAGCTTATGACAAGACTGTGCAAATCTGGGATGCAGAGACTGGAGCTGCTCTGGGTCAACCATTGGAAGGGCACACCGGTGGAGTGACCTCAGTTGGCTTTTCACCTGATGGCAAGCATATTGTGTCTGGGTCCTATGACTACACTGTGCGCATTTGGGATGCCAAGACTGGAGCTGCTATGAGTGGGCCATTGGAAGGGCATACTGATGTGGTTCTCTCTGTTGCCTTCTCACCGAATGGCAAGAATATTGTTTCTGGCTCTAGTGACAACACTGTGCGTGTTTGGGATGCAGAGACTGGGGCTGCTCAGCATTGTCTGTTGGAAGGGCCTATTAGTCAAGTTCAATTCCCTTTATTACCGGCCATGGAACAGTACAGGGAAAAGTGGCCAGCCACAATAGCTATGATGGCAGGCCATACCAATGAGGTATACTCAGTAGCATTCTCCCCTGATGGCAGACAAATTGTGTCTGGAGCCTATGACAGCACAGTGCGAATCTGGGATGCAGAGAGTGGAGTTGCTCTGGGGGAACCATTGGAAGGGCACACCAATGGAGTGACTTCAGTTAGTTTCTCTCCTGATGGCAAGCATATTATGTCTGGGTCCTATGACCACACTGTGCGCATCTGGGATGCAAGCACTGGAGCTCCTCTGGGTGGGCCATTGAAAGGGCACACTGATCCGGTTCTCACTGTTGGCCTCTCACCGAATGGCAAGCATATTGTGTCTGGGTCCCATGACCACACTGTCCGCATCTGGGATGCAGAGAGTGGAGCTGCTGTGGGTAGGCCATTGGAAGGACACACACATTCAGTGTACTCTGTTGCCTTCTCACCAGATGGCAGGCATATTGTATCTGGGTCCAATGGCGGCACTGGGCAAATAAAAATTTGGGATGCAGACAGTGGAGCTCCTCTGGACAAACCATTGAAAGGGCACACCGATGGGGTGTACTCTGTTGCCTTCTCACCTAATGGAAAACATATTGTTTCTGGCTCTTATGACAGCACTGTGCGAATGTGGGATGCAGAGAGTGGATTAGCTCTGGGTGAACCATTGGAAGGGCACACCAATGAAGTGACCTCAGTCGCCTTCTCCCGTGATGGGAAGCATATTGTGTCTGCATCCTTTGATCACACTGTGCGCATTTGGGATGCAGAGATGAGAGCTGTCCTGGGTGGACCATTGGAAGGGCACACAGATGTGGTGAACTCGGTTGCCTTCTCACCTGATGGGAAACATATTGTGTCCGGCTCTGATGATCACACTGTGCGCCTGTGGGATGCACAGACTCAAGGTGCTCAGCATTGGCCCTTGGAAGGACATGTGACTGGGGTGCACTCCATAGCCTTCTCACCAGATGGCAGGCACATTGTGTCTAGTTCTAATGACCACACCATGCGAATCTGGGATGCAGAGAGTGGAGTTCCTCTGGGTGAACCATTGGAAGGGCATAATGGGGTAGTTTACTGTGTTGCCTTCTCACTGGATGGTAAGCACATTGTGTCTGGGTCCCATGACCACACTGTCCGCATCTGGGATGCAGAGACTGGAGCTGCTCTGGGTGGGCCGTTGGAAGGGCATACTGGGGTGGTGAACTCAGTTTCCTTCTCCCCAGAAGGTAGGCATATTGTGTCTGGCTCCAATGACCGCACTGTGCGTGTTTGGGATGCAGAGACCAGAGCTGCTTATGGTGTACCCTTGGAAGGACACACTGCCTCAGTGCGCTCGGTTGCCTTCTCACCAGATGGCATGCATATCATGTCTGGCTCCTCTGACAGGACAATCCATGTATGGGATGTCATAAGTGTTCTCAACCAGTCTTCTGTTTTGTCCGGTGCCAGCACACCCAGTGGACGGAATTTACTCAATGTAGGCCCTCCTTCCATACATCGTCGTGTTTTCATCTAATTTTCGATTTACAGGCCCTCCTTCTCAAGTCCCCTTCCATCCCGCTGCATTGGCAAATCAAGGAGGATGGTTGGGTTTCTTGCAATCCATTGGAACCACTCTTTTGGCTGCAAGGTCATCACAGGATTGGTGTATGGTCTCCCCACACTAAACTAGTGATTGGTCGGCGACAGATCTGTCTATCATATGATAAGTTTGTCCATGGTCCAGACTGGGCACAGTGTTATGCACCCGACTGTAGTAATCACTGAATCTGTTGGAGGTCTATTTATCTCAAATCAATGTACGCATTTCTTTAGGTGTCATACTCCAGTGAACTTTGTGAATATATTGGCGGATCGGGATATTTGTTGCCAGCAGAAGGAGATGGTGGATGTGTGTACCAAGGGTGTGTGAACAGCTCCTCGCAGCGATGATGTCGCCTCAATCACATCATTTCTGTACCTGAATTGAGGCTCTGCTTCGATATACTCCAAGCTGTCACTGGTGTGGGATATTCGATTCAGCACCCTCAGGTGACTCATTGGTCGCAAGCAAGTGAAGCTTGCACCTCAACAGTTTAAACTTCAGCCGCGCTTAGCAAATCTGTGATTCCTGAACCTCGGACTAGACCCCAGGTCCAGTTTAGAGAACCACATAGCACTGAACTGGAGTTTTGATCCGGTTGAATCCATGGTTAAGGACGTGACCACGGCAACACTTGGCGACAGAGGTGAGGATCATGTGAATGCCGGAGTGCCAACAGCGGTTCAATGATTCTTCGCCTTACACAGAAAGGTGAGGACATTTTCTCAATAAGTTCAGCTTCATCAGGAAACACGATTTTGCTTGATAGATGGAGCCCAAGTCAGGAGAGCGGGTAGCCCTAGTAGTGCCTCACTACGACCCAGTAGCATTTGGTAGCCCTGGTAGCTCTTACGCCGGTGATCAGTAGCGCGTGGTAGCCATCACCGATGGATCAGTAGCAGCCGATATCAAATTTCTCGAAATAAAATTCATTCAACTCGCCCAGTCCATCTAAACATCCTGCATAACTTACATTCACCACTGCTAGCTTTATCTGGCTCTGAGGTGAAAGTGTTTCTTACCTTCGTGTGGCGCAGAAGATTTGAAAATCTGTCCAGTCCATTTGAGACTCCGCAGACACGTGCCAGATTGCGTGATTGTTTGGACCAAACAAGTCGTTGGTTGATCGTCTTTCTCTTCCTTTCCCCCACGACCTCTGCGTCGTCCCCGCCGTTGACGGCGTCCTCCGCACCCGTATCCTTCAATGTAATGTCTGGAGATTTCCACCATCACCCACCACAACCTGTCTCTTCCTCCAGACCCCACTCTTGGGCCGTCGTACTCGCACCTGTCCTAGGCTGCCAGCGCGCCTCTCCCCTGTGGCATCGTACCTCATAGGCCTTTGGTAAGTGGTGCAAGCCCGTCGTCCTATCATCAATGCTCTATGCTCCCCTCCCCGTGCCCCGAGCTCCGTCAGGACCTGTCAAACTGCATTCGCGCACCCGCTGAAGTGTCCTCTCCCACAAGCCTCAAGACCTTGCAATTCCTCAATTTCAAACTCCATCCTAGCGTTCTCTGGACCCTTCCTATCACTCAGATCCTCTCCCCTCCATCCTCAGCGTGCACTGTTCGTACTTGGAGTCAGGGTGTAGCTCGTTAGCTCGCCGATGGCGGTCTTCTCGGCCTGTAGATATTTTGGTACGTTCATTCGAATAACCGTTATCTTATACTCCGCCTATTCACGTCTTTCTGCCATGTAGTTCCTTCGCAGCCGATGGCTCTGTGACAGTCATCGTAGAGTGTGATTGTTATGTGCGTTCTTTCCGCTTTGCCTTCATAACCCCTCCTGATATTCGGATAGGACATTACGAGTGCGGACTCCAGGCTCCGGGTGGCTGAAGACTCGAGTCTGTATCATGGAGGCGGCTAGGGGTTTTTTTATCGAATCATGTTCTGTATTCTGTAGCGGAGTGAATATATTTTATTCTATTCCATTATATCGTATCTGGCAAATGATCAAATTTATGAGCAGCTACAACAGATATTGAGGCCTACCACCGGCTACTGGGTTGCTACTGACTGCTACCAAGCTCATCTGCCAAAGCTACCAGCTGCTACCAGGCGTTGGCGGGGCGCTACCAGCCGCTACCAAAGGGGGGACTTGTCTCTTTTGCTACTCCGGCTACTGGCACTACCGAGCGCAACCAAGACAAGTCACTTTTCCCTGATGTTGCAAACAGCATGGAAACTATGAGAGGATTAAGCACCGAAATAAGGGGAAAGCTAGTCTGTAGTTTACCGCGTGCTTAGTGGTGTGGGTTATTACATAATCGTCGGGCTTTGAATTTATTCCCATGGCCGTGGATTCTTTTCCCTCCAGCTCCCTTGCGGCCCCAGTGCCCAATTTCACATTGGAATCCGGTGCACGAGGATAAAATACCTGAATGTCCAAGATTTGGATCTGGAGAAGGTGAATTGAGCTCGCAAGAAAATCGGCTGGTCTAAGTCAATGGGAATCAGCGAGAGCCAATGTGAGCCAGTGGTTTTGGGTGGCTTTGGGGTAATACATCCTGTATGACAGAAGCCACCAATGACTATCTCTAGCACAAGGTAATTTCCAAGGATAGCGGATGTTTACCGCTGCGGCCAAGCCAGTCATCCACTATCCTCCAGTCGCGCGAACGGAGACGCACTCGCAGATTGCTCCAGAGCTCAGGCGTGTCAAGTGCGACGAATCGCCAAAGCGAACAGACCCGACAAATAGCTAGCCGGGTATCCAGCGGGCCCCCTCTCATATGTTGCACGATCTGATTTAAATCCGCTTCTGCTGATGGACTGAGAGCCACTGAGAGCAGCGGAAAGGAATATTTCGCGAAGAACATCGACAGGGAGGACTTTATGCGGAGCCAGTGCAATACGGTAGACCTGTATATCATCGGAGAGTGCATTGCGCCGTAACTCGAGGCACCGGATATTCTCGTCTATCCGCCCTAATTCTGCCTCTGCATCAAGGAGAAACCGTCGGGCGATTAGACCTTCCGAGTCGGAGATCGGTTGATTTTTGCATGACTTCAGATGTTCAACGCTTAGAGGAGGAGGATTTTCAGTGGGCCTGATTTCTACTCAGCCTTGGGCATTATTAGTCGTGAGAGACTGAGAGTCGACACACAACGAGTTGGCCATCTCTCCAACGTGTACGGTTTGTAAGGTGCCTGCTAATAGCCTGGGTACGCAGCTGTGAGGGAGCTTCAGAGCTCGAAAGGTTGCTGGGACCTACTTGTCTGGAAAGCAAACCAAGGTAGCAAGGTGGAAGCAGGCAAAGAGCCAGCGGAAACAGGACATATGATATGTCATCCCACTGTGATGAGAGATGGGTGGTGATGTATCATTGCCTGTGATTCACAGATGTGCGTGATATATCAGCTTAGAGGCTGACCTATATCTGGTAGATCTGAATCCTTGTCCGAATTTGGGTGCTCGTCCGCGCAGCAACACGGACGCGCGGCGCGCGCTTTGCTGTTGGCGGGTGGCAGTGCTCGGTGCGTGATGGCGGCGTGTGTACACGTGTTATGATTCGGGTCAGGAGAAAATGACGCGGTGACGCGCCATTGACGCGGCACTGACGCTCCATTGACGCGCAATTTCCCACGGTATACCTAGCGAGGCTAACGTATCTTTGTTCATTTAAATGTAATTTTCCGAAGCTTCTCATGCATTTCGGGCCCTTAAGTGTCCTTATATCAGTGTTTCAGACCATAAACATAAGAGTGGGAGTCCAACTCCTCATCTACTTCAGCCCACACTTGGTTCAAACAGGAGGTGAGTGCTTACCAAGGGTAGTGCAGCAGAAATTAGGCTATTACGCTTAGTTACACTTAGTTTGAACTGGACACATTCCGCGTCAGGGCCGCGTCAAAGCGCGTCAGTCCCGTGTCAGTGCGCGCCGATGCCGCGTCAGTGCGCGCCACATCAGTGGTGCGTCAGTGCGCGTCAATGCCGCATCAACACGGCCACCGCCGCGTCAGTGTTTCATCTTTTAGTTTCTGTTTCGTTCACATAAATCCCTGAGGCTCAGAGTTTGTTGGATGGTAACAAACACCTGTGATACTTCCTACGAGTGGACAGGCTTTAGGTCAACTAGGTGCTGCGTGTGTCGCAGTGCTGAGCCACACAGGGGCACCTCATCGGTGGCCTGCTCTTACCTGGAGACTTACAGCATGCTAACTGTACCATCAATAGTCTTTTGTTGCTGGCAGACCGCACAATTTTGAAGCTTAACTATATTGACCCGACGAACAGCAAGAAGGATGTTGACATGCCCGATGCGCAGACAAGGAGACCCAGGCGTACATTACGACAGCCGAAGAGAGGTCCGAAGATTATTAGCAAGCTCAACTGATTTTGCCATATTACCCAGCCTATTCGACTCGGCTTGAATATATCTTGAACTTTCTTTGCCATTTGGGATTGGGAGTGAAACAAGTGTTCGTTTGAGTCTTCCGGTGGTTCAAACCGGCTACGACGTCCAGCGCAGCTTCTGACAAAGCTAGGGAAGTCCCTCAAATATTGTGTGAGAGAAGGGAGAAATGTGTCCTGCACATTTCCCAATAATGTTTCTGCTGGGAGACCTGCACCTTCAAGACTAATTAAATCTCAGGCAAACTTATCTTGTTGTACAGTAAATTAAAGGCTTGGAAGTATGTAAATATGCAAATGGTAACCCTATGGGCTTTTGTAGCCGGTCTCGGATCGAGCAGACCGCTGGAACTGGAATAATAATGCAGAACATGTTTCCTCGCTAGTTTCAGGGTCCCAGTGGCTAAAGCTCAGTTTAAGTCTCGTACTAGCTTAGTGATCTGCAGAGACGTGGTATGACCCAGTTTTATCGGAGACATTGTAACTAAAGTACTACAGTACAGGTATTAAAGCTCTCTGTATTCAAAGTAGAACGTAGCAAGACTTGAGGCATGAGTACTTGCTGTCGAAAATAGTATCTGGATTTACCCTTGTGAATACCCTGCCTGGTGTACCAATAAGTCGTTCAGGCCGACGTTTAAAACATCATCACATACTTGTTCCACAGAGGGACAACCCGCACTATTTCACCTTCCTCTATTCTTGGAAGTTTCCCTGAGGCGAATCCCTTTGATTAAATACCAGTATTCAGCTGTAAAAAGGTAGAAATGCCTGGGGAACTCTCGTTGGCTTAGTCAATACCTTAGTACATTTGGTTTAGGATTTTGTGTACCAAACAATGTATTGAGATGTAAAACCTTCGCTGACACTCGACTTAGGGTCCAGAGAGTGTTGGTTGAGGACTTATAGGTGGTGCGCCGGCGGCGCGTCAATGACACAGCCACCGCCGCATCACATCGCATCACTACCGCGCCAATTCCGCGTCAGTGCGCGGCGGTGCGCGCCACCCCTTTTTAGCAGACTCATCTGAGAGTCACTCGCCATTTGCACCTCTATCGGTTTGGCTGTAATCAACTGGAGAATGGTGAGCATGCCAGGTTCGTGTCACATGTGCACGCGCTCTCCGGAGCTGACTATTAGGAGGGCTAGCGGTGTCGTCGAAAATAGCCGACATCTGGATGGTTAATGAACGGACTGCAACTGAGATGCTGAAGAAAGTGGTCTGCAATCAAGACACTGTCTACCAGGCTGTGAAGTTTGCGTATCACATGTTCCAGATTTTGGCGGCATTGCCTCTGCATCGTCCTTGGTGGATGTATGTTTCTGCTCCCCCTGTGTGCTCTTATTCGGCCCAAGCTCTGTTCTGTTGCTAATGCTGTTTACTTAGACTCCCTACAGCCTTAAATGTGGTCAGCTCGTCCAAGGTAGATAGGTATTGGCGTAGTTTAGAGCACATAAATGGGCCGGATGTACTCGAAGCTGCACCCCGGCACGTTCCGAAATAGGACATAGCCGGGCTATAATTTTATCCTGCTTCTAATCCGCAGGACTACACAACTGAGTACGTGTTTAGCGATGTGGGCCCAAACTCCGAGTTTGGCATGCACTTGGATAGGTATATGTTAGAGTCATTACCTTTGTAAAACTCCAGATCATTGACTAACTTCGTTTAATCTCTAAATCGGTGACCTGGGACTGAGTGAGAGTCGTAGAGTGCTCAAATAAGCAAGAATAGTCATTGGGTAGTTGGGAGTGAAAAAAAGAAATTGGGTTTGGTTTTTTTGCGCTCAGACAATGTATTGGTGCGTGAAAACGTTGCTCGCAGTTAAATTTGGATGGAATGAGCATTGCGGGATAAATTAGAGGCTGCGCGCCAACGGCGCGTCAATGACACAGCCACCGCGCATCACACCGCGTCACTGCCGCGTCAATGCGCGTCAGTGCGCGCCGCTGCCGCGTCATTTTTACCAGACCCTTATGATTCCATCTCTTCCTCTTCCGTCCCGCTACACCTGTACACCTTCGTTTCCCCTCCCTGTCCCTTCGTTCGCACTCGAGGCGCGACGGTAACCAAACAGGATCCTGACCCTCATACGTGGCCCCTGATTTCCACTCTCTCGGCAGCCATTTGATCCGCGCTTCCGGTTCCGCGTCCTGGCTTGCAGCCGCAATTTGTACATCCCTGCGCGCTCTACCGCTGACAGGATGGAACTCTTCTCTTAGTAATTGTGTGCCCTACCGATGGATATCCAATCTACCCCCATAACCCCACGCTTTGCTTCGCGCTGCCGCTTGTAGCATATTTCGCCGTCCCAGTCAATTCTGGCGCTCTAGAATATTCACGAGCGGGTGGGATGTTGTAGGTGACTCGGGCTGATTGGTACATCTTCGTGTGTAACATATTGATCTCTTCGCGCTCTCTTCTCACCCTATACTGCTGATTTTAGTGGCCGGCCGTTTCCCACTCCTGAGCCTCCTAGAGTAGGCGGGGTGTCCCATTTAACTCGATATCCCTCCCCTCTCGCTGCGGATGCACTTCTGGCTTACCTACGTCCTCTACTCGCCTCGCGCTGTGACTATCAGCTCATTTGATCGCTCCCGCTCTCCCGCCGTTTGCGCTGTCCGTATGTACCCAAGAACAGGGAAAGAGCAGCTAAGTGCGTCCGAATACATCCTCTCTTCTTTCTCAGTGCAAATCCATTCAATTCTGTCCTGTCCTCGCGCCGCGCGCGCGATTATGGGGTCAGCGCGCTTCCCGCTGGTTCTTCCGCCTTTGCGCGCCCACCCGCCGGCGGAGCATCCGAGGATAGAAGACTTACAGGCCTCACTACTCGGCGCAGCTGCAGGTCTGCATACTCCCTGCTCGCGCCGCAGGGCATGCTTTAGCATCCCGCCCTCCGCCCTGTTTGTCCCGTCCATGCGCGCCCCATCGCTGGCGGGATGTCATGAATGTAAGTATGTATATTTCCCTATCGTCAATTATGCCGGTCCCATCCTCTGGCACATTCTCTTTACGGTGCGCCGGCGGATCTCGTGCCATTACCTAGTTTCACTTTGGCACGCTCTTCTGCTACCCTGTCACCGCCTCTCCGCCTGCTATTCCATCTTTTCCGTTCTTTGTATTTGTACACGTCCCGCTGTCCAGAATGCCTCTCTTGTTTCAGTTCCCCGAGCTCTATTTTCTTTCTTGCTCTCTTCATTTTAGGCTAGTGGCCATCTTCCCAGTATTGGGTACGTCGATTGAATGTTCATTGATACTCAAGTACCTTGACAATGATTATTTCACCAATTATCTCGGCTTCAATCAACCAATTTCGCCGATGCGCTGCACTTTTCGCCGTCGCTGATTAAGCGCCTGTGAGCGCCTAATTCTTGCGTTCGCGCTGCCTGCTTCCCCTGCATGCCCACTTGGTCTGATATTGAAGCTGGAGTATCAACCAGTTTCTTCTGTACCTCCGACGTCTCTATGTATGGTGGATAATAATTTACAGTGCACCTGCTGCACTACCCTACCCGCTGATTCGGTTCTCACCATCTTCATGCTCCCTCGACGCTTCGCGGCACTCCACATCAGAATTTCTGTTACTGAATCAGCTGATGCCTTTGCGAAATCCGGGAAAAATAAGGTAGGTGCAGCGCGCATCCATCGAGTCACGTGTCTCCTAGCGTGATGCCACCATCCCGCCCTTAATGCTCAATCCCGCCACCTTTTTCCAACAAACAAAGACCATCAAAAGCCTTAGTTCAACTGTAGGAGCAATCCTATGGTCTTAGATTTCTCATATATGGCCTCAGTAAAATGTTTTTCACTCATTTTTTGGAAACTGCGGGAAATCTCATTAGGAGAACGGTGGAACAAACTTGCATTTTTGCTTCGGAAATTTCGTGCTTCCCAAAAAGGAAACCCTAACCTTAAGCACGGTCACGTGCTTGCCACTTTCTCGTCTATTTTACTTTGCCACCGACTTTCCTGCCCCCCCTGCCACGTGTATTATGCATCACTTAACAAGTAAACACAATGCCAGAAAGAAGGCACAGTCCAGGACCAAAAATTTGGGCAAGTGTGCTGCCAAGGTCCGTTTTCAATCACCCAGAAGCCCGAAATGTTCTTATTTCACGCTTGATGCTTAGAGAAAGAGAAGCCAAAGCCCAAAATCTTGATGATTTGTGGAATATTAGGTCGGTAGTATAAACTGTAGATTTATTCTGTGTTGAGAGCAAAGAAAACATGCTTTAAAATTTTCGCGATCCAAATTTTCGCGCTTTCCCACGTTATGGTCACCCATCAGTCACGTTCACGTGACTCGATGGATGCGCGCTGCGCCTACCTTATTTTTCCCGGATTTCGCAAAGGCATCAGCTGATTCAGTAACAGAAATTCTGATGTGGAGTGCCGCGAAGCGTCGAGGGAGCACGAAAATGGTGAGAACCGAATCAGCGGGTAGGGTAGTGCAGCAGGTGCACTGTAAATTATTATCCACCATACATAGAGACGTCGGAGGTACAGAAGAAACTGCTTTGTTGTGCAGGCACAGGGTTCTGCTGAAAGATGTTCTTTCTGTAATGCTTTCCTAAATTTAGGAAGATCTTTCGTTCTTCTCATGGCAAATGGGAAGCTGAAAGTTTGTCTTTCAGTAGTCCTTTCACAGCTTGCAGACAAAGAATTAATACTTTGTCTTCAAAAGAGCCGCTGATTGCGGCTACTTCCATCGCACTTTCGGACCAAACGATAGGTAAGCTTTCCGAATATGTCAATTGCGCTACTGATTAATGCATTTTCTGTCTAGATATCGACCTAGGTCGATATTTTCCTTTATTTGGTGTGTGATGCCAGGCGAGGGCTTTCCAGGGACATGGAAATTGATAAATCCAAATTTGATCCTTTGTTGGGACCTTCTGAGATTAGTGAGGTCCTCTCTGACTCCCAGTGTTGCATCACACTGTCCATGCCATCATAGTCCACCAAGTGGGCTATAAGGTCAATTGCCAACGGCATATTGTCAGCAAGGAGGAGGATTTTGTCACTGTCTTCGACAGCATAACCATCATCCACAATATCAATGAAGGTTTTTCGAGCAGCATCCTGTACCAGAGGCTGTAGTGGTTGCAGAAATGGATGTGTTCACCGGACATTGGCAGGCCTTTCTGCCCCACGCATTGTGATCTGAAATAATAGTCTTAGTATACAAGTAACAAACTCAGGTTCTGGCCTTACAATCAATGTGAGATGTTCAATATCTTCAAGTAATCCCAAGAGCTTTTCAACATCAGCACGAGATTCCTTTGGCTCCCAGCCAGTCTCCAGATTGTCCAAGATTAAAAGTGAAGGATGGCTGCAAGTGAAATACTGGACAACTGGTTCAGTGAGATCTTGACCTGACTGCAGTCCAACATGTGCTCCAATCAAAGCAGCAAGGTGGACACTACTTGATGCTGCATCAGCAGCAACAAAGAAACAATGCTGCTGATATTTGGCAGTGGTTTCAGGTCGATGTAGAATAGCTCTTGCAAGGCTTGTTTTCCCCATTCCTCCTCCCCCCAAAATTGCTACCCTGGGGATCGGTTGATTTAGTTGCTGTATGATCATTGAAACCTCAAGTTCACGTCCATGGAAAATTTTTGGTCCTGATGGCAATGAAAATGAGTTTGAGCTGTGGGAGTTCACTGTACAGCCATGGAGGATTTAATTCAAACACATACTTGTTATGGGAGCTAGAAACACTCTGCTGATCTATTCCACCCATCATTACCATAGGGTTTGAAAATTTGAAGGAAAACATATAGATGATCCGCTTTTGGAACTTGTTTCCTCTGAAAGAGCTGAGATCAGTTCCAGAACTTCCTGGTGTGTTTTCTGTGCATGTTGCCGCATGTTTACCACCTCACTGAGAATTGTAGGCCCATGGACCTGAAGTGTTTCTCTTAACAAAAATTCCAGTGCCAACAGTAGCAACAAAACTCACCTTGAATACCTCGAGTGCTTGTTCCAGTCCAGTGTGACAGGCCTTCAGCAATGTCCTCATTTCTCCTTGCTGGAAAAACTGTTTGATCTTGCTTTTCTCCTGCTCAGCTTCAACATAAGTATGGATCTTGTAAATGGTCCTATGCAAGTGAGAAGCTGTAGTTTCAAAGTATGATGAGTCAGCTTACTCAGTGAATTTCCCCAAATTATTGAGCATAGTTGGTGATAATTCTCCGGCAGTGTCTGATTTCAGATGCACCCATATTATGGCATAAATGAGCTCGTGGATTTGCTCCAGCATCTGGGTACATTCATCTTTGTTTCTTTGGACAGTCTGGCAAGCTTTGTACAACACCAGGAGGGATAGATTGATTTGAGAATCTTACCTGCACAGCTGTCAACAGAGTGCAAGGTGTTCAAGATTGGTTGCAAGAAGGGTGTCTCCATGCTTTCTGAAATTACACCCAAAGTGGTGACAGCAGCATTCATGGATGTAACAACCTTGTTGAGTCGAATGTGAGTAGCAGTGGGTGGGACAGGCATTATTGGCGTGATGACGGTGGCTACTGAACCGTGTCTGCCTTTAACTCAGGTGTCGGGAGATTCAATGGCCATTGGCTGGCGATTTGTGACTTCCGTCCTTCCTTGATGAAGTATAGATGATCAGGTACACCGGTATAGCACTGGAGTCCAGACCGCGATGTTTTGAATGTTGGCTTGTACACTCAGCTAGCATATGCGTACTAAGTAATTGTATAGACCGCACACCGTTCATAGAACTCCAGCCAGCCATTACCAGTGGATCCAGGATGCTGATCTTGCATGGGAGCCCAGGAACCTGGAACAGAAACTGATCAGCTTCTCCTGTCCACCTACATGTCCTCATGAAGCATGATGCCCATGTCGTGGTTCAAAGCTGCAGTAATCGGGTTGAGCTGTCCTTGCACTGGGCCATGTCGGGGACTGTTGGATTTCTGCTACCCCCGTATGGTAATAGACAAGCAAAGGGGCCTCAGGACATTCAAAGAATCTATAAAAAAATTTCAGCATTGCACTCACAGTATTGGCAGCAGATCACTTCTGTTGGCAGGTACACTAGAAGTTTCAGGGGAATCAGGATGAACCCAAGTTTGGATGTGGAGTACGGATTCAAGTCCCACAGACGACCTTGCGTGTGAGCTGATCTCACAGCAACGACCGAAATACCACAAGAAGGCGTTCAGAGGCACACCGTAAGAAGTATTCGTCGTGAATTTCAAGACTATTTCAAGATTCACGATGTTTTGTCAGGATATCCATAGTGAATTTCAAGACCCTTTTCATGACTGATATTCTTCAGAATTTTTGTGAGTTTCAAGTCATGGATTTCTTGATGATTCGTGAAAATACATCGTGAAAAACACAGAGCATGCGCCGGGGCTGGCCCTAAACCATGATGTCATTACTCCACCGGTGCGAATAATTGGACCCACCTAGCTCCACCACTCTCCCAGCCTCGAACCACCACTATCTTACGCCCCTCGCATCAGCATTCCGTTTCCCAGCCCTCGCCCGTGTCGCCGCCGCCGTCGCTGTCGACAGTACCGCCGTCACCGTGTGAGTAATCACTTCTGGCCTGCCTCGCTTGATCTCCGGGTTGTTCATATCAACCTCTTCCACTTAGCCTCGCGGGCCTTCAAGATATCGGGAATGTGGGTTCATTGGGTGCACTTGTTTCTTATCATTGATCCAGTTCCCGCAGTTCAAGGCTGTTCAAGGGGTGCGGGAGCAGACTTGCTCCTATGCCTGATTATGGTGCGGACACTGCACCTTTTTGAACCCTTCGTGTGCGGACAGAAGGATGTATAGGTTTCCATGGATGCCTCATATTTGTAGGGGTATCAGTGGGGTATCCGTGTACCAGTAGTATAGAAATAATTGAATTTCATTTCAATTCTTCCCGATTTCATGACGATTTGTGAGGGATGTACTGCAGAGGCTTGGAAATAGGCTCAGGGATTTAACATGAAACATCGTGGATTCCTGACTGCACGTCGTGAAAAAGATGTCGTGAATGCTCCCTGCCCGGAAGCCGCAAGCGTAGCAATTCTTTCCGCCTTCCATGTTGCCGAATTTGGTGCATTTTGGTTCGCTCTGTGCAGGCAGATTCGGAATACGTAGATCGGAATGCAAATTCAAAATAAATCCATATGTTGGTATACCGTCAGCTAGCCATCGGAGCCTCCCGCGAAATCCCCGGGAGCCAGAATATATCAGGGTTCCGAGCTCTCTTGAGCTCAGTCGCAAATCAGCTTGATTAGCCGACCATTGCTTCAATGTGGGCCATGGCCACTCCGACATCATCCGGACCTGATGCAAACAGACTCAGTCCATTGCTTGAAATAGTAACGCGCTAATTTATCTTGAGAATCAAGTACAATCTGAGTGCGCGCATCCCCGTAGGGCCTGCGCCGCTCTGCGGCTTCAGTTCGCACCCGCGTGGATGTGCTTGAGCACAGCCGAGCCCATGACAAAATCCTAGCTGAATAGTTGATGAACGGACGGCAATCGATGTATATTCTTAAACGACTCCGTCGCCTCTCTCGAGTCAAGCGGCAGGATAGACATCGAACTGTTGGGTCTAACACACATAATATGGACTGTGGCTAAATGCGCAGGTCAAAATTAGCAGGCATTAGAGATGCGTGGACTTGTTGGTATACCGTCAGCTTGCAATGCCACTTCGCCGGAGAGAGCTGGAATATGATTATTGGCAGCGTACCAGCTCTCGGGAGCTCAGTAGCAACTCGGCTTGATATGCCGATCATTTGCTACACTGAATGTATATATTTACTGAAACTGACCTAAAGCTTTAGTCTGGGATACCCTTTGAGCAGAAGGACGCGTCTAGATGCGGTGCGACGCGACTAATATTTGGTTGTGTGTGGCCACCACGTGCGATTTGCGGCGGAGTTTGAAAGCCTTATGGCGCAAAACCGTGTCAGCAAACCAGCATCCCGAGCGAGGAGAAGCCATTTTCAAGGCCACCAACCGACCGCCAGACGCTACGATGACCGGATTTTGGACTCCAGTGGCCCATCGGGTGGCGTCGTGGCGAGTTTGAGCCAGCTCCGGAGCGCCGCCGTAAAATTCCCAGAAAGTGGCCACGCTCGACGTGGCTCGAGCCCGGTCGAGGATTCTCCAGGAAGCACATTGCACACCCAAATCCGTGACGCCCATCCTTGGCGAGCGCCTCTGCCCCTTCCGTCTGGTACCGGACTGACACGATGAAGGAGCGGGACGGCCGGGGGTTTATCAACCGAGCTACGGGAGATCTAGGCGGAGTTGCTGGTGAGTTTGCCTGGCTTGTTTCTTCCTAATCATCCCCGCCCCGCCCACCTCCCTGTGTCTTCTTTCTTCCCCTGTCCCTCCTTGGTCCCTCCCTCCGCCTTCTCCGCTCTCCCCCTGCACGTCTCTTCCCTTTCTTCCTTCCTGGGTCTCGCCTCCTCTGGCCCCTTCCCTCGTTGTACTGCCCCGGTATCAGTCTTACCCTCCTACCTTCCGATCCGTCTCATCTTTCGTCGGGCGCGTCCTTCAAGCTTATTCCTTCGACTTCCTGCGCTCCCGCTTCCGCCTGCTTCTACTACTCCGCCCGCCGCCCTCCGCCCTCCGCCCTCCGCCCTCCTCTTTCCCATTTCCACGTAGCTCTTACCTGTGACTGCTCGTGCCGCGCCCTCTGCCTCCACCTCTTTCCTTATACTTCCTTATTCCACCTCACCGCCTGCCCATTCCTCCTTCTTGTCCTCCTCATGCCCGTCCTTGCAGCCCCTCTTCATTCATCCCATCGTTCTACCTTCTACCTATACCCGCGTTAATCACGCCCGCTGCACCGGGCAAACCCACGACATGTCCCTCCTGCGCGCGCTCGACCCGCGCCTGATCGATGAGGCGAGCGGGCAGACGCGCGTTTCGAGGAGGATTGCGCCCGAGTATGCGTGTGCCTCCGCCTCAGCGCACAACGAAAGCCCCCTGCCGCATCGAAGCCGAGGCGGGAGGCACGGCAGGACGGGGACGTGGAGAGCACGGAGCACGCGCGGGAGGAGCGTTTTCTGACGCCAGAGATGCACTGGCGGCGCTAACGCTCTCCGCCTCCTCCGATTCTACTGCGCCCGCCTGCGCCTCTTCTCCTTGGAACGCCCCGGACTCTGGTCTCGACGATGACACCTCGAAGATGAGACGGAGGTCCGTTCCCTTACTTCTTCGGCTTCGGCCACGCCGCGGTGTCCTCCCACGCGCACAATGCGTGCTGGCAGACGGACGTCGCGGGGCGGAATACGCGAGGGCTGAGCGCGAGGAGGCGCGTTCATGTCGCCCCTCCGCGTTCCTGCGAATCCGGAGGGCGGGGACGCGGAGGCCGCATCCTGAGTACATGGACACTGGCTCCAATTTTCGCAAGTTCTGCGTGCTGCAGTGATTTAGCCAAGCTAATCTTCCTGATTTCCCCAAAGTTTGAACCTCATCATCATTACTCACTGTGCCGCTCGGTGTGTTAGTAAGAAGGATTACCGTCCCGTCCGACGTCCCGAGCGCCCTTCCATGTGAAACCCTCCGCTGTTTTTGGCGACGGCGGCGCGAATTCTTCCCCCGGCTTGGTTCTGAGCTAGCGCCGCGTTCAACGTCGAGCCTCAAAGAAATCGCATGCATAACTCCGCGGTCGATTTAATCTTCCGTTATGGACGTAGATCTCTTCGCAAGGATGGGGTGCGCACACTTATACCCACCAAAATTGAGCACAAGATAAACGCGAGCCGCATTTCCCTTTGAGAGTGTGGGGAGGTGGTGGTAAGGAGTACCTCGCTCCAGCGGTCGGGGGATGCAATTCTCCTTGTAAAGAAAGCAACGAGACATCCAAGTCAGCCACGGGGAGTCGAACCCCCAACCGCCTCGAACGCTGTCTTGATGATACATAGCAACATGAAGGGCACCGTAGGCTGTACATTATGTCCGATCCCTTTGCACTATACTCAGCTTATTATCCTAGTAAACCTTCCAACCTGAATCCCACGACTGAGAGTTAGTTCCGCGACGAGGTTCTGCAAATGCGGCAAGGAATATCGGGTTACCGTAATAATAACCCCGCACTTCAACGATTCCTACAATCCTCCCCGCATCCGCGCAGGCAGTCTCAGTCACATCATCGACAAGTCTCCTGAGCAGCGAACGACGCCGGGGATGGTACGTAGAACCTCCCCACTCCGTCCCGCCGTAAATCCTTGACTCCCTCGATGCTCGAAGGCCTATAGGAACCTTGCTCTATCCCAAGTATCCTCCACACGCACCTTCTCCCCCCCCTAAATCGCCCATTCCGATTGAACCCGCAGCGAAGGCGTGCGTGCATGTATTCGAATTTGTCCGTAGAACGCTGAGATGTCATATCCACCCGTCGGTCAATTCCCGGACCATGTATCGTGTGCGAATAAAAAAGGTACGGCAGCTGCATGCTATGGTGCAAACGACTTAGTCACCGCTAGTTTTGTACACTGGATATTATGCCCGATTTCCCCCCGATTTCTTATCCTCGTGAGGAAATGCTCCATTTGGCAAGAGGGACATCTTGTCTAGAGGGATTGTTCTAAAAGTCAAAGCTGGGCGAGATCAGAAAATATTTGGGGCCCAAAGGCTACTCCCTGCTAACTGTACCCAGTCCGCTCCAAATTACCACGGAAAGTGCGGAAACGCGTTTTTGCGCCGCACTACGCACGGCTCGTGGTTCAATTTAACCCCTAAGAAGGATCCATTTTAAGCCTCCTCCCACCAAAAATTCGTTCCGGCCGGATTGGCCGCTGTACAAAATAGGCGGTGAGCAAGCTTTTTGCACCATACCTCGGATCAGCGAAGGGTAGGCAACGAAATACTCTGCTGTTTCGTTAAATTCGACGCCCGAGACTGCTTGCACCAATCGGATGTTCCTGGACAAGATGTCAATTAGATTTTCTGTCCTTGGCAGGTTCGCCTTCGAGGGAAAAATGCGACATTTTGGCTGAAAGACAGGCTTGAAGCCGCATCGAACTCGACAGGATCGTATGAGCACCTCTACAGATGAAAGGCGGTACTGCGCCAATTTCGCAAATTTTCGAACCCAGCGCCGAACACGTGGCGCTAATATCGCACGTGTTTTGACAACGCCCTCGGCCTCAAGGCGAGCACCGTCGTTACTCCGGAGTCGCGCTCGTCCCATGCAATCGACCACCGGCGGTCTCGCAGGGGATGATTCGGATCAACTAGGCTACGCGGCATCCACTTCTTCGGAGCCAGCTCTGGTTTTCTCGAGATAACAATGCTACGGAATCCTGAGCCTCGGTTTAGTGTTTGTACTTCCCCATGCCGCAGACCGCCTACATCACGCGCACGAATCTCTCCATCATCGGGACCGTGAACTCTGAGCTGTGGGATATTCCATTGGCGTGTGGAGAGGATGATTGCGCATAGGGCTAGGTCGGTGAGCTGCCCGACATCAACCATTGCCGACGCCCACTGAGATCGCGACATCGGGGCGGCACACCCACTGGTTTCGATCTGGGCACCACCTTGCCACCATGCTCCAGTTTCATGCAGTACACATCTTGCGCCCAGGTGTTGGTCAAATGACGGTGTAATCAGGGGGAAGAAGACGAAGACGATGTCTTAGAAGAATCCTGATCACGAAAGTCGGCCCGATTGAGCTCATCCTCATAGTTCTATGGCCACACTCCGCCAGATGTACTGCCTGTCATCTGGCTGGGCGCCAAATTTCCACTGACGAGCGCTTCCGCCCGGCGTCTCCAACTCTTCCGGTGGGTTTTCCGTGGATCTATAGCCAATCCACGCTTGGACATGAATCAACTTCTTCCTGATTTTGAAGCTGTTGACACATGCTGGGCGCCAAATTTCCACTGACGAGCGCTTCCGCCCGGCGTCTCCATCTCTCGGTGAGTTCCCAAGGCATCGATAGCCAATCCACGCTTGAGCTTGAGTCGACTTCTTCCTGATTTTGAAGCTGTTGACACATGCTGGGCGCCAAATTTCCACTGACGAGCGCTTCCAGCCGACGTCTCCATCTCTCGGGGAGTTCCCAGGGCATCGATAGCCAATCCAGGCTTGGGCCTGAGTCGACTTCTTCCTAATTTTGAACTTGCTGACGCATGCTGGGCGCCAAATCGTCGACTGCGGAGCGTTTCCGCCTGGCTTCTCCGGCTCTTCTAGTGAGCTCTCGGTGGCCATATGAATCCCGCGGGGGATTTTGACGCTATTCCACAGATGCTGGGCGCCAAATTTCCCAATGCCGAGCGCTTCAGGATGGCGTCTCTAATTCTTCCGGTCAGTTTGCGGTGAATATGATAGCCAATCGACGCTCGGACCTGCTTCTCTCTGTTTTAATGTGGTCGACATTCACTTGTCCGTCTTTAGACCCTCCAGTAGACTCGTAACCAGTCTGCCTACAATTGGCAACAATTGTGGCGAGCACGTTGCCGTAGGCAGACTGGTACAACTCGGGCCAAACAAACGAGGCGCGCGAGGAGTTTGAATCTTTTGATGGCCCCTGCTCTTGCCTCAAATGAGGTTGGATAGTAAAATCTACAGCAGAGTAATTGTTCTGAGTGCGTATTACTTGAATTCTGTCTCCTCAGATTATTATTAAACAGCCTGAAATGAGTGGTATGAGTGCTCGAAATTACATGAGAAATGATGGGGACTCGGTGATCCAGTGATCGGCCGTGATCGGCACCACTCAAAATTTCAAACTCCTCGCGCGCGTCAATTGTTTGTCCCGAGTTGTACCAGTCGGCCTACGGCAAAGTGCTTGCCACATTTTTGCCCTTCGTAGGCAGACTGGTGACGAGTCTAACCCTCCAGACTTTCTCTGATGACGGTCGACCCCAACTTGGCCACTGCGGGGCGGCCCACCCCACCGGTATCACTCTGAGCACCACCTTACCACCATGCTCCAGTGTCAGCAGCACACATCTCGCACCCAGGTGTCGGTCAAATCACAATATACTCGGGTCAGGGAGGAGAAGACGAAGACGATGGCTCGGAAGAATCCTGGTCACGAATCATCCTCATAGTTCTAGGGCCGCCCTCCGCCAGATGTGTTGCGCAGATTGGGCCTAGGTCGACTTCTTTCTAATTTTGAAGTCGTTGAAGCAGGCTGGGCGCCAAATTTCCACTGGCAAGCGCTTCGGCCCAGCGGCTCCAACTCTTCCGGTGAATCTACAGTTGGGCCTCAGTCGAATTCTTCCTAATTTTGAAGCATGCTTGTCGACTGCGGAGCGCTTCCACCCGGCGTCTCCAACTCTCGGCGAGTCTACAGTGCATCAATAGCCAATCCAGGCTTGTGCCTGAGTCGACTTCTTCCTAATTTTGAACCTGCTGACGCATGCAGGGCGCCAAGTTGTCGACTGCGGAGCGCTTCCGCCCGGTTTCTCCGGCTCTTCCGGTGACCTATAGCGAATCCCCGCGTGTGATTTTGATGCTATTCCACACATGCTGGGCACAAATTTTCCCAATGGCGAGCGCTTCAGCCAATTGAAATATGATAGCCAATAAACACTCCGGCTTGCTTCTCCCTGTTCTTAATGCTGTCGACAAGGCCGGACGGACGTCGAGTTAGATCGCAAATTCATTGAAAAGGATCTCGGCTTCGTCCAACTAAGCGCCGAAACTCGTGAGGAATGGAAAGCAGGATGGTTCGATGTCATGGGGTGCCGACAAGGCCGGACGGACGTCGAGTTAGACCGCAAATTGATTGACACGAATCTCGGCTTCGTCCAACTAAGCGCCGAAGCTCGCGAGGGTTGTAAAGCAGGAGCGTTCGATGTTATGGGGTTCTATCCCTGGTTTATATTTCTTATTGAAGTATATATAAACACGAGAAAATCTCCACCTCTCGATAACCGTCGACAGACGTCCCCCACCCCAGCACCACCCATCACATTCCGCATTGTCGCCTCTTGCTTAATATGGCTACGTGAGTCAATCTGTTGGTATTTACCTCCTTAGTCTCGTTCCTGACCAGGAACTCGTACAGCATTGACCCAACAAAGGTCGTCAGCAAGGCCCAGTTTGATGCCAAGGTCACCGCTGCATACCAGAACACAGCACGCATCGAGACCCCAGCCGAAGATATCCAGATCTTGGCGAATTTGCTCGGTGTGTCACCAGGAGCACTGGCCGGAAGCGGTGCAGGCTTTCGGAAGGGGGGAGAAGCATGTGGTCACTGCGGCCGTGCTTTCAGCATCCTCGACATAGTGGAAACGGGACTCCAAGCTCACAGCAAAGAGTTCCTGGTTGACGTTATAACCGGCAAATATGGGTATATCGCGAACACAGGTGCCAAGCCATTCAATTGCCACAAATGTGGCACGAAATGCACCGAAGAACCCCCCCCTTATGATGTTCCACTAGCATATATATGTGAATGCTGATGTATGTAGTAAACGCGAAGGCCTGTGTGTTTGTCTGTCTAGTTACTCATTTCGGTGACCATGTTGTTACCGCAGATATTCTTCTACCTGCTTTTGCCTCCCAATCACAATTTGAACGTGCCTCTCAGACTGATCCGAGCCTAGTTTATCAATCATTATGGCCTCCTGATGGCTTCGCGCTTGTTTCGGAACTCACTCCTTCCAGAATCCCGATGCTTTTGGCAAGCTGACCTTATCGAGAGACTATCTTCACCTTTCTGCGTACGGCCAAAAATTCCTGAACCGCTGTCAGCACTCCGGTATTCACGCGCGCTGCGCTCCTCAGCGATGTCGAGGGGTGTTTTAGGTTCATAACCGCGGCAGGTTCAACCTAGTCTCTCGTACCTCGCATGTTTGTAGTCTGCTGAGTCCCTCGATCAATTGATTGGTGGTGACTCTTATTACGTCAGGGGAAAAACAAAACACATGCTACGGAGCTACAGGATGTACTGCTATGGAGATAGACGAGCGTGGGATTGTGACAGCCCCGATTTATGCGAAGCTCCGGCTAAGCTTACCCCACTTGCGTGCGGAAAGTTACGAACCGAGCACCCTCTCATGTTCCGCGCGCGAAATGTTATGTACAGAACATCTCTCTTCGTCCCCTCTCCGGTCCTCTTCGGCTTTTTGCAGGACACTCGAGAGTATTCTATACAGAAAATCTGAATTTATTAGAATTTCAGTCACCGTTGGGAGATGGCGATCATTGAAACACTTGGACCCCTTACCTGATAATCAGAACAAAATACTCACATCTCCAGCCAGGACAGCTTGTTGAGTGGGATAAAATTGCCAATATGCTCAACATGCACCATTTTATGTTTCTTCAAGTTTTGAAGGCGAGCAAAATGTTTCGGGCTTGCGATCAAATAAGAGTAAGTTTATACAGTTTATACTTGGGCTTTTGATCCCTGCCGATTTTCTTGCAAGGTCAATTCACCTTCCCAGACCCAAATACTCGACATATAGATCTCGTATGCTGGCTCTCTAGGTTTTGATGCAAAATAGAGTAGCGGGATGGCAGAGCTGGAGAGGAAACAATCCAGCAAGCAAGGCCGAGCGTGGGGAATCCGACGACTACATAATAATCGCTATCACTAATCATCGTGCATGCAGTAAACTACAGACTAAGTTCAACCCGACCAAAGCTCCGGTTCAGTCCTGTGTGGTTCTCTAAACCCGGGGTCCAGGCCCAGGTTCAACAAATTCAGGAATTTGCTAAGCCTAGCTGAATTGTAAACTGTTGCGGCGCCAGCTTCACCGGCTTGCGACCAACGAGTTGGCTGAAGGTGCTGAATTGAATATCCAAAACCAGTGACCGCTTGGAGTATCACGAGGCAGAAACGTCATGAGTCCTTTATCAGTGGGTTCAGGGGGAGGAAGCATATAGCTCGCTTCTATTCTTCCCTTTCCACTCAGGAAAATGTCACCCAAGGTGCTTTACGAAATATTTTTCGATAAAGGAGCCAGCAGAGTGTTTGGGGAACATCCTGAATGCCTTGGAGACCAATATCTCACAAGTGGATGAACCGACTCAACTGCTGCTGTTCAGACCTTTTGACCTCTGCTGCGTTGGTCGGACCACAGAGGAGCGCAACGGCAAGCCGCAAAGCGGCCCCCAATATATTTGGTGACGAGCGCGTAGGCTAAGTACAGTAAATATAACTCTGTCGAGAGTTCCGAAACTTGATAATAAAGAAAACTGGGAGTGGAGGGTGGGTGAAAAGAGAAGAGTGCGAGTGGAGCTCGAGGATGGTGCGGCAGGAGCGCGGCTCGCGGTGACGGCGGGAGCGAAGCTCTGAAAGCCGTGCAATCCGGCACCGAGTTTTTTCCTCCTGACTCAGCCTCCGCTACAACTGTAACACCGAGTACTGTAACACCGAGTCAGGAGCTCGATGCCGAGCTGCCGGAATGGGGCACGACGAGCAATAAGGCCTTAAATAAGACCATGATTTTAAGGCCTTGGTAAGGCCTTAAGCTATTACGTGTACTGATATTTTTTCCTCTGCCATCCGCGCGTCGTCCGACATGTCTTTGAAGGATTATTTCTGGCACAGGGAGCTGCAAAACTCCATGTATCTGGGAGTGGGCAGCGATGGGAAATTGATGGGCTGATGGATGATTGCACAGCCACCGCAAACGGCGCCGATCTGGCGAACACCCTATCCCACTGCGTCCCAGCTCTCTACAAAGTCCCGGGCGCTTCAATTGATTCTTAAATGGGTATTGTATATTATAAGATGACTACACTAATGTAAATTGGGCTCTCCCATGAATTATTCCTCCATCTCGGCATCTTCCTCGTCTGCCCAGTCTTCGACGATGTTCGACTCCACAGTCACCATGGTGGGGTCCATATCAGCTTCAGGGTCAGGTGGGAGAGGATACTTGTCAGCATTCTGGAAGTAAATGCGTAAAGCTGTCTCGAGAGCCTCGACTTTTACGGGTTTCCGTATATATCTGCTGTTTGGCAGAATATCCGGAACTCCGCGAAGCCGAAGCGCGTTGAGTTGCAGGTGAATTTTTTCGATGGTGAGGTCGCTGATTATCTGTGTCCTACCGACAATTGGAAGCTTCCGCAGCGCTCGGCGCGTCGCTACAGCCTTGCGTGCAGCTGCCAATGCCTTCTCTTTGTGCATCTCGGCAATCTTGATGCGAAAATCAACAATTTCTTGCCGCCGTAGAGCCTCCCGGCCACTTGCGTCAACTTTCCTGGCCTCTCGCATGATGTACGCATGGTCCTCTTGGGTTAAGATGGCATCCATAAATGCCTGGGTGTCGTTTCTTCGGTACATCGCAAGTGAGTTATATTGATGAAGTGACAAGGAAGGTCTCCCCCGAACAGCGACCCGATAAGAACCGAGAGCGCCCTCATTCGCGTCGTTTGTCGATGGCATCCAAGCGAGGAGGTTTTAATGTAGGCACTGGCGGAGGAAAATATATATTTAAGGCCTTAAACGACCCTTATATTTAAGGCCTTAAAGATTCTCCAACCTTGATTTAAGGCCTTATGGGCGGATGCTGGAAAAACCTCCTTTCCCTTGGAACCCGCTTTTACTCCAATCATCCACTTTAATTCACTTTTGAATCTTCCTCGTCAACCTTGAAAAACAACGTGCTGAATTCGAGCTTTCCCTTCCACAATTGTAGAGGATTGGATCGAAATTCTGAAGGGGCACAATGTTGTACACCAATACTACCCATTATATGCAACAATCTGTTGAAACATGCTGTCCCACATGATGCTTATCTCGTGACTGAAATTCAAAGTCTGCAATTGCGTAATAAGGGAGCGCTATGAGGCGACCCCACGGTGAAAAACAGACTAGGGAGTCCTGATTTACAAGTACAACCGGGATGAGCCGCAATTCGGCCACAAAAACGATGGATTGAGGCAACATCACTGCTGCGAGGAGCTGCTCAAACACCCTTGGTGCGTACATCCACCATCTCCCTATGCTGGTAACAAATAACCGGATCCGTATATTTCACAAAGTTGACTGGACTGTGACACCTGAAGAAATGTGTACATTGATTCGAGATAAATAAAAAAGATTAGTGATTATTAACTTCAGGTGCATGACACTGTGCCCAGTCCGGACCATGGACAAACTTGTCATATGATAGACAGATCTGTCGGTGAGCAATCACTAGTGTAGTGTGGGGAGACCATACACCAATCCTGTGATGGCCTTGGAGCCAAAAGAGTGGTTCCAAAGGATTGCAAGAGACCCAACCATCCTTGATTTGCCAATGCAGCGGGATGGAAGGGGACTTGAGGAGAAGGGCCTGCAGATGAAAAATTAGATGAAAACAGAGAGATGTATAGACAGAGGCCAACATTGAGTAAATTCCGTCCACTGGGTGTGCTGGCAGCGGGCAAAACAGAAGACTGGTTGAGAATGCTCATGACATCCCATACATGGATCGTCCTGTCAGAGGAGCCAGACATGATATACTTGCCGTCTGGTGAGAAGGCAACAGAGCGCACCCAACCAGTGTGTCCTTCCAAGGGCACACCATGAGCGGCTCTGGTCTCTGTATCCCAAACACGCACAGTGTGGTCATTGGAGCCAGACACAATGTGCCTACCATCTGGTGAGAAGGCAACCGAGTTCACTGCCTTTGTATGCCCTTCCAATGGCCCACCCAGAGCAGCCCTACTCTCTGCATCCCAGATGCGGACAGTGTGGTCATGGGACCCAGACACAATGTGCCTACCATCCAGTGAGAAGGCAACACAGTAAACTACCCCATTATGCCCTTCCAATGGTTCACCCAGAGGAGCTCCACTCTCTGCATCCCACATTTGCATAGTGTGGTCATTAGAACTAGACACAATGTGTCTGCCATCTGGTGAGAAGGCTATGGAGTGCACCCCGGTCATGCATCCTTCCAGGGGCCCATGCTGAGAATCTCCGATCTCTGCATCCCACAGGCGCACAGTGTGATCATCAGAGCCAGACACAATATGTTTCCCATCAGGTGAGAAGGCAACTGAGTTCACCACATCTGTGTGCCCTTCCAGTGGCCCACCCAGAGCAGCTCTCGTCTCTGCATCCCACAAGCGGATGGTATGGTCATAGGACCCAGACACAATATGCTTCCCATCAGGGGAGAAGGCGACTGAGGTCACTTCATCGGTGTGCCCTTCCAATGGTTCTCCCAGAGCAAGTCCAGTCTGTACATCCCAGATTCGCACAGTGCTGTCATAAGAACCAGAAACAATATGTTTTCCATTGGGTGAGAAGGCAACAGAGTACACCCCACGGGTGTGCCCTTTCAATGGTTGGTCCAGAGGAGCTCCACTGTCTGCATCCCAAATTTTCATTTGCCCAATGCGGTCATTGGACCCAGATACAATATGCTTTCCGTCTGGTGAGAAGGCAACAGAGTACACTGAATGTATGTGTCCTTCCAATGGCCTACCCAGAGCAGCTCCACTCTCTGCATCCCAGATGCGGACAGTGTGGTCATGGGACCCAGACACAATATGCTTGCCATCAGGTGAGAAGCCAACAGTGAGAACCGGATCAGTGTGCCCTTTCAATGGCCCACCCAAAGGAGCTCCTGTTTTTGCATCCCAAATACGCACAGTGTGATCATAGGACCCAGACATAATATGCTTGCCATCAGGTGAGAAAACAACTGAAGTCACTCCATTAGTGTGCCCTTCCAATGGTTCCCCCAGAGCAACTCCACTCTCTGCATCCCAGATTCGCACAGTGCTGTCATAAGCTCCAGACACAATATGTTTGCCATCAGGGGAGAATGCTACTGAGTATACCTGGTTTGTATGGCCAGCCAAGATAGCTATTGTGGCTGGCCACTTTTCCCTGTACCGTTTTGTGGCTGGTAATAAAGGGATTTGGATTTGGCCAGTAGGTCCTTCCAACAGGAAATGCTGAACAGCCCCAGTCTCTGCATCCCAAACACACACAGTGTTGTCACTAGAGCCAGAAACAATATTCTTGCCATTTGGTGAGAAGGCAACAGAGAGAACCACATCAGTGTGCCCTTCCAATGGCCCACCCAGAGCAGCTCCAGTCTTGGCATCCCAAATGCGGACAGTGTGGTCATAAGACCCAGACACAATATGCTTGCCATCAGGTGAGAAGCCAACTGAGGTCACTCCACCGGTGTGCCCTTCCAATGGTTGACTCAGAGCAGCTCCAGTCTCTGCATCCCAGATTCGCACAGTGTTGTCGTATGCTCCAGACACAATATATTTGCCATCAGGGGAGAATGCTACTGAGTATACCTGGTTGGTATGGCCTGCCATCATAGCTATTGTGGCCGGCCATTTCTCCAAGCGCCCTTTGGTGACTGATAATAAACGAGGGAATTGTGGCCAAAATGCTCGACCGATTTCAGACACTGTTGGTGCCAATGCCAATGCAGACATATAAATGTGTGGAGCACTGTACACAATTATGCCACGAAAGAAGGCAATAAATCTCTGGGCATCTCTTGAAAATTGGACCAGGGATGGGTTCTGGCATACCTCAGTTCCTTTTTTGATTACAAGCACTGGCATAGAAATGCTTACCATATCAGCCCATGTAATCAATTTTGATAATGCTCTGGGTGCAGAATCTACCATCCCGAGCAAACTCAGCACCTCCAGCCAAAACAGGAATTGTTTAAAGAGGAGTTTTTTTGCACCCTCTGCACTATCAAGTTCATAGGATATTGCTGCAAGATGATCCATCCAAAATTGACATGCATATCTGAGATGATGTGGTATGTATGTGTCGAGCCGCAGTTGCAAATCAGGCATGTCATCATTTGCCAAATATGAGGTGGGAAGATGGCAGATATTGAATTTGAGTTCTTTCTGCATCAGGTTGAGGAGAGTAGAGGCCAGGAACCGTTTCTGGGCTTCAGTGCCGCAACGAACCTCCTGATGAACATGGGAAGTCATAAATTCTCTGAACGAGAGATGTATGATCTTAATTGCTTCCCCGGGAGTATCAGAGACGTGGATGACAGCACTGAGAGGAAGCAGTATCCCATGAAGCACCTCTGGATCCAGTTCAAGTAATGCCGCAAGACTTGGGGGATCCAAGGGCTCAAGAAGCTGCAACACAGTGCTCAGAATCTTCATGGCGCGACCATAGACTGCTTGTGCACGTCGGTCTCCTGGGGGAGGTGCTGGAATAGCCTCATCGACAATTCGTGCATATAGACCATGTAAATCAGTGAGGATCTCCCCACCCAGGAGGTATTCAATAGATTCCTGTGGAGACACCTGTGGTAGTCCTCCAATAACATAACGAACCACTGTGGCTGCAAATATAAAAAGCCCACTTGCACGACTTGTTAGCTCTTCAATGTGGTGGTCCTGGACCTTCCAAGGATGCCGTGTAGTCCATTTTGCACCATCAAGGGATTGCTCGATATAATGATGAATGTCAGAGCTGACTATCTTGATGTCAGTTTCATCCAAGACCACTGCATGCATTAGAGAGACCAGAGTGTCAAGTTTGAGATAGGAAGGAACCTCCGGACGCCCAGTCAGAAAGAATCGGATGTGATCAGGGATTCGAGCAATACTATCTGAAAGCCACCGAAGAAGGATTTGGCCACGGTCCTTTCCGCATTCGTCCAGAGCATCCAGACAGATAGCCCAAGGCTTCGAACTTTGTGGTAAATTTTCAAGGATTTCAACCACCATTTTTTGAAACTGCAGGTACGGTTCGGCATCGACAATGCCTGTGTGATCACTCTCCAATAGATCGATTAGGCGTGTCCGAAAGGTTGCATCATAATCTGCGAGGTGCATGGCCAGTGTAGTGGGAAGGTGCGTGATCTCCCTGCGCTCTGTGTAGTCCCGAGAGAAGAAAAAGGAAGCAGCCAGTGTGCCCTTCTCCTCTGCCAGAATAGCCGCCACACTCTTTGCAATGGTGGATTTGCCTGATCCTGCAGATCCACTGAGCATGACCACCCGCTCCGCTGAGTTGGGAGTGGCGCTCAATCGTGTGACAATATCCTTGATTATGTCTACTCGAGTGCCATCCATGCATTTGTCCGGGGTATTGGCAGAATTGTAGCGTGCTGGTACACATTTGAGCTTTGCAAGGATCTGGTTGGTAAGGACGGTATCAATTTTCCGGCCAACTGCTCGGACTGGCATGTCAATATCTGGATTCTACTTCAACATCGAGCGGTTTTCGCACCGTTGGATGCCATCGTTTCGACACATTTGGCAATTGAAATATTGCCGTAGAACTACAAATATGTTAAAACGACGGCCTGGAACAACCCAGTAAACATACGGTGAAATGGTGGATGTGGGATGCGATGGAATCCTTGATGCCCTGGATTCTTTCGTTGTAATTCTTACTTTGGACAAATCGCTTGAATCGATTTTTCTCTGCCAGAGATTTGCACTCGCGGAGAATCACTTCTAATTTCCTGAACCCCAGAAAAATAAATGAATTTGCAACACAGCACTTCACATGAACGACGCACGAAGGCAAAGTGTCGAGCCGCTGCTTTAGATCGCCACTAGTACCCGCGGTATCGATGGTTATCAATTTCTGAAGGGACTTCTCGAGCTTGGCAAGGTCCTCCTTGTTAGCCTTCATCGTCTGCCACGCACGAGTCAGCCATTTTCCCTATGGATGTGGAGTCGGATACCGATAGCATCCTCGCTAGATCCAGAACCCCACTGATTGTGCCCTCTACTCCAGGTATGCCAATGCCGGTGACACCGACTCGGGCGAGGGTAAGCGCAGGGAGAATGGTGCCGTCGAGTATCGATGCAGCTGAGGGCGACTCGGGAACCCCACTCGGTGTAGACTGAGCTGAAGCGGTAGTGGGAGCTGGAGGCGTCGTCATTGGAGTTCCCGTGGTGGGAGCAGGAAAGAAGAGACAGTGGGAAAGATGTTCTTCAAGTTCCTTTTCTCTCACAGCTGACAAAGGGCTGTCCGTTTTCGGTTATACAGTCACTTCGGTCCATCGATTGTACATAAGTTAATTACATACGTAGATGGGTATCACATTGGTAAACATCGCGAGGATCCCGCGGTCACAGACTGCGGAACCGGAGAGGAACGACGGCTTTGCATAAGCTCCCGAGGCCGGCGCTCGACTCCCCATGTCTCAACTGGACGTGAGCGTGTGCGTTTTTTGCCAGTTAATGGCGCTCCGAGTCCCAGTACAAACATTTAAGTTACAAGGTTTGTAGTAGACAGAGATAGAGGCCGTCCCGCATTATAGCTTCAACGACATTGCTCGGGATTGCTTCGCTCTCGGCCTGTTGAGCAAGGAAATTGCCATTGGACGGAACTTAGATCGTTGGATCGAGTGCTTCAAGGGAAGGGTATGAAGTCAGACGTGGTGTATGGAACATTGCCTCCCAATATTTGCCACTTCATGAGCATATGAGGCAGTCCGGGGTTCGATTCCCTGTGTCGGAATATATGATTTTCTCAATCTTTTTTCTGTCCAATGTCTCAGCATCGATCCACCCAGTCGCAAGGACATACATAATGCTTGCCTCCAACGTTCTCACTGCTGCGGATCGCTTCGCTCTTACATTAGGCGGCGGGCAACTTCTGGTCAAACAGAATTTAGATAATAAGATACAGCGGATTCAAATCAAGGGTGTTCAGTTAGTCGTGGTGTACGGAACACGAGAAATTGAAGCCTTTGCAAATAGTTTCATGAGGCAGTCCAGGGTTCAACTCCCCATGTCTGAACTGAATACTCTGTGAACCTTTTGGTTACCTAGCATGCCTCAGCGGGTCTTACCACGAGATGCGTCAAAACTGTGGTTGCATTCAGGTAGTCAGACATGGTGTATGGAACACCGCACCCTCATCTGCCAGGCTTTTAAGGCAATCCGGGGTCCACTCCCCGTGTCTGAGTACGCTTTCGTGCATTGTCTTGTCATCATTCCAGTTGCTTGTCTGTGCCTCATGGTTCCGAAACGAGAGTACGAGCAGGGTAGGACGCGCAGTTGAGTTTTAAATGAGATTTGTGGGTTCGACGTTCAGCTTCGACTGCCGCTGAACACGGCGCTAGCTCAAAGGTCAAAAGCCGAGGCGACGGAACACCCGCCCACCCCAAAAGCAACAGGAGGGGGTTCCGCATGGAAGCGTGGCCGGATAATCCTAACCGACTCACACCCGAGTCGCCCAGTGCGTAATGATGATGATGAATTGAATACTTTGTTGAGCTTTGGGGGAATCACGAAGATTAACTTAGCTAAACCAATTCCGACAGGGCGCACAATTTACCAAGATGAGCACGAGCGCACATTATGTAGGACAATAATTCCATCCCTTACTGACCTACTCCCTTCGAGTCGCCGCGTTGGTGCCGCAATGAACATGCCGAGCGAAGCCGAGCGGCGGGATCTCAAGCGCGCGCAAACAGCCGCCCATGAACCGGCACCGGCGTTCGCCATAGCCGGACCCGCCCCAATCGACCCACGACGCGTCCACCTCGGTCGCCCGCTTAAAAGAGATGCCTTCCATGGCGGTCGCTCGCCTGCCTTCCCCACTCCCAATGCTCGCTCTAGTGCGGCAAGCACTCCGGCTCGCAGCGACAGCGGGCAAGCTCCTGCTCCTCCTCAATGCCGGGTCTGTCTAGTATGTACTCCTGCTGTTACCCATAGAACTAATACGATGGCACACCACAGTCCGGGTCCTATCCTGCCTTGTCGTTGCCTTGTCGAATGGCTCGTCTGGCGCACAGGCGTCATCCTACAGCACGCCTTCTCCAGAACAAAACGGGCGGCGGCGCTGGAAAAATGGGACGAATCGCGCATGCCCGTGGGTGTGCACCTGTTCTGTGCCATGTGGACGTATCGGAATTGGGCCAGTGCGTCTTTTTCCTACACTTCATCGAGCGTGTAAGAATAGCCGCCGATGGAGAGGATATCGCAGCCCCGGACGGCTGCGACTTCCTCCTGCACCTCAGTAACTCGAGCTACCCCCAAAGCGCTCGGCCGCGCGCGGATGCGCACGACCATCCACACCTTCCCTAACTCCTCGAGGTGCGGCGGGTGGGCGCCGCTTGCCGGTGCTTTTTCGCCTCTTCATTCATCTGCCGGAGAATAATTCTGATGAAGAATATGAGTAGCCACGCACTTCCACTTCATCCACGAGATCCCCATGTGCGCGCGCTACGAGGTGCGGCCGAGCGTCGGCGCGTGGGACGACAAGTGGGTACGTACTCCCTGATGTTATCATCTTTGCACGCTATTCTACCTGTGTTGAGTCTGGCACAGATCTGGGTCGTCTCCCGACTCGTAGGCCCCGCCCCCCTAAAAATCCAGATCATCCAAATCGCGCGACGATAAATCCGAAACACCGACCCCGGCATTGGAAGTGCAAGTGAGCGACCCAACCGTGCAGGCGCTCCTGGCGCGCGCGGTGGCGCAGAAGGTAGACGGGGCGGTGTTGTATTGTGCGTCCGCTTTTTATCTTCTTCATGGTCGGTTTTTTTTTCCTGGGGGCGAGATGAGCAACCGAGGTGAAGCTCGCATCGCGGCCCTCCTCCCTCTCATGCCGACTCGAGGCCATGGTGGTTATGTTTCGTGCGGTCGTGGCCCGGGTGACGCGAGGTGGCGCTCGTGGGCGGATACACTCACCCCTCCGGGACTTTGCGCGACTCGGAGCGATTGAGCCCCTGCCTTTGCGCGACGCGGAGCAAATCAGCCGCCGCGCATCAGGTTCGTTCGTGTGCACGGGGATGCGTGCGAGCGCCATGGTGCGCGACTTGCAGCCCGGCGAAATGGCGGGCGCGTAGAGCTCGTATGGGAGAAACGAGGAGAGCTCACGGGAATTAACCCGTGCGCGCCGTAGCTTCGTGTCCGCCAGAGCTCGTTTGTGGGAGACAGGTTGCGTCGTTCGTAGCGGAATTGGCGTAAGGGGAATCCTGGCATGCCGCGAGGAATGAAGTACGTGACGGGATGGGCGAGTGGAGTGCGTGTGCGGCCCAGAGAGTGGAGGGAGGGGGGGACTTGGACTTGCCAAGTGAGCGCAACGAGGGGGTTGGGCGGCGGTATGGTGGGGATTTAGAAGGGAGTCGTGATTTAGAATGGGCGAGTACAGGACGGTATAGAATTGAATAGAATAGATTAGAAGGCATGTTCCTTTACTTTATACCTTATTGCTTGAGCGAGAGAGCTACCTTTTTGGTGGCCGGTCTCGGACAAAATACAACTTTGATTTTGCTTCATCACCCATCATTGATGGTCATTGCATTTCATCGCACTTCATAGTAAATCATAAGCAATCCTAGGGCATCACAGGAAATCCTTGCTCATCATTACATATCATAGCGAATCACAATGAGTTCCTAGGGAATCATAGTGATCGGTCATTATGAATATTCATAAGGAATCTTGAGCACTCATCATGGATCATTAACATTCGGCTGGCTGCTTATTTTTCGAATCATAGGAAATCACAGTGGACCATCATTATGAAAGCTCATTATGGCCTGCCATCCCGGGGCTTCCATGAAGCCGGAAAAGACTCATAATCCCTCCTGTTCCCGCTGTTCAATTCTGCACCCCGCTCATGGACGACCCTACCAGATTGAACAACCTCCGCTTTGCATTCCACACTTTTCACGACCGCGTCCTCTCTGCCCTGCGTCGGATGGCAGGGGATACTCCTCAATTGAATGCTATTAGAGACCAGGGCCTCTCTTTGGCCGCAGCGGCGGAGCAAGTGCGTTCTCCTGTTACTCTATCTCGATGAATTCTGATTTCCCATAGCACAGAGCAATCTTCCCTGCCGATGAGTACCACACGCTCCAAACATCCATTTCAGACATGGTCTCAGCACTCGACCTTGCCTGTCACGAGTCAATGGATCCCCCGGACGGTGGCCCCCTCATCGTTGCGCAACGTGTTCGCACTGGTAGGCGCGGGCGCCCCCGTACCGAGATCGACACCCAATTTCTTAGCGCTGCACTCGAACTCCGTGGTCCTACTGGAATCGTGCCAGAGCTCGGGGTCTCCTCCCGCACTGTTCGACGCGCAGCTCTACGCGCTGGCTTGGTGCAGCCGGGGGCACCTGTGTTCCAGGTCCGAGTCGACGATCTGGGTGCTGTTGAGCATGTCCACAGGTCCACTGGCCCTCCTGTTTCCGCTGTCTCTGACGCAGAGCTCGATCGACTGGTCTCCTCCACCCTCGAGATCTTCCCTCAGTTCGGTCGACGGATGATCCGTGGGCACTTGAAGGCCCAGGGCCATCGTGTCCCGCACGAGCGGATAACCGAGTCGTACCTCCGCGTCCATGGTGCTCCTGCAATTTTCGGTGACCGGCAAATCAGTCGCAAGAAATACCGCGTCCCAGGACCGATGTCTCTCGCGCACCTGGACGGACAGCATGGTGTGTTATTGCTCCTCGTTCAATTTCAGACTGATCAAATTGTACCCAGGTTTAATTCGCTACAAGATGGTCATCCATTGCTTCATAGACGGGTACTCGCGATTCGTGCTCGGCATTCGGGTGCATGACAACAACCGTGGTGCAAGTGTTCTGCAGTTGTTCCAAGACATCATCATGATGCACGGTTGCCCCAGCCGCTTGCGCGGTGATCACGGTGTGGAAAATATTGAAGTTGCAATCTACATAGAAGAGATTAATGGAAGTGGTCGTGGATCGTTCATCTGGGGAAGGCACGTTCTCTAGGTTTCTCTTGATAACCAACCAGCAGTATTAATGAGATGAGGCTGTTCAGAAGCGTACACAACACTAGGATAGAGCGGCTTTGGTACGACGTGGCCCACGGTTTTGGCAAGAAATGGAAGGTATTCTTTCTTGACCTTGAGGCTAATCATGGTCTCAATCCTACGCGCCCCGGCCATATATGGCTGTTACACCATCTATTCCTGGCTTCGGTCAACCGCGATGCGCAGGACTGGGCCGAGGCCTGGAATTCTCATCAGCTTACCATCAAACGGCAACGTGAACGCAGCCCGAGGGATCTCTTTACCTTTGGAATGCTGCGCGAAGGGCCGCGCGGAATTTCGTCTTTCCTCGGGCCCGAAGAGGAGGAGATAGAAGACATGAACGAGTATGGCATAGACTGGGAGGTAAATGAGGAGCCCGGACTCATTGCTCACTTACTCGAAAACAACCCCGATGAGCGTCCACCACCCAGCAATGACCCCTTTGCACCCGCTAGTACACCCGCCAACCTCTCCGAGGTCTTGTGCGACCCACCAAACTGCCCTTTCACACCAGCACAACTTCAACTGTTGGATAATCGCCTCAGTGAAATGGTCGATCTTTTTTCTCGGAACATGAATGTGCGGCGACTTGTATGGCTGGCTGCATTGGTCATTTCACGTAGTATTCAACAAGGAGAACTACGATAGATAATTACTACATTTTCTCTAAACTAATCAAGTTTCTTGGAGCTTCCCAACTACGTCGAACCTCTTCCTGCATGAGACGGTTAGTTCACTAATGCATAGTCATTCAATACACCGTACAGAAATAAAGATGTCCACTCCTTCAGAGTCTCAAACTCCCTTGTCGACAAGCCTGCATTGCCAGCGACATTTATATCTTCCTCGCGGTAGCTGTATCTGGCTAGCGCCTGCGAGATGTCCCTACCGGCGTATTTAGCGAACGATTTGTTTGGCCCCAGGTAGTCTTTCATAGATGATAAGTCAAATACATATCCTACGACTTCGGTCAAAAAAAAAGGGAGTAGAAGACTATATAACCGCACCACCGAGACCGACGAGAATGCGTGGATCTGGCTCTCCATCTTCATCACTCATTGACAGGTCCGCCATGCTGAAGAGCTCCAAATCGTTTGACTCCTGGCGTGCAGTCAGGTCCGATTTGATCCCCTCCACAGGTGGTGGGAGGATAAGGGGGTACTTCTTGTCTTTTTCAGTGCTAGCGATCGGAGGCATTTATTCGGAGACCATCAAGCGCACAAGGTACACATAAATACATATTTTAGTACGGACACTCAGGGGACAGATGTTAGAATTGCTGCGGCCGTGCAAGCATACGATTTAGCGGCCAGGTAGTCCAGTGCGGCCGCTGAAGAGCTGTCATTGAGCGTGGACGTGTACTTCGGAAATCTCATTCTCGCTAATCAGGAACATAACCCGGGATATTTTCACGTGGTGAAACATATGAGGTTCAATATGCGATCATCGTACCAGAATTGCCAATAGGTGGAATTCTTCCAGTTGTCCCGTTGAGATGTGTGAATAAACAAATCGAACCAGACTCGGTCAATATTAATACACGGGCGCGAACGAGATTGCATAAACAAAATAAAACAGCGGTTGCTTTGCAAGGGTTGTGCAGCTATGAAAGTAATACTGGAGGTACCATAAGGGTCCTGTACGCGCTTAGTATATCCTAAACACTAGGTTAAATATTTGAATTACAGTTCAAGATTGCAGAAACAAAATAAAACAGCGGTTGTTTTGCAAGGATTGTGCCGCTATGAAAGTAATACTGGAGGTACCATAAGGGTCCTGTACGTGCTTAGTATGTCATAAACACTAGTTTAAAATATTTGAACTACAGTTGGCACACCACTTGGGCGTTTAGTATGTCCTAAAAACTAGGCTAAAATGTTTGAATGAAGGAATAATAATAATAAGACTGCTCATCCACTCCCCACGGCTCCATGCCGGAATATACCGTATACTCAATGGTAACCGTCAAAACGGTGATGGTCGCAGCGTTGGTTGTAAGAACTAAAAACAGCATGCCGGCTTCACCACAAGACCATTGCATACGCTTCACTCCTGATCATTGAATCAAATAGCCAGCCACCACCGGCACCGGGACTTAAGTGGAACTTTCCACTAGCTGAGCCGCTCAAATCCTTATCAAAATATGTAGTCGGCTTTACAAACAAGCTACCTGGTTGGACGCAAACTCGTCAATCATTGTATTAGCAGGTCCGGATTGGCTGGTGCCTATATCTATCTCCGAGGGCTGAAGGCTAGATCCGGATCTGCGCCTTGACAGATGTCACCTGTGCACCACCAGCGATGGAGAGAAGTCCTCTCTCCAATTTCCTCCCAACACAGCATCGGCAAAAAAGATGCTTAAGAGCTGCGCCAGACCTTCCCGCTTCTCACGAACATCAACACTTTGAGTCTGTGCAGCGGCTGTTTGGGAAAATACTTGAAGATATTGTAGCGTAGCGCGAGCCTGGAAAGCGAACGTTTGATTGTTGGCATAGGTCTCAGGCTTCAGACCCGCCCACGCTGCAACATCCTTGAACGTGCAAAGGACACCAGGATGGCTGTCTTTCACCTTTTCAGCCAGCGCCTCTATTATGAGGGTCTGCCGTACTTGAAGATATGCTGTTCCGAATCCCATCTGCTGAAGGCGAGATAGTTCAAACCCATCAGCAATATAGGTCGCATCAAGGACAGTGCCTATTTTAAGGAGGAGGGCAAGTGCCGACGTTGCAGGCGATGTCCGAGATGGCCCAGGAGTATGGGATCTGGATCTCGATGGTTGAACTGCGCCCAACCGTTGGATATTTGGCGACTGAGAGATTTTCAGGTGGGAGGTGAGCTTAATTCAACCACATTGTAATGCGCTTACCAAGGCTGTGATATAAATCACAAAAAGCGGATACTCTGGCGCAACGCTGTACATAGCAAAAACTTGGTTACTGAGATCGTCTTTTTCTGCAGCAAGGACGACAACAGAGGAGGTATTCAAGTGATCGGCAAGTGACCCCGCTTCCCTGTATCCAGTGGTTACAGAAGTGTAATCGCTGCCGTCGCGCGACTCTACCAGTTTCCTGGACCACGCGATTGTGCATGACACGTTGTTCAGATTAGAGAATAGACCATTTAATGCGGGTGCGATACCCGGACAGTTTTGGAGAGAGCAAATGAGGTCAGACAGAGAGGGAGATGTAGACGGCAGCTGAACATCGCCTTCGAAGAGACCTCTCTGCTCGCTTGGAAAACCAACATATACAGCCGCAGCAGATGCGGCTCTAGCGGTTTGCAAGCGCATGGCAGCCAAGCTACCTCGCCCAGGAACTGGAGGCGCAGGAATAATGGGGAGAGGGACCGGTGGTCTGGGGGCGGCGAGACATGCGCCATAACTGATGGTGCTTCTCTATGTCCATTGCTGGACAAGTCTGGCATCCCCGGGTGAATACCAAGAGCGGGGGAGTCGAAATGAGCAACAGTCAAGGGAAAAAGAGGTGTACTCGTTCCCGAAGGTGTAGTAGAAACGAAGGATCCAGGATGCGAGGGGGGAAGTATCTGAAAATCTCCACGGGGTTCAAGTTGAAGCCCATGCGTGACATCGAGCCAGTGTTGCACCTGCAAATTTAGAGGCTCGGCCTCCAGTGTGCTCCGAGTAAAAGTTTACTCCAGAGATATTAGTGACGTATCGTTAATCACAATATCCCTGTATAGGTTCTTAGATCCAAGGGTTTTACTAATCAGTGATATTTATAGGAAATTGTTACCCGCAAGTGGTAGAGGTTTTGGAGGCGGTGCGGTGTTTGTTTGGATCGGTGACAGAATGTGGGAAGTCTTTCGGTAACTTCCTTCGTACGTCTAAGTCGGTGCGAGGCTAGCTCAGGTCGAAACGTTAATATATTTTAACAGTCTGGCCGGACGAAAGCTCGTATAGATCTTATTCTATGCTCTTGTGTAGTTTCAGTGTATAAAAGGTTCGGTTTCAGTAGTTCTCAGGATTGCGAGCTCAAAGTTGGAAGTGAGTGGTTAATTCGTTGGGGGGGGATTAATTAATTTCTATCTAGGTTTACAGAGGCTTTATATACTGTATCTACGGGCTGTGCTATCAACTGTGCATACTCAACCAACTGTGCACTGTGCATTCCTATGCTCACTTGACTGTGCTTTCCTGTGTGTTACTGCGGGTTTTGCTTTGTGTGCTGACCACATGCTGTTGTGAGGTTCAGTGTTGGTTCAATGGTTCAGGGATGCTCGGTGAGATACAGGTGACAGTTCAAATTGAATTTGCTTGGTATCACTGATAAGGACTCTGGCGAACATTTCCCTGTTTTTATGGGAAACACTTAACCAGTAGCACACCGGAGCTGGAAAAGTAGTACCGAACTCGTGGGACGATGATAAGCCGCGAAATTTACCAACAATGGAATTACTAAATAATTACATTCTGCGCGCATCTGAGGGCTGACACGAGCTCCGAGTGTTCAGTTAAATGGCAATAAGACATAAACATAGCCACTTACCAAGGAGATGACAAATATCCACTCTGTGAAGCTTGGTTGATGTCCTAACGAGTACTACGGCGTATAACACCGCCCTGTTTGGTTGAGTTTTGATGGTTTCCGCGACGCGATTGGTCACGTGATCCGGTTGTGAAGTACCCGAGTAGCGGTTCTCACCGAAGTAGGTTCGATCAGCTTACTCTGATGAATGACTAAATATAGTTTCCTGACAAAGTAACCCGTACAGAAGTAACCGTAACTCCAATCCAGGAGTTATGGGTATCAAATTAAAGCTACAGAAGAGCGTGTAATTATCCGCGTCCTCCGGACACAGCGGGCAGAGTGTGATAAGTACAGAAGGTGTTTAACTCGTTCAACAGGAGTTAAATCATACCCGATCGCGACAGCAAGGGGACGGTTGCTTGCAATCGGTAACCTGTTTGTCAGAATTAAACATATAGAGCCTATGATCAGCCAATGGGAATAATATCCCGATACCAGATGACCTGCCGGATACCTGTATATACCCGCGGTAGTGTAATCAAGCATTGTAATAGTATATAATTTGTAGTATAAAAGCAGGACGTTCTGACGAGGAACGGCACTGAATCTTGACCCGAGCTAGTGTGGAAGGCTAACACCATTGCCCCTTCCCACGCGCGCGACAGGTCTCGGTTGAGGGCTTTACTCTGAGGACTCTGCTATTTTGATGGTGGTCCCGTGAAATAAAGTTTCTTTTGATTGCCAACGTTGTGAATTGAGTTTGAGTTTGAAAGAGCCATGTGTCCGTTGTCTTGAGATCAGAGAAAGCATTTGGGACTTGTGATTTGAGATTATCGAACCGTGGGACTTGTGTCCAAAAACCCGAACTTCGGTTCAAACAACTTGCCGGCCTTCAAGCCGTTACTTGCGCTATAGCTGAGAAGCTTAAAATCTAACTATAACTGCTCGGTTTCAATCTTGACTCAGTCAAATTGTTACTTGAACCAAGTGTCCGTAGAGAAAGTTCCTCTTTGAGTTACTCCTCACTGTACAGAGACAATTAAAGGGATCCCGACTTAGAGCTCCTTAGACCTATACTTGTGTCTAAAAAGACCCTAACTCGTCAGACAAATCATCGGGGCAATTAAGAGGTGTTTAGTGTTTGAGATCTAGTATTTTGAGTAGTTGAAGTTGGACTTACTCGCTCATTTGAGTTGTGTCCAATCTCAATCACTCGAAAGTTGGATTTTGTTCATTTTGCATTTGCAGCCTTTGACTCTGAGCAACCGTTTCAACGAATCACCGCCGGACAAGTTGTTCCACAATGGAAAAGGCGGATTGGAGTGCTCTCCAAATTGATCAAATTCCGTTCCTATTGCGGCCCCCTGGTTAAAGCCAACGCGGATGAGATGCCAGTGTGCGAATGAAGACTGGCAAGGTACCTTGGTCGAAGGATGGTCCATTTTCGTTGCGAGTCTCATCCGCGTTGGCTATATTAATAAAAACTGAGTTCCTCACACATGATAAGCAGAACAGGTTCTTCGTACGCAATGATGCAGCTGGGGTGTGATCAGAATCTCCTGAAGCATGGTGATCCTGGCTGTCTGCACCTTCTATTTACGTTCAGTTCAGGAAAGAAGTTAAAGGATTCGTGCAGCTACCTTCATTTAGTGTTGTTGGGTTACCGGTGGGTTGCCTAGGACGTCTCTGGGGAAGTGGAACAGGCGGAGAAGCGGGCTGATGGGCGAGTCGCCTACTAGGTGGGCGTCGGGACATAGAAGTAGTCGCCGGGGGAATTATCAATACACTTCACGCCTTAAATATATTGGTTTCCCGACACATCGACGGGAGGCGGGCGGACTTCGGCGGCCTGCCCGAAGGTTGTCAGCGGTGTATCGGTGGAGCGGTACATTATCCGTCACGCCGCCGCTTTCTCCGCAGGCTCGTGAATTTTCTGCTTACATTCTGTTCTCAAAGTAGTTTAGCCCCTGCTGTACGAGGCTTTTAATTCATTCGTAGCCCATCTTGAACGTCAATACTCGCATGAATAATATATGGGATACAAACAGCTACACAGATGTGTACGACTCTCTACTAGATAACGCCTGGCCATGGAACCATTGCCCAAACTGCGTATCCTGACCTTCCATCGGCGAGTCTGAAAGGAGCATGTGGCGAAGACGAGCGTTGTTGGTGATGGAAACTGTCTTGAAACAAGACTGGAATGATGCCTTCGCCTCCGGCCCGAAATCCTCTACGCCATCAGGACCAGTGCACGGGTACGCCTCGTCCCAGTCATGCATGACAGTGACCTACACAGACATTAAGTTGAGAGTAGTAGAATAAGATGCTGCTCGTACCTTTAAAGACCAGACCGGCTGAGCGGGAAGCATTGGCGAACCGGTCATGACCGATACGAAAAGCCGCGCACGGATCAACGGGTCGTCGGCATCGTCCCGGATTCCAAGTGCCGCCAATATCCCGCCGGGGATGTGGGGATGACCGACAGATAATGAATCAGGTATTTCTTAATCAGCTCTACCGTTTCGGTGTTCTCATCCCATGGGTCCGTTTCCGGATTGGATTGCGTGAAAGTGACGTGAGACACAACATCGGACACGGATTTGATGCATCGATCATACGAGGAAATTATCAACTCCCGACAGGGCGTCTCAAACCACTAGAGGTTTGACGCGAATGATGAGATATAATTAGTTGTATTTATTGAAGGCTGACCTCGAGAATATGATGGACCTGATCATAAGCTGCGAACGGCTCCAGGGCGACGTTAAAACCATCTGCAAAAGCAAGGAAGTCCGGGTGGTGCTGAATGTCGATGGAGCCCAGAGTTATGAAGCTGATTATGGAGCCGCAGACACCATCCTGCTCGTCTTGAGACCGAGAACGGGAGATTAGACTGGGCTGCATCATAAATTCATTAGTCAGTCAAAGTCCAAGCTGTAGACAGAGTGCGATAAAATAGACTCACATCCACCCCCGGAATGTTCACCAGGAACTGGTATTCGACACACGTCTCATCCTGCGAAGCATAAAAGCGATCTTTCAAAGCGGTAGAATGGAACCGTTTAACAAAGGCCAAGGAATCGTGGGAAATGAATCGGGTGAGAAGGTCGACATCAAAACGAGACGCAGTTTGGCGGCCATTGAAGAGGTTCAAGAATAAAAAAGGCGAAACACCAATGAGAGGGCCGATATGTAGCATGTGAAGAAGCATGAGAAGGCCCGCCGCCCTAATAAAGGCAAAGCGGCGGGGTATAGGAGACAGAGAGGGATGGAGACGGAGTGTTTTGTACTCGCCGCAGTCGGTCCAGTACATTCCATCGGACAGAATAATATCCATGGCTCTCGTAAGGACTTCTGCCCGAGGGCCCTTACCGAAGCCAGGACTGCTAGTGCAACGTGGACATGAGCGTGCATCTATTGAGTAAATTGAGAAACTCACACTTGAACTCGAACAGCAAGCAGTGCAATCTCAGTAAACGGCCCCAATACTGTGGGTCTTGGCGCAGGAAATTGCTCCTGAAGCACCTCCTTCAGTCTGACAGCTGGTGGCTGGCGTACGACTTGGAGGAAAATGCAACATGTGATGAGCGCCCGAGCCGCAGAGTCAACGGTGGGCGCTTTAATACTGAGAATGTCGCTGCTGTCAGGGCCATGGATTTCTGCCAGATGATCCTGCCAGGCAGCCAAAGAGAAGGGCCCAGCTCCAGGAAGTGCCCGAAGTGTGAGGTCAATCGGGCCGCCTTGAAAGGGGGAACGGGGCTTTGTGTGAAGAAATTAGATCCACTGGACGAGATGAATAAAGTGGACCTACCTTGACTGAAACAGGTGCGCAATCCATGAGCGAAAAAAGGAGTGGGCCAACGATGAAAGGTGGGATTGAAGGCTCGGCTGATGAAATTTGTGTGCCGTTATTCTGAATTTCGGCGGTTGAATAAGATTCAATCAAGCACGTGTGTTGAAACATACCTCCATCCAGCTGCGACGGTGATTGGCCCGAGTTACAATCTGTTGCATTGGCTTGGCATGAGATGAAATATATATTGCAACAGACGCAGACACACCTGGGTGGAAGCGACGGGATTTTCATTGAGAGGGGGAAGACCTTCCGCGATGAGCTGTACCAAGATTAACATGCAGGGAGCTAAAGGGCAAAAGAAAGCATACCTGGGAAATGAGCTGCTCTGCTTCGGGGAACTGGGATGGGATCGTAAGGAGACATAAAATGATGAAAAGATGGAATGGCTCACTTGAACATCATCATCGCTATCCTCCGATGCAATATCTCTCAGCGGACGAGTGAGATCAATGTATTCATTGACCGGAGATGGAGCAGTGCGGGAAAGATCAACGGGACCGGCAGAATAATCGCGAGTGCACAATGAACCACAAACAGGGCTTGGATCATCGTTCAATGAACCCAGAATAGGATGTAGAACCCGGCGGGCAAAGCATTTGTGGGTCAGAACATGATCAGGACGGCGAGAGGCGGGTTCAAATAGACAATCGATAGGCCCCCATAAATTGCGCAGCCGGGGAACTTCAAATTTGGGGATAGTTGAGTGCGGGATGTGAAGAATGGAGCACCGTGCTCACCAATGAATATAAAGAGGCCGGCTGCAAGATAGTTGGGAGTATTATTGTAAGGACTCCCACGCAACGCAGAAAGAGTGAAAGTATATGCAGTGAGGAACTTGGGATCGTCGACCCATGTGCGGTTGTTAGAGCGACCCTTGGGTCCCAAGAGTCCCCAGCCCATGTTGTTAGGGGTAGTGTATACGACGCCGTTGATCGAGGCCGGGACGGGAGCAACAAAGTCGATATTTTGAGTTGAGCAGTCCAGAAAACATGTGTTGATAGCATGGAATATCGGTGCTGATGGGTCGGTGTCGACATCGACATTGAACGTGAGATTGGCAAATTGAAGACGGCGTTGGACAGCTTCGATCTCATGGGCACTCTTCCACGTGTACCGCGGGGAGAGGTCGAGAGTGTCGTTGTGATCCGACGTATCGAGCTTCCAGAACAAATATGAGTCAAGTGTTGGGAGAACAAAGAGACATTCACGCACGACTTTTGGCAGAATTCCCACAGTGATCCGCACTTGGGCTGGCTCCGACGTCGCAGATGGGGCCGAAAAGTCCGCCAAAGTAGCAGCAGAGGTAGCGGAGTAGGGCCGAGGAGGGCCAGACAACCGCTTTGAGGGGCGGCTCGTAATGCCTGCGGAGGAAGAACCACCAACAGACTGGTACTGGGGAAGGGTGCGATATATTGACTCTTGACGTTGCTGCTGAACCGCTGTGGCAGTAGCAAATCTGGCTCTGGGAACGCCCGCGAAGGCCATTGCCGGGCGTTGGGGAGAGATAAGTGAACCGGTGGTCGAAGCCGGAATAGGAGGAGTAATATTCCTGGGTGATGCAGAGAGGCTGTTAATCGATGTCAGCAGATTGGAGGCAGGAAAACGGGAGTAACTGGCTTCACGGGCTGACTTGGACGGTCATGAGCAGACCAGGGACGCCCGCATAGACACACACTACGCATATTCCAGACAGTCTCATCCTAGGAAGTGTAAGAAGAAAAAGAAGAATGGGAGTGACAGAATACGCACGAGTGAAAACCACCACAACGCCCGCTCCGTCCGTTGTCCGCACCACCTTTGATAAATCTTCGGTTGGTTGGAGACACACTATTGGGATCTTGCTCGTGAGCGATCCAAATGTGGCCACACGCAGAGCATTCGATTTCTGCATTTACGAAGTCCTCCGGTGGTTGTGAGAAGAGGTGGATAGTAATATCAAAGATATAATGATGTATCGTGTACCGGGGAGAACCGTCCGAATTTTCGGAGAGGAAAGCACTGCAATCACAGCCACTGATGGCGCACTTGCATCGGGGACCCACGTGAAGAGACATCCGGCCGGTCGAGTCCTGGGGGAAGTACGGAGGCAGAGGGAGCGTCGAGGAGATATATAAATAAGCTCATTACCTGCGCGTTTCGGACTTCGGAGAACGAGGAAACGAAGTGATTAGATCATTATAAGGCCTCATTATGAAGGCTTATGATCACTCAATCGAGAAGGAGGATGAGAAATTCAGTGCGGTACAATTTTTGGGAATTTCATTATGATGCGCCATAATGAGGGTCATTGAACTTCATAATGAAAGCTGTGTTGATTACGGAATCTATAGCCGAAGCCGATAAGCGGCGATGAATGGTTGTGAGAGTCATAATGAACCACTGTGAACCACCAGGATCTGCTATGAACCGCTAGGATGTATGATGATAGCCCATGACAGCCTATTATACCCAATGACATTTCAACCCAATTTATTTTTGTCCAATGGCGGCCTTCATATTACCTTGCCATACCAACGACTTCGCATCAAGGCGTAAGCTACGCCGTACGGTGAGGAAGAGCTGGATCCAAATACATATAACAAAGGCCATGGTGTACGGAACACGGCCTCGCTTGCTTCGATGGCTCGTACCAACATTCTTGAGGCAGTCCGGGGTTCGACTCCCCATGTCTGAACGACTCTTGCCTGTCGTCATGCCAGCGGCTTGAAAATGAACAGTTCTAACTGGATGAAGTTGTGATTGGGAGGCAAAAGCAGATAGAAGAATATGTCTGGGAAAAAACATGGACCTAACCGAGTGACTGAACCGAACACGACAAGGCTTCGACAGAAGAACACACTCGTATTTATAGGTCTTCATGGTTACTACATACATAAGGGGTCCACTTCACACACATATAATACAACATCATAACGGGTGGGCGGGAGGGATTTCGTGCTACATTTATGGCAATTGAATGGCTGGGTGCCTATGTTCGCGACATACCCATATTTGCCGGTAATAACGTTAACTAGAAACTCTTTGCTGTGAGCTTGGAGTCCCGTTTCCACTATGTCGAGGATGCTGAAAGCACGGCCGCAGTGACCACATGCTTCTCCCCCCTTCCGAAAGCCTGCACCGCTTCCGGCCAGTGTTTCGGGTGAGAGACCGAGTAAATTCGCCAAGATCTGGACATCCTCGGCTGGGGTCTCGACGCGTGGTGTGTTCTGATATGCAGCGGCCACCTTGGCATCAAACTCGGCCTTGCTGACGACCTTTGTCGGGTCAATGCTGTACGAGCTCCTGGTCAGGAACGAGACCAAGGAGGTAAATACCAACGGACTGACTCACGTAGTCATATTAAGCAAACGGCGACAATGCAGAATGTGATGGGTTCTTCTGGGGTAGGGATGTACGTCGACGGTTATCGACAGCTGGAGATTTTCTCGCGTTTATATGTATTTCAATGAGAAATATGCACCAGGGATAGAACAACCCATGACATCGAACCATCCTACTTTCCACCCCTCACGAATTTCGGCGCTTACTTGGACGAAGCCGAGGTCCTTTCTACGTCTGTCTGGCTTTGTCGGCAACATTAAAAACGGGAAGAAGCAGGCTGGAGCGTGTATTGGCTATTATATTCACCGAAAACTGACTGGAGGGGTTGGAGACGGCTGGCTGAAGTGCTCGGCATTGGAAAATATGGCACCCATGTGTGAATAGCGTCGAAATGACACGCGGGGATTGGCTATAGGTCATATGGACACCGAAAACTCACCGGAAGAAGCCGGGCGGAAGCGCTCCGCACTCGTGCGTCAGCAGGTTCAAAATTAGGAAGAAGTCGACTCAGGGCCAGGCCTGGATTGGCTATAGATGCACTGAAAACCCACCGAGAGTTGGAGACGCCGGGTGGAAGCGCTCCGCAGTCGACAAGCATGCTTCCATGGCTTCAAAATTAGGAAGAAGCTGAGGCCCAGCTGCGGATTCGGTCTAGATCCACGGAAACTCACCGGGAGATGCAGGGCGGAAGCGCTCCGCAGTCGACAATTTGGCGCCCAACATGCTTCAACGATTTCAAAATTAGGAAGAAGTCGAGGCCCAATCTATGGCACATCTGGCGGAGTGCGGCCATAGAACTATGAGGATGGGTTTACTCGGCGGCCAACTGTCGTGATAAAGATTCTTCTGGGGCCTTCTCCCCTCTCATCACACCGACATTTGACCGACACCCAGGCGCAAGATGTGTGCTGCATGACACTAGACCATGGTGGCAAGGTGGCTATTGATACCGGGGTCCGGGCAAGCATCCTGTCCCAAAGCCAATGGAATATCAAACAGCGCCAAGTTCACGGTCGTGATGATGAAGATATTGGCGCGCGCGATGTAGGCGGTAAGTAGAAGCAGTACGCCGAGGGGCTCAGGATTTTGTAGCGTTGTTATCTCGCGAAAATCCCACTGGCAGAGCTCCTGGGCATTAAACTGGATCAAAAGTGTATACCGCGTAGCCAAGTTGGTCCGAATCATCAGCTATGAGACCGCCGATGGTCGATCGATTAACGAGTGCTCAGGCTGTCAAAACGAGTGCGATCGGCACGTGTTCGGCGTTGGCCGAACAGTCCTCGTCTGGTTCGATAAATTAGCGAGATTGTCGCAGTACCGCCCTTCAGCGATAGAAGATCTGTAGAAGTGTTCATATAATTCTGTCGAGTTCAATGCGGCTTCAAGCCTTTGTTCTCGGCCAAAATGTGGCCTATTCCCCGCGAAGACAAGCCAGGGCCGAGCTGCCAAGGACAAAAATGTAATTGAAATCTTGTCCAGGGACATCCAATTGGTTCAACTTTCAAGCAGTCGGGTGTCGAATTGAACGAAAAAGCAGAGTATTACGTTACCTTCCCCTCGCGGATCCGATGTAGCAATGCAGCTACCGTACTTTTTTCATTGGCATACGATACATGGTCCGGGGTAATTAACCGACTGTCGGAGTGGAGAGTTCACCTTTCTACGTAGGAATTCAAGCGCGCGCAAACAGCCGCCCCAACGAACCGGGATCGACAAAATGCGGCCCGCACGCCTCATCGAAACACGGCCCTTGGGATAAAAACACGGCCCATGGGCCCCATCAACGGCCCTTCGCGCACTCATCCCCGGCTCGAGGGCCGTGTATTGAATCAAACACGGCCCTTCAGCATTTTGCTTGGCCGCGCTGATGCCCCACTCACCCAATTTCAATTCAGCGTAATCCCGTAAAAGTCGATCAATCAATATCTATAAATTCACAACTGTGTAACAATGAAGCTAAAAATCAATCTTCAAGGAATCCTGGGTTGATGGGGGCACGAAACACCGAATTTTCACCGTCTGCTGAACGTGTAATTTACGAACACTTTTTGGAGATGATCCAGGAATGTAGAAGACTTGCGTAGAAAAAGATTTTTCCATGCCAACGCATCGACTGCGCGGGTGCACAAGGTAGGGTGCCCCTCGCCCAGCAGAGTATTTCTCTTGCTGAGTTCTAGATCGTTACCATTACCATACGCCGTGGTTAAGGCTAAGGGTTCGGGATCCGCCGAGCCCTCTCCCTCGAGAGTGGGCTGACACGCAACACGTATTCTATGTGATAATAATTACACTGGGCTCCAACTTAGTGACTACTTAAGACCTACGGAGAACATCACGAGTGAAGTCAACAAGATGGCAGCCTGTCTCTCGGGAAGAGAGCGGCAGTTGCAATGCCGCAGATGCCGTGCTCCAAAGAGCGGCGGCCAGGAGAGGGCCGCTGATGCGCGTACGAGCACGGATCAGGATGCGGAACTCGCCGATGCCCGTGTTGTCCTGATGCGCAGGTAGGTTCCGGACGTGGGGCGGGTAACAATGGAGGTGGAAGGGAGGGAAGTCGCAGGCAAATGGAGGACTGCTTTATCTGCAGGCCCCGTGGAAACCCCAATTGGCAAGGGCCGCCTTTGAGCAAAGTGCGGCCTTCCTCGGCATCAAAGGCTCTGGCCGTGTTTCATCCCGAAGGCCGTGTTTCCCAATTAGGCGTTACATCTTCCCAACTAACCGGCACCGGCGTTCACCATAGCCGGACCTGCACCCAACCGACCGACGACGCTTAAAGATGCCTTCCAGTTCCACGGCGCTCGCTCGTTTGCCTCCTCCACTCCCAATGCTCGCTCTAGTGCAGCACGCCCTCCGGCTCGCACCGAAAGCGGGCAAGGCTCAAACTTCTCGCGCTGTTGCTCCTCCTGCTCAACGCCGGATCGTGGCCGCTTGTCTCTTGTCTGGCATGGTGTGCCTATCTTCTCTTGTTCTTACCCGTAGAACTAGCATGATGCCACTCCACAGTCCGGGTCCTCGCAGAATGGCTCCTCTCCCGCACAGGCGTCGTCGTCCGGCACGCCTTCTCCAGCCGCGCAACACGGGTCGCGGCACTCGATAAGTGGTACGGCTCGCGCATTCCCGTCGGCTTGCATCCGGTCCGCTCCGTGAGAATTGGGCTCGTGCGTTTTTTCCCCTTCAGTGTAAGAATATCTGCTGATGGAGAGATAATATTGCAGCCCCAGACGACTGTGATTTCCTCCTGCATCTGAGCAACTCGAGCTATCCTCAGGTCCGTGCCATGCCTGTCCGTACATTAAGCTCATGTCCATGCGTTTTTGCCAGGCCCTCGACCGCGCGCGCATGCGCATGGCCATCCACACCTTCCCCAATTTTTTGAGGTGCGGTGGGTCGGCGCCGCTTGCTGGTGCGTCCTGCATCCTTGCATCCCACCCTCCCTCTATTCGGCCGCCCTCAATTATCCATCCATGCCGTCCGTGGCGTCCTTCCCTTCCGCCTTACATCGTTTCTTCCACTTCGCTTCCCTTGCTTTTCCTCATTCGCACTTCCTTCCATTAGGCCTTCCGCGCTGAGTCGCGTCCCTCTGTTCGTTTGCGTCCCCGTCGTTTCGCGCCGGACCATGTCGGCTTCTGTCCTTCGCGCCCCTTCCTTCCGCAGTCCTACTTCACTTCCTTCCTCCTCCCTCCTGTCGTCCTCACTTTTACCTCCTTGCCTATGGCCCACTCTTTGGCGCGCGGCTCTTCTCTTGATGTCCGCCCTCCTTGCTTCCTCGCCTTCCCCTCGTTTTCCTTCCCTTGACTCTATCGCCTTGATTGTGCAGCTGATAAAGAATACAGCGACACACTTCCACTTCATCCGCGAGATCCTCCTGTTCGTGCCCTGCGAGGTCCGCGCATGGGACGACAAGTGGGTGAGTACTACACCCTCGCGTCTTTCTTGAATCTTGGGTCCACTTGCGATGCGGCTCGTAGGGCGCTTTCCTGCGCGCCGCAGGGCTCCTCGTCATAGCGCGAGGGACCGCTGAGGAGCGTCCCTTACCAGCAACGAATGCGCCCCACGCTCCCAGCTGCGAATGCGCATACGCACGCCTCGGGAGCAGAATGCGCGCGCCCTCTCCACCGCCCCTCGCAACGTAGCGCGCGATGCACCGTGCACGCCGCTTCCGTGCGCGCGGGGCCACACTTATACTTACTCCCGCTTCTGCGGGATCCCAAGCGCTGCAACATGAACTGCTGATACGCCCCGCAGATATGGGCCGTCTCGGTCCCGCCTCCAAGAAATCCAACAAGTCAGGTCGCGCTCCGATAAATCCGGACTCCCTCGCAGGTACTGACACCAGCCGTCGAGCCAGGAGCAGGAGCAGCAGAAGTAATGACGAGCGACTCGACGGCACAGGCGCTCCTCGCGCGCGCGGGGGCACAGACGGATCCGGGCGGGGCGGTGTTGTATTGTGCGTCCGCTTCCTTTCTTGTCCGTTCTGTGTTTCTTTCCTTTGCCTGGCGGAGGGCGGAGTGTGGCAAATCTTTTGTTTGCTTGCAGATTTTTTGTTTGCTTGTTTCCTTCGGGCTTCGGTTCGCCGGCAGCTATATGTTCCGCGAGATGTCGCGCAGCGCAACGCCCGTTCGCGGGACGTTGAAACTCGGGAGCAGGGGGGTAAAACACGATGGAATCGCACTACATTCGTTCACGAGCCGCATGAATTCGCGCCCGCGGCTGGGCTGATTCGCTTCTCTTCTCCCACGTCGCGAAGAGACGAAGAACGACAGCGCTCTGAGAGATGAACTCGGGCTCCGTTGGTCGGCGCGGGCGGAGGATGCGTGATAACTCTCGCCAGCAATGAGCGCGATCGAGTGCGCGAGGCGGATGCCGCATGATTATTCTGCCTGTGACGGCGCTCAGGTTTCTCTCCTTCCCCGCTTTCAATGTTTCCCGCCCGTCTTCGGCACCGCGACTGAGCGGGCATACCGGCTTGCTCGCGGCGAGCGTCGTTTGTCAGCGCGTTTGTTCGTTTACTCCCGCACACGATGCCGCGAGTTCGTCCGGTTTTACATCCTATCTCCCCTCGTCCTCGACGCTGCGCATCGGCGCTGTTTCTGCTGCGCGTATCTAGTTCCTTATTCATTCCGAACTCCCACATTCGGTCCCCGCTTTCTGACCCCTTCCTCTTGCTTATCTGTCCTTCTTGCTAATTCATCCGAATTTTTGCAGCCGTAACCGTCGCACAGCTCTGCTATAAGCTGGGCCGCCGCACCGTCCCGCCCGCGGCCGTCCTCGCCGCCAACGGGGTCTCCGCGCCACTCGCCGCCGATACTTCCGCGGACTCGTCCCCGCAGCCGCGCTTCCCCGGTCGGAGAACTTGACTGATTGGTTTAATGTTTGAATTAAAGGTGATTACTTGCGGTCACCGAAACCGAAGTTTGGACGCGCTCGCCGCCGTGTCCCGAGCTTTCCGGGTCCGGGGCACACGAATGACGCTTGGATGATGCAGAGTGCTGGATTGGGATAGGCGGCACACATTGATTATGCGGCAAAATCTGAGGCTGTACAATCGTGAAAGGTAGAGTAATTCAAGTCGGATTTAGAGTCGCAGGATGGTGAAAAGGTAGCGAAGTACGAGCTTCATTTGTTGAAGCGTCTGTCTACGAAAGACTGGTGAAAAGGCTAGCCCCAGAAAGGATTTCAGCTTGTAGTACAAGTATGTATGGGAGCTCCGGCAACCATGAGCGGCCATTGGCAAGGTTATAAACTCAAAATAAATACGTCTCAGACCTCCGACATATCGCTCGATCCTTGAGATTCTCGGAATGTCGAGCCCAATCAACGTTTGAATTAAATTTAATGCTGAATTGATTGCGGCTGTCACCGGGATTCTGGCGCTTTCGCATGTCGTATGCCCTCGGCTCTGCGGCTTCGAGGTTGAGCACTATCGTGCCCGATTGTCGAGTGGTTATGAACTTGCAAATTAAATTTCTCCGCAACGAAGGACGGGGACGAGGAACGCTGGTAAAAAGAAATTCTCCGCCCGGCGAAGGGCGTTGCAGGACACCCCGAAGGACGAACAATTAGTTCAGCTTGATCGCCATTGATGGTCAATTATTAGCATGTTTAGGAAGCAAGACAGTTGGCCCGATGTTCCGTGGCTATTCCGGGGAGGGGAGGCGTTAATGAAGGTCACCAACGTTACGGCGCCCGTGCCAGTGGTGAGCCTGATTAGTGTTAAAATGTCTATCAGTTCAATACCGCTGTCACCGAGCCTGACACGCTCGAATCCTGTATGTTCCGAGTTCTCCGGGTCTCACCACGAGGTAGGATCCTTGGTTGAGATAGTGTGGCACAGTCCACACTTCTTTTCCCGGCGCACAAATTTAGCCTGTGTCATGTGGGTCGATATTCATTGGCATTATTTGAAGTTGGGGACAGGGGAACAATTAAAATTAGCTCCCGGGTGCCGGTGGGTGAAAGCCAGATCCATGAGAGGAGGGTTTAGATAGCTATAAAGCAACTGGCAAATAGAGATCAGGACCGCCGTTACCCCGCAGACATGAACCTAGGCGGACGAGGAGCATTAAATGAACGTCGCCAAGGGTACAAACTAAATCAGCCTCCGGGCAGATTGTGACAAGCCACCCAAGCAAAGATCCCCGGACCTGCGCCACGCGACGATATAGTTGAGATGGTTATCCGGATGCTATGGCAAGAGCTAGGCTCTTTCTGCGATGGTGGGTAACTGTATAGGCTTTCCGCGGCGCGGTCCCGGCTTAGCGAGAATTAGGTTGTGGCGGAGCCGTGGAACGCCAGCTGCAGTGTAGGTCAAAGCGATAAGAAAATAGAGCCCAGGACAGAGTACATGTGGCCATCCCCCGGATTGGTTAGATACTATTAGACCTTGAACTTGGAAGTAAGATTAAAGAAACCGAGTACACCGGAAAGAACCCCTGAGAAAATTCGCAGGGTGGTGCATATGCACTTTATCGTCCCAAGAACAGCGTGTTCTTGTTGCCATCTTACCCATTCATCTTGTGCTGTGTGGACCATCAGTCAGTCAGTCGGGCAAACCGGGGAAAAGCGGTGCAGATACAACCAAAATAAGGGCCAACAATTTGCCGTCATTCAGTACTGCACTCCATCAGCATTGCGATCTTCTATCCGCCCTCTCGTCAAGACGGTCCTCCGAATCGTTCTATACGGTAGGGCATTAGTCTATTAATGGAACAACTCACCTCACTTCCCCAGACGCCGCAGGAGACCCGAGTCGTTCTTGTGCGCCTGGAACAGTGGACTCGGAAGGATCGGGTCTTTTAAGACTCTCAGATCTTCCTTGGACATGCATCGAAGAGGCTGTGATCTATCCTTCCATCTTTGGTGATATTACTGCGGTCAGGAAGAGGTTCTTGACTCGCCGAATCTCCCTAAATGATCAGCGCTCCATTTTTACTCGACCTGGGTCAAAGGCGGCGCAAGCAAAAACATCAGTTGACCTGTGAACAGATGGTGGCGCAGAAGAAATTTAATCAAGCCGACACAGAGGCCGAGGTGACTTCCGCGAGTCCCATAAGTCCTAGTGCTGATCGCTGTCTCGAGTTCGAGGTCGAAGAGCCCTCATTACCTCCACATTCAATGAGTTAAAACGCGTAAGTCAGTCAATCAACCTAGCACTCTGACCGCATTACGTCCATCCAGCGAGATTGATTCCGTTGCCATCTACGCGTCGAGCTACATCCGGTATTCCCAGCCCCAGGATTCTCGAGATCTCGTCCCATCCAATCCCACGCAGGAGTGTCATTCCGGTGGCACAGGATTGACGTGCTGTGATAGTGTGCCCACTGTACAAAGAGGGCCCTGGAACCTTTATCCCACACGGTGCATGCTGCCTTTCGGCCTCAAACTCGCCTGGTTTGCTCTCTCGCTCTCAGGTTCATGCGGCTCTTCTATGGACAATCTAGTATTCTGACGATTCCTGCAGGCTTGATTGGCTGCTGGGCGGTCCTTCTACCGCTGGCATGGGCTATTAAGAGTTACTGGGGACCGATCGCGTACGCAGTTGGGATTACGGCCCTAGAGGGCGTGTTTTGTCTAGGTTCGCAACGTTCCTCTTCTCAGTTGCTCAAATTTCGGACAGTACCTCAAAGGCCTCGTCTGGAGGATGAATACAGCGAGCCTACCCAGAGGATTTTGTGTAGGTATGTGGTTGAGGCTCATCCTTGATTTATGAAGCTCACGAGTTATTCCTCAGCTCAAGTGCTCATCACTGGGTTGGCTGCCTTTTTCTTAATTGGCGTACTGGCTGCGATTACCACCGCGACCGCCTTCTACGTAGCAAAGCCCAAACAGTGGGGTCAAGACAATAACGCGTGCGTCCTGTTCGGGGGCTGCAACCAGCCGACTGATAAACTACACAGGGTTTTACCATGGCTGTATTACTATTTGTTGCCTATGCTGCTCTTTCCGCTACTTGCCTCTGCTGTCCAAGTCACCTTCGTGGTTTTCTTCGACACGTTCGACCGCACCGACGGGCTGAACTGTGTCGCTCATCCTCTCTGGTGAGTACTTTCCCTTCGTCAAACGCAGTCTGACTTGGGAACTCAGGATTCAATTCCTTGGGTACGCCGGGACACCGTTCCTCATAACGGTACCGTGCTTCTGGCTGTCCTTGGTGTCCGTTTTCCGCGTGATACGCACGCACAAACACATCCGACGCGCTCGCCGCTCGGTGAATTTTGAGGCCCTGGATCACTTCACCATTCGACCGCAGCGGCGGAAATCTCAACCGGCGCTCAAGACGCGAACGACACCGCTGACGCCCGTTGCTATTACTGCACCGTCCCCCTCTCCGTCCTCCATCTTAAGGACCTCGCGAGAGGAACGCCGGCAGGCAATTAGCCCCGTCCTGCGCCAGGAGAAAATCACGAGCTTCCACCTTCCCTTTCCCCCTCCTTCCCCCGAATACATGATGGCGTCGTCGGGACATCGCTACCAAAACTCAGAAGACTCGTTCGACACCATCTCCAGCGTCTCGTTTGCAGAGACGGACGTGAAGAACAAGGCGGCACAGACTTTCGAGTACACTACCGAGGAGGACGATGTACGAACACCCTTACGCTCCTATGTTACTCCGGCCGGTACTACACGAAGTACGCGGTCAATTCACAGCAGTGACCGTATCTCCAATACGCAACTTGCGTTTGCGTTGGGGAACATAGGATCAAGCGAGAGCAGCGACTATGTTACCGAGACACCTCCGGTATCAGGGCTCAGTGAGTCCCGGCCCGCTTCCTGCTGTTGATTTGTTTGATTTATTCCGTTCTACACAGCGATCGTCCCCTCGCAAACGGAGCACCGGACCCCTGCCGAACTCCCTTCCATAATTCGCAGTCTTCTCATATTTCAATTGTGAGTGCTGCGAAATAGCCAGTTCTGTAAAAACACCGATCTCCCGCGTTGTCAGTGCAATCATAGCCATCCACCTTCTCTCTACGATAACCCCAGTCATCGACATCGTCTCCTCGCGACCAGAACTCACGGCACTCGGAACACAACATGTCGCGTTGCTCCTGGCTGGGTGGGTACCTGTGGCCATATTTGGTACGCGACTTCCGCTCTTTGGTTCCTCCCGTATCCTAATACGCCATTTGCCGTCTATCAGGCCCGCTGTCTGCTGTCCGTTGCCAGTTCATATTTTGGCGATGATGTATCCATCCACTTAGACTTGATATCTGGGACTCCTTCTCTCCGGGATATCTGGCAGGCATAATCGCGCCTGTAAAATTTTAGACGTTTAGCATAGGTATCCTACTCGCGGTTTCCTGGGCCGGACGCTGTGTCGACTCCTCGTGGACTGTAAAAGCCCTCTATAACTCAAGTGTATTATTAATCAACTTTTCGAGCTTCTGCTAGTAACGCGCATCGAAGATTTGCCGATAAAAAAAAAACCCATCCAGAGCCTGGAGTTTGGAGCCTGGAGTTTGGTGGTGATTGTGTATTCGTGACGCGTCTCATGCATCACGGGAATCCATGATCACTGATCCGGAACAAAGGTCTATGACAGCGTGGGCGTTGAGCGAGCCAAAGCACACAGCCGGCTGACTAAGGAGCGCGAAGGGATCGATGATCGAGGATCACTCTCTTGCCTTCTGCTCTCTCGAGCCTTTGCTGGTATGAAATTCGTTGTCTCTCCCTGTCCCTTTCTGCCGCTTTCGGGATCCGGGATCCTCCTTCACTTCCTTCAAAGCTCATGGCCCCATCCAAACTTTCGGGGTCTCTTCTCGATCTCTTCAATTTCTGGGGCCCCTTAGCAACCACGTAGGCGATAAGCATCCTTGAGCTACCCTCCTTCTCTATTCCTTTTCTTGGGCTGGGCTGCAGGGAATAGGACTGCTGTACTTGCTTCCAAGTGTCCAACTAAGTTCTTGGTCGGCAAAGTTAACATTTTATTACACCTATTCCGGTCTTTTGTCGTTTTGCTCGGGCTTCCATGCTGTGAACAATGGAATATTGGGCGCTTTCTCAAGTCTGGCACAACGGATCCCCTCCTTGCTTGAAGATATCATCCTAGATTCTGTCATGGGCCATTACCTCGATCCTTCGGAATTCCTGGGCTTGATTGCTGGCTGATCTGGGCTTAGATGTGGGAGACGCGAGCTTTCTGCTCCTCGGATTCATCGCGAGGCTGCTCTGATCTAGGTTTTACTTGGCAATGAATCTGACAACTCCATCAAACGGGACTCCTGTACCGCAATGGCCGATAATTTCCGCGATTTGCGCGTTGATTTGCCCGCGATTTGCGCGTTGGGACGTGATTTTTGCGTTTTACTGGGCCCGTGATTTGCCGCTTCCAGTTGCCATTTATGCACCGCGTTTTTCGCATTATTTGCCTGTGCCGATCTTTGGCCTTGCCCCGCCCCCCGGGTTGCGATTTGTACCCCACGTATGTCGAGAGGCATGCCAAGTTTACTGGCCTATACCGCCTCTAGTCGCGTTCTCCGCGCCACGTTTTTCGCGTTATTTGCCTGGCCTCTGCCGGTTCCAGTCTCGATTTACACGCCACGACTCAAGTTCTGTGCAAGCCTCCCTCTCTGCCACATTTGATTTTGCCGATTTTAGCCTAGCATCCTAGTAGAGATTTTCGTGGCGCGATTTATGCCTTCTATGCACGCCAACTTCACTGTCCTCTGCCGATCTTCCTTGTGTCGATTTTGGCCAGTCGAGATTTACCTGTGCCGCTTTTGCTCCTTGCCGATCGTTGGCTATCCTATTCACGATTAGTGCGCCGTAAATAATATGTTTGTACACGCCGACTCCAAGGGCCTCTGCCGACACTTGCCTGTGCATATTTTTGACCCATCTCGCAATTTCTGTGTTCCCGATTTCACACTGGTGAGCATTTGGCTTGCTGCCTTGGATGCTATTTCGTGCTGCTGCGGGCCGATTTGGCCATAATGCCGTGTTCACCAGTTCCATTTTCGAGCTTGGCTATTCATTCCGCCTCTGGTACTATTTTCCGCGAGTGTAATCCGCCCGCTTATAGTTAGGTATGCCGGTCGAGGAGACTTATCTCGATGCCGTTCCCTTAGTAATAAGTCCACACAGTTGTGTATTGAATCTAAACGATACACATCACTGATTATCAACTACGACACACGGTAACAGATAATTGTGTATTTCCATGGTCCAACCGCCTGGTTATCTCGTCCACGGCTTGTTGGGCTCGTGTAACAGACATTTGTCGGTCGAGTCGGACTTTTAGATATAGCTCCAACGCTTTTTTAAAGATGTGGGCTGTCCTAGGATGGTAATATGCGTGCACGGGATCCCCATCGCCGAAGATCAAGTTGTTGACCGTGGAATGCAGTTCTCCATTGTCGGGGTTATCCATCAGATGTTCGATAAGAGTGACCCATGCCTGTGCAAAGGCAGCCATAACTTCAATGGGCACTTCTTCAAAAGTCTCAGGGAGGAGGCGACACAAGGCCTTGACAGTGCCACTCATGTGGGCGGGTTTCGTTGATTGTGCGCAGGCACCGAGGTAGTCGGTCACAGTCCTCACCTGGCACTGCTTCGCGCGTCTGGTTATATCCGTAAATAAAGCTTGCGGAGAGTCGTCAGGTAGAATACCGGCGTAGGGTTCTCCAGGTAAGGAGGATTCGGCGGCCAAACTCCGGACTTGACGGATATTGAGAGGCTCCTGCTGGTAAAGCTTAGGTTCGAAACGCCCCGGCTTCACCAGCACAACGGCCGAGAATCTTATCTGCAGGTGCTTCCGGAGGATCATCACGTCGGAAAGGGAGCGGAATAAGGGAGATGATGCCGAAATGATGTTATGTTTGGTGATATAATCCCATAAGTCTTCGTCTTGGACATTCCAGTCGTTTGAGCAAAGTAAATACCGGTCCGAGACGAGGACGACAAGTATAGCCTCCAACAGGGGGATCTCCGAATCGCCTTTCTTCAGCATAACCACCAGGCAATGAATCAGGTGTTCGAGATCGCATTCGCGAAATGCAAAATCCAGAGCGTCTGGATCATTCCGATTGGCCAGGTAGGAAACGACTCTTGGAACCGCATCCTGCGGACGAAGATGGGGGATGATCCGAAGAAGGCACCTCATAATCCAGTCGAGATCGTCTATCTCCCCGGGGATCATCTCATAGTGACAGGGTTTGAAGATCAGCTCATCGCGTTGAGCGAGGACATGCTCCCGTGCCATCTGAGGTGCTTCGGCCTTGTTGTAGGAAGGGATCATCGGAACAATCTTCAGGCAAGTCTGCAGATATTCATACGGAAGGCCCCCGCCATCGTAAATGTTCCGAGCAGCGTGGACTAGGAATCGATAGACGAGGGTAACACTGGCCTCCAACCAGATTTCGGGCTTAGCCATGTCTCTTAGTAGCATCTTTATATTGGCCATCTTGTCCATTCTGTCGTTAAGGTTGGACCAGGCCTCCAACGAGTCAAGATGGGTTTGTAGAGCACCGGAGAAAACCCAGGTACTAATTTTTCTCAGCTCTAAAATCCTCTGTACTCCAGCAAGAACCGTCTCAACTGCAGCTGGATGCTCCTGTGCTCTCTGACTGAGGGAGGTAATGGCATTACGGAGATTGTTCATTGCCGCATAGACAATAGCTGTCCTGGCTGAAATCGCGTAAGCATCGGGCCAGGATTCCTTCAGTGGTTTTTCCAGAGCATCCCGCGTCCTGCTGTCGAACCAACGCTGTCCACCATGATCGAAGAGCTTTCCTGTCCGACCAGATATCATGCCGAGTGCCCACAAGGCCTTCATACCTCCGATGAGCCCCAACTGACGCTGTGGATCGGCAGGAACCATGTTACGACAGCTAAATAACATGTCGGTGATACGGCCAACCAGGGATGAATGATTTGGTGAGCCAGTGAGGAGGGGAATGAACAAATAATCGTTGATGAGGTGAAATCCTTTGCGACCAACAATGGCGTCGGGAATCGCCTCCAGGAATGGGAGCAGTTCATGGTCATCAGTGAGGGACTCCAGAGTCCATCTTAATGCTCGCTGATCCCTAGGCTCTGGATCCTTCAAAGCCTCCTCCAAGGTGTCATTGGCCATGACATCATGAATATTGGCTGTTGCGGAATGAGAGGGAGCCCAGAGTTTGAATTTGGTAGGGAGGCATCGGATTAGCGACCAGGCAAATGGTGAAAAGGGTGTGCGGTATGGACAATCGATGCTAATGGCCGGGAAGATCGTCAAGACCGAATACAGCATGAGGAAAATGGCCAAAACTCCGGTGATGAGTCCGGTCATCATATGGTTAATCGGGAGCAGGAAGGCCACCAGGCCAGCTAGGAAAAACACCAGCGAGACGTGCAACAGTAATGGAATGAGGTCGACCACACCGTGCATGTGGAATCGCCGGACACCGAAGTACAAGAAAGAGATGATCCGGGCCCGTCGGAGGGGGGACGGCCGTCTCTCCGTCCTGTGCAAGAACTCCCGCGACCACTGCTCTACAAGGGTAGCGAGAAGAGCACACATGATACTTAGACACAGACTCAAGAACCACAGGGTGTTGCAAACGAGGGACGAGAGTGCCGGTTTGAGGGGGGATTCATCCGCGGGGGCGAATGGAAAGGACGCATTGATCGACATCGCACCAAGTTGTTGAGAAATCTGAGAGAGGATTTGTACAGTCCTGTCTCCAGAATCTAGTTGCAGGGTTTTGTAGCTCTCGATGAGGAACGCTGTCAGACTAGCAGAAAAGAGACCGGACTGCATTTGATTCAGAATGCAGGCTTAGATTTAGAGTCCAGGAACGTACGAAAATTAGCATTCCCTCCATATCCGCTTTCCAACTTTCTACTAGCGTTGTATCGTATCGCTCTGCTTCGTCGACGTATATCGACCAAAGTTTCGCTGAGGTCTGCCTACTCTCAGCGGCGGCGTAAGTGCTCTCGTCGATATCTCGAAATTGTCGAGAGAAAAGATTTTCGTTGGCAGGATTGTACTCTTCTTCCTGGTTTGGGGTAGGGAGCTCGCCATTTTGCCTCCTGAATAAACGGCTGAATCCCCGTGTGAACCAGGATGAATCTGAGGCAAGATTAGACCGATTCAAAGTGACCGGATGCGAATCCTACTCTTGACATTAGGAGGGGCATTTTTCTCGGGATCCTCAGGCTTTTGTAGGAGTTCTGGAGTCATTGTGGCTGATAGTGAGTTGGGCGCGAGGAGCAGGTGTGACACTGTCGAAACCTGGCAGATGTCAGGGCGTGTCGTAAGAAATTCGGACAATGTATCGTCTTCTTTAATTAGAACTCTCTCGTCCTTTTCGTTGTGTCACCGATCTGACGCCCGTCCTCGAATAGGCCGATACCTCATGGCTCCACCGCTAAAAATATGATGTCAGTGGCATCGTGGAGCCATCCACCTGCCAAATCGGCGCACGCTCCAATGGCTCCTGCGCAAACATGCTAATCGGTCAGGATTTAGACTCGAGCCAGTACCTATCTCGTAGAAATCAAAGACAGTCGTTTGATCAGTGCGTGATAGGGACTGGAAGATAATCACGGGTTTTAGGAGAGTCGGGAGTTGCCGAGATTTTTAAATAACTTAGACAAAATTTCGCGAAACTTGAGAAACCGACTTGCTCTTTCCACAAATCTGAAGAGACTGTTCTCTAGATAATTAAGTTCTAAGACCCTCCACGTTTTCAGAATTTCGATTAGACCGACATTGAGCTTTCTACGGCGTGATTACCAGTCGCCATCTGGTGGCTGTAAATGTCCTGCCAAATCCCTGTACGTCATGTAGCTTACGCCTCAAGCAAGATTCGGTCACTGGGACAGCAGTACTTGGACTCTCAAAATTCGGAGAACGTGGAGGGTCTTAGATTAAAATTATCTAAAGAACTGTCTCTTTAGATGTGCGGAAAGTTCAAGTCGGTTTCTCAAGTTTCGCGAAATTTTGTCCAAGTTATTTAAAAATCTCGGCAACTCCCGACTCTCCTAAAACCCGTGATTATCTTCCAGTCGCTATTTACCCGTAGTGTTGATCGACTGTCATCAACTTCACGGGCTCCCCAATAGCGACTGGTTCGAGTCTAGTCAGGATTCTGGCTTTGAGGATCAAGACCGCGAGAGACATTGCAATTGGTGATGGCTACGACCACTATCGACTTGCTTTCGACATTGTAGCTTCCGAATTCTCGTTGGATCCTCGCTGTTGACACACGCTCCATGCTCGACACCTTTTAGCGCCTACACTGCCATCCCTCTGCGTCCAAGTCATACTTCGCGGCTTTGGAGATTCGAGACTCGGAGGTCGACCAATCTAGTGCTGGCCAAAAATACGGTAAAATATATTCTGAATATATACAAATACGATACGGCCTCTGAGGTCAACAAATAATATGAATACATCTGAATATGAATATGATACAATATGAAACTTTTATCATATTATGAATATAATACGATACGGGCCCAATTGTATTCAAATATTCGACTACGGTCGAAGTGGTTCTTCGCCGGCCCGGAACATCGACCGGCACAGTTCGGACCATGAAAGTCGACTGCCGAGCATCAAACGTGGATCTGATTTGCCCTGGGCCGCCGCAGCGGCAAGCCATCGGTAACCTACCGAGCATTGAACCATCAAAATTAGGTGACCCTTGATGTTGATCAGTAATATACGCGGCAGTGGAAACTCCCGTGATCGGCATTGGTCGGCAGCGTTCGGCAGTGTCAACCAGCGGTTCTCCACTGGCTCTTGGCGGACTCCGGTGGACCACAGTGCAGGATATTGCTGTCATTCATCCCCACCAAAGTCCACTGGAGTTCAATAGAAATAAAATCGCCGAGACTACCACGGGTATCCCCCGTGGTCCACCAATCTCCTGCAAACACTCAACAAACACTAGTGGATTCCGCTGGATTCCAGTGGAGCTCCACCTGCAGCTCCGGGGTGCACCCTGGTAAGTGTTTCCTACTCATGTTTCCCCTTGCGTTGCAGAACTATTCAATCACTGGTAGTGTATATTGATGAAGTTCCTTTTTTTTCGTTGGCCACTTATCCGCTTGTATGTTCTATATAGCATCTTCAGCCAACCAGTAGATTTTACACTGTGTAACTACAGTAAACCATTCATTTATAAAACCCTCGAAATTCTTACTGTGTTTGTGTGCTTCAATCCGGACCTGTCTGCCCGGCGCGTAGAATCATGGACGACTGATAAGTATAGCTATGTGAAAACATCCCAAACCAAATTCAGTGGACTTCACTGGAAACCAGTGGAGGAGAGATGGGTGGACTCTACCGAACAGAGTATTAAGACCGCGCAAGTCCGATGGAGATCATCGGAAACCAATATTCAATCTTGCCGGACCGTGGGACCCATCGCTCGACGTTGGCGCGTGATATCAACCACTGTCCAACGGTGTCCACTGGTGGCCACCAACGGACTTTCCACCGGCGGGTATATAACTCATGTTGATGACAGTTGAAACCTGCCGCCCACTAGGTTCCAAGTCCACATCCTTTGGTGAGAGATTCCGATACAAAACAACATCCATGCTTCAGTCTTTGGACCCCTTTAGGCGCCAATTGAACCGAATCTTTCAACCAGGCTAGTGCTCACAATATATTTGGATATAAAATATATTCATATTCATCCTCCAGAATACAAACATGAGACATTAAAAATACGATACGGCCTCTGAGAGGTGAATACGATGTGAATATGAATATGATACGCCATTTGCCGTATCGTATTTATATTTGGCCAGCACTAGACCAATCCACACGGAACGAGGATTTTAAGCGCAGACAGTCTCAGCTGTGTGGCATTCTTCAATGGTAACTCGGTGCGCGAAGGCCTTTTCTGCATGAATCCCACTCGTGGCTATTCTGGGGATTTACCTGAGGCGGAGTCATGCGACGTCTGCGACCCAAAGGTCTCCTCTACACTTTTTCTTCGATATTTTGCACCACTCCAATTGCTTGTATATCACTGACACTCATAAGAAAACAGAAGGGTACCCAATCTGTTTAATTCCTTGTAACACTGTTGGGGATGTGACACCGCTAACGGAGCGCGCAACGATCGATCTAGGTCAACCTGAAAGTTCGCGATTTCGACTATCGCTTTGTGACCTCCTAATCCTCGCAAACAAACACACTCCCATTAAACACACTCCGCATCGGATACCTGCAGTGCGTCCTCGTCGTGCCATTCTCCCCTGACCCGACTATGGTGTCCGGCGCCACGCCGTTCTCGACCCAGTCGACCAGCGCCAACAGGATATTATGCGAGGTGTCATTCACAACATTGAGCCCGCCTGACTGCCCGAAGGACGAGGCGCCGAGGCCGCCGAAGCAGTGTCCCATGCCCGGGATGAAGAAGAGACGGTAGAAGTCGTCGAGGAGGGGGAGGGAGAGGGTGTGGGATATGAGGTCGTACACGCGCTTGGAGTTCGTGGAGGATAGTATCTGCGCCATGAATTCCGTTCGTTTTCCATCCCGCGAGCAAATGAACTGAAACGTACAGGGTCGCGGCGTCCGTGGTACGTGAGGAACTTCCCACCGCGATTGCGGAACGCAGACAAGTCGCCGTCGAACGTGGCGATCCCGCCCGGGTTGATCGAATCCCATAGCGGGATATCCTGCAGACCAAAGTTCGAGAAGTCGTGCGCAGTGTCGTTATAAATCGCAAAGCGGGCCCAGTTCTGAGAAATACATAACAACGTGATAAGTCGCGACCACAGTGGCCTCCGGGAAGTAGCGGAAAACCTGAGCACGGACCGAAAGGAGGAACTCCCCGCCGAAAACGACCGCTTGCAACGGGTCCGCCTCCGCACCAGGCGAATAGCGCGGATACACCAGCTCCCCGTCCAGCCCAAAGAGGGGCGCAAAGATTTTTTTCACCGTCTCCACCTGGATCGCCGTCAAACAGCCCGTCGCCTCGCTGCTGCTGCTACCAGTGCACTGGATTGCTTCTGGACGGAAGTCGCACGCATCTGGCTCGGTGATAATCCCGTCCGCCAGCCCGTCCAGCGCATCGCACTGCCTGAGAATCTCCGCCGACACGACGCTCCACAGCGCGGGCGGCAAGAACTGCGGCGGGGGCGCGGCGGGGTCGACAGGCGCGCCGACGTAGCGCGATAACATCAGGCCCCACGCGAAGGCGTGGTTAAAGTCCGTCGCAGGCGCGCCCGCAACGATCCCGTCAAAATCCTCGGGGAATTTCAGCGCCGCCTGCGTACCCTGCCGCCCGCCCGTCGAGCACCCCAGATAGTACGATTTTTTGACGGGGGTACTGTAGTAGTGCGAGATGATTTGCTTCCCGATGAGCGCCTCGACGTGCACGGCGCGGAAGGCGAAGTCGTTGATGACCTCGGGGTGGCCGAGGAATTGGTGCGCGTCGCCGGGGTCGAGCCCGCCGCCGCCGTCGTGCCCGTTGTCGGAGCCCACCACGGCGAAGTGCAGCCCCGCGCCATAGTCGAGGTTCGCATAGTCGATACCTGCACGGAAGATGCCAAGCTGTGATGAGTATGGCGCGATTGTCACACGATGGAGGAAGGGAGGGGAGAGGACGCACATCCGCCGAGCGCGCCGTTGCCCAGGCCTAGGGACCGCCCGAACCAGGTGTCGGGGAGCCACGCCTCGGCGTGCACAGCGGACGTCGCCGTCGTGTCGATGACGAACTGCACGCGGCAGAGCGGCGCAGCGCTCACCGGCGCGCTCGACTGACATATCCCGGGGGTCGAGACGTTCGTCGGCGCAGCAATATACGTAACGTTCAGAATCGTCGTGTCCTCGAGACGCAGGCTATGTTTCAACGCGAGACATTCGGCGGACTGGGCGGCGCCGGCAGCGGTGCAGATGGGGGTGAGGAGGAGAAGCGTCGCAGCGAGCAGCGGAGTTAGTGGGTGTAGCATGGGAAAGCTTATTGCTCACGTCCAGTCCTGACCAAGGGGTGGCGGGGCCAAAACCTTTGGACCGCGACTACCGAAAACCTCTTGGCCAGGACCCCGAATACCAGAACGACCACCACCAGTCGGCAATCACGCGGTCCGACGATCCGCGAGCCCAAAGCGGCAAACAGTTGATGCCGAAGGTGCTACGGCCCAAATTCAGCACCATTCGTAGAGTCTACAAAGGTTTTTCATGTAGATGGAGTGGGGAAATATGTCTGTATATATGTCCACTTTGTCCCCATTTTTTTTGAACCGGCAAGCTCTGAACCCCCAACCCAACATGAACTTAGCGGTATTTTTGCAACGAGCAGTGAGGAATAAAATTGGTAAAAAAACAAAGCGAGGAGAAACCACCTAGGTAAACGATCCTGGACAGCTAAATCACGACAGATTTCTCGTGGTAGTCGTGAGTTCAATTTTCTGAGTGTTACTGATATCTGCTGACGCTGATTCACGTGCCTCGGCAAATACCGGTCGTATCTTGACCTGCTTCAAACTCACCAAAAACCACTTCATGGTACCATTTTTTGTGATATTCGGAGTCAGCGGGAAAAACTATACCAGATGCACTCTTCAAAACCAGTCATACCAGTTCAAACCGAGGAGATATCCAAAACCTCGTCAAAAAGGCGTCAAAAACCGATTTCCCAGGACCCCGGATACCTGACTGACTACCACCAGTGGGTAGTCAAGGTCCAGAATTAAGGTTTTCGCCACCCCTTGGTCCTGACTCACTATTATATAGGTGAGGGCGGCATCATTCCCCACGTCCGACGGCAAACGGTGAGGTTTTCACGAGGACTGCCTTGCTCTACTGCGCTCCGTCAGCGGCGCCATATCCCCAACAATTCAATACCGTTCAAGTTTCGTTTTCTTGCCAATGTCAATGATACACCCTGGCTCACTATTAATAATCGCCGATTTTCTAGACTCGCAGACGCTCACATCCTCGTCATCCCCTTTGCGTAAGCTTCTTTTCCGGCCGCCAGATGTGCAGGCTTTGGTAATTCCAGCTGTGTCATCGCAGCCGTTTTATATAATATCCGGAGAGAGAGAAAGTCGGTTAACGGCACAAGCCATAGTACATACTAAGTAGCTAAGAAGCCGGCGCAGTAGATACGCGAATAAATAAAGTAGCGTAGAGATATAGTAGGTATATCGTCCGGCAGTGAGGCTCTGCGTGGTTTTCAAAAGATCCAATCTGCGGGTTCGCTCTGCATGGTGGACACAGGCGTATGTGGGGAAACGACGCATCACCCTGTGGTGGTTGTGGCCGTGTGGAGGAGGAGGAGGAGGATGTGGTGATTCATCACAACCGGTGCTTGTGTTTCGGCTGTGAGCCATCACCCCAGGTTCGTCGATGCGCAGCCGCCTCCACCCACACGCTGATGGGCCCAGATCCATCAAAAGATGATCATCAATATCGTCTCCCGTCACCGCCGCGTCGGGTGGTCGGGCGCGCGCGCTCGAGATGCCGCTCGCTTGCCCAATCGGGTCGAAGCCTTGTATATGTTAGTCATCCACTGTCCCGCCCCATCAAGCGTTCCTCGCCGCCTCCCTGGTGCCCGCCGCTGGGTCCTTGTATTCCACCCGTCGTCTGATAGACCTCAATTAGCTCTCCGGGCCTTCCGCTTGCGTGCTATTGCCCCGATTCTGGTCGGGTCCGGATTGGGTCGGGAATCCCGCCGCCCGCTCCGGCGCCGTTCTGCAGCCTGCCGCAGACAGTTTGTGGGATCCAGGATACTTTCCGGATCTCACGGCTTCCTCGTTTCTGACCTTTGGTTCCCCACCGCCCCCGCGGGGCCGCCCTGGCGTTCCGACGCGCCCCCGCCGCTCGGGCCGCCGGGGCGGTGCGCGGCAGCAGCTGCGCCGCTATGCATATTTAGGATTTGTGGTCGGCTCGCTCTTGTCGATGTACCCCCTTTCAGATGCGTCGCCCGCCCGCCCGCCAGCCGCCCCACCCCACCCGTTGTTTCGTGCCGCGCCGACAAACGTGCAGCAGCGTGCCGCCCGCCCGCCACCCCGCTCGCCGCCGCCGCACTTCGCCCCCGCCAAATCGGTGCATGGAACCTGCACTTCTGCATTTGCTGCTCATCTAACACCTTTAAACAATGATTTCTCACCACAATGAGACACCGGAATCGTCGTGGTCAAGCCATAGATCAAGGACTCATCTAAGAGTTCCAATTTGAATTCCTCTTCCCCGGGGATTTTCACTCGCACATCGCTCCAGAGCTCGAGCATGCCAAGCGCGACCATGCCCCGATGAGAGCAGACCCGACCGATTATTAGGCGGACGTCTAAGCGAAACGTGACTGGCATTAGATTATACACGATCTCGTTCAAATCCGCTGTGGGTGAGGCTGCGTGAAAGTCGCCCAAAGGAAAATTTCGCACAGGACGTCGTCGGGAAGGATTTTGTGGGGAGCCAATTCCACGTGGTACGCTTGTACAGGCACAAGGAATGCATTCCGGCGAGACTCCAGGCGTCGAATTTCCTCGTCTATAGGGCTCTGTTTATAATTCCCCAGCCAATTATAAACAGTTTTTAATTCCTCGTTTATAAACAGGGTGTTTATAAACGTGTTTAAAAACAGTCCCGCAAAATCCATGAGAAACACCTGGACAGCGCGGTTTTGGGTGATTTTTCGCGCTCTTGCTCTCGGAGGACCTGGGTCAGCACACGGAATCCGTTGTTTATGGATTCAACCACGAGTATGCCCCTCAATCAAACAAGTAATGCCTATCCTTGGGTAAATGGGCACCATGGGGTCCATTCCAGGCAGATTCTAGGCCAAACTGACCAATTAATTCATTATAACCGCCAGACTTAGGTCAGAGGAAACCCAAAAGCTGAGGACTTCATGCACTATTCGCCTAGCCGAGCACAGCCACATTGAATTAAAAACAGGGTGTTCTGGCCTGACCATATAAAAACCGGTTTATAAACACCTGTTTATAAACATGTTTATAAACCAGAATAAAAAACAGAGCCCTACTCGTCTATGCGCGCTAATTTCGCTTCCACGCCAACATCACCAAAAGCGGAAAAACAATCTATGGCCACGCAAGGCCATATAAGGTACGGAAAGGCCGGCAGGCTCAGAAGGCTATAAGTAACTAGCCTTCCAAGAGATCCACAAAGTTCAGCATGGTCATCAGGCTTGGCGAAGCTTGGCAGGCCTGCCGTCCCTTCCAACGCATTCCAGCCATTATAAGGCCTCTTTTGTATATATAGCCTTGTAAGAGATCCTCATCGCTCGCCAAACACTACCTGTACTTGGTTAGGTATAGCGGATGGGTGTTCAATGGCGCTTAATTCCGATTCATCCTGAAATAAAATGCAGCAATATTAATAAAAATGGTATTCGCTCGACTACGATATGATATCTACTGTACAGCGGCGGGGGTATTATCATTAAGGCCAGTCGCAGCGGCGGCCTCAGCAGCAGCTGCCTCAGCAACAACAGCCTCAGCAGCAGCGGCAGCCTCAGCGGCAGCGGCAGCCTCAGCACGAGCAGCGGCGCGTGCGGCCTTCAGGCGCTCGATGTGGGTGGGGGCCGTCGCGGAGGCGGTAGCGCTGGTGGCGGGCGCAAGACCGTTGGCATGTCCGAGGACCACGCTAGCCAAGGGGATCAGTACGTGTTGAAGGATGTAAGGAAGACTCACCGATTATAGAGTGCGATGGTGTTGGTGGCGTATTCTTCATCGTCGAAGAGCGCAACCAGCTTCCAGAAGAACTCCTCGTAATTAAAATGGCCTTTGAGCTTGTGCCAGTCCTGCTGGGAGGAAAGATTAAAGTGTACCTGACGGATATCAGTACGGATCCTCAGAATAAATTCGTACTCACTTGGCAGGCAATGTACGCGATTATACGGCCGGTGAACGTTACGAGGCCGATGATGCTGGCATTCCCGGGCTTGCCGCGGTGCCAACCATCTCCCTGCAGCGCCGAAAGCGGACCCATGAGAATACCCTTCGCAGTCTGATATGTAATCAGTGAGCGGTCCCAGGAAAATCAAATCACGTACGCGAAGCATTATCGGCCCAGTGAGAACGGTGTCGAGTGCGGTCCAATCGTCGACCTGGCCAAACGGGAACAGGAAGCATGGGAGCTGCCTGCTGTTGAGGTCGAGCGTCGCGGCGGCGATCATGGCATACGGGCTACAGAAGGAAGATCAGTATCGGTCGCGCATAAACAGGCACACGGACTCTGGGTATTTCTCCTGGTCCTTGTATTCGAGCGGCAGGATGAGCGGTGCGAGGACGGGGTCGGCCATTCCGCGGGTAGCTTTGGACGCGGAATTGACGAGGACGACCGCAGCATTTGGGTCTGCCTTCTCTGGGACCCATCCGTAAATGCGAGGCTTGACGGTGCCCGTGTCGTCCGAGCGGGCGGCCTCCATGCCCGCCGTAATCTGGATACAAAATCAACAAGATTCGAGAATGAGCAGATCGCATACCTGGCGTGCAATGCTCTCGATGAGGTCGAGGTCTTTGTGGATGCCGAGCAAGAGGTCGTGAAAGCCGGGGAATTTTTGATAGAGGATGACCCAAGACTCGCTCATCCGCTTCTCCATTGGCCTATACAGAGCGGGTCAGCAACGAATATAAATAAGGATGGTGCGTACGTCTCGACTATCTCATCGCCCAACAAAGCCGTGTCCATCTTGAGGCCGTGAGTGATTATGGCGAGGATGTTTTCGAATGGCCCGATGAAGCGCATGATCGTGCGCCCGTGGCCGAAGAAGTCTTGATGCTCCGGGCCCTGAGTCGTCTTCGCCCTGTTGCTCGAAGGAGCCTCGTTCTCGACATCGTCGTTCGCGCTGGAAGCAGCGACATCAGCGAGAGCATCCCAAAGTAACAATGTCAAACAACACCACCTTGCTTTTCGCTTCCTTGGGCGTTTCGACTTCTTGGCCAAACCCGTTACAAGCTGCTTGAAGGTCTCGAGCTCGGCTTGGGCCTTTGTAAGCTCGTCACGCATGGCAGCAAGGGCATCAGGTGGCGCAGCTGGAAGGTTGGTCGCATTGGCCAAGGCATTCGGGGCCGCGGAACTGCTGGTCGACATCGGGGAGGGAACTTGAGCTAGGGATGGTGATGGGGGGAAGAAAGGGAAGGTGAAGCGCCCATCAACTGCTGCTCGTCTTATCTAGGCCCCAAATTCAAAATCACGCTGGATCTCGCTGGATACAAACCTCCTCCTCCATCACGTGGGCGCATCTTGGCGTTTCACCCACCTGCTGCGGCACGCGTCTCTCTTGCCTTCTGACTCTGGGGCTCTTGTATGCCGTTCCTATTCTACCCTGAGCGCGTTGGCTATCGTGACGAGCCCTGCCAACCTTGGGAGGTATTATTTCTAATCTATTCCATGCTTGGCACATTTTTTAGCTTCTCACTCTCAGGGCACGCGCGGTGACTGGTATGACCTGGAGCCAGAAGTCGCAGCACGTTTCCTCCCTTTTCCAGACAGCCCTCTCGACAATAAAGGGCAGGATGTGGTCTCTCCCGCAAAGGTGGACGGCGCGTTCATCTATTTTTATTATGGTGACTGAAAATTGTACCAGCCTCATCCAAAGCGCGCTCGAAGTATGGACGGGCTACCAGAACTGGGCCACAGCTATATCCCCCACCTCGGCGTCACCCAAGCGCTTCGAGAACTTCAATACACCGTCATCGAGGTGCGCTTTTGTCGGCGCCGCAAGCACATCTTTTCACACTTCCATTTTGCATCACAGGGCTCCACCGTGCATCAACAGATAGCCCGATTCTGGGTTCTTCCGCGCAATCAGCTGCCCGCGGAAGCGCACGTCAGCCCACCCTTTGTACGCAAACAGTGG